>CM051033.1:50095515-50665515 GCA_027627225.1 Congeria kusceri
TATCCTTAGCCTAAAAATCGTCATTTTTCTTTAGCATTTTATTCCATTTATACATGAAATTCTGATAAATGTTCACGAAATAGCAACTTATTATCAACTACTATTTACTTAACTGAAAAACATTACCTTACAACAAACTGAACTTAAGTGGAAATATTTTAAGATAAACTTAAGATGTTTCTGAATATGGCCCAAGAGGATAGACTACTGCTGAGGTTTCTCGGGTTACATTTATCTATAATTGTAAGCAAAGTCATTTGAAGACTTAGTAGTGTCAGTGTTTTTGGGAAGTGCTCGTTCATTACGTTTGATATCGATACATTTAAGCGGCAGAAACATCGATTATAACAGTAATTAATGACAATGTACATGTTTATTTACAAACGCAAAATATGTGGCTAGTTTAACAAGCACTACATCTTTCATCCGTTGCTTTGTCGTTTACATTGTCTATGTTGTTTGACGTCACCAACGTTCACAACTGACTTGTATATGGTTGAAAATAAAAAACAGCAGCAGTGAATTTGATTTTATTTATTGTGTGTTCTCTTGGTGTTTTGTGTTCAATATGTTTAAATAGATACATAAATAAATACATATGTGGATAACTTAATAAATAAATATATAAAAATAAATAAATACATCAATATATATATAAATATGTTTCATGCATTTTTTTCTATTTTAAAGCGTACATGTCTTTATGAAATTTGCTTTGGAGATTCTAACAAAAAAGTATCTTAAGTTTAAAAGTCGTACACGTTGTTTTACGCCTTTTTAGTATATCCCCTCTATGGCAATAAAATATTTTTACTGAAATATTGCGTGTTAGGTTTGTTACAGTACGATAAAATGCACGAGTCGTTTATGAAAATAATGGTTGTCCGTTAACTTCAACATAATCCTGGAATTCGCTGCTAAACAATACATGCTTGCAGCATGCAGGAGTTTTGTTCATGTTATAAATAAATAAAAACAGTTCTTTTCCAGTGTTAATAAAAGAAGAAATAACAATTTGTGTAGCGTTTTAAAAAGACAATGTCTGATTGTACAGTCTGTGAAAACCAATATTTATTGTAGCGATGTTTTAACTAAAAACACACTGTTTATATTTCAGCAAACATAGTTGGGTTGTTTAAAATGGAGTCTTTGATTTCGGTTTTATCGTTTGTAGGGTCATACTGTCTGGTTTGAAGATTGGATTTTACAGTTCAGTCTACAGGGGACGTCTAGGAAATAGGGTTTTGTTATGATTCGATTATTTTTATTGCAACTGAAATAGCTAATTTATTTATTATTCTTAAATGAACCAGACGAAAACATTTCATACTTAAAGAGCATGTATCAATCTGATCATAAGTAATAAATGTGTTCCCAGTGCTTTTTTCATTTCTGAGCAGTTTAATTGTATATTAGAACATTTTCAATATTTAATTTTTGGCATGACTTTTTAATTGCAATCGCATAGTCTTGTTATAGGTGAATGTACATAAAATAAACCAGCTTGATGATGGTTCGAACATTATCATTAAAACACTGGTACATGTTACATGGATGTCATGGCTTCAAGAATGTATGGTAGTACACTATGGCGTGCTACATTCAATTAATAATGAAAATCATGATAAACAAAATGCCAATTGAAACAAAAGGTAAAACAGAGGTTGAATAGCGTATCTACAACCATAGAATATATACGGAATTATTACCCTAGTTAATTGTTCCAAAAGTATGTATAAGTCTAGTGGCTTCCGTTTATTATATACCACGATAAACTTCAAAAATATTTACAGTGCATTTACCTTATTTTATTTGTTAAAAACTATAATAATGTCTAATCATTATAGGAATATATTATATTTGTTCACATAACTCTATGAGACGTCATTAAAAAAGTAGTCCAGCTAGTATGGTAATACGTGATCGGAAAAATAGCGAGTAGCAAAATAGGGTATTTTGTTTACTGTCGACATGTATTTCACTGATTGATAAAGCATTTATTTTGTTAAGATTTTAAACAGGTATATACTAAATCAGTTTATGACCATATTTATACGTAATAGATCTGGGGTGAGTTGCTCAAAACTTAAACAGCCAATTAAGGTAACAGCCGTTAAATTTTGGATGAAGATATAATATGTTAATTAAACTTAACATAATTAAACGGTGAGCTTATTCTGCATAACTTGTTATGCTGTAATACTTTTAAATTGTTTGATAAACAAGTTGGTCCTAATATAAATGATATTTACATTGAAAATTAACAGGCTGTTATCCTAACTGGCCGTTAACGTTTTGGAGGAACTGGGCACTGTTTTAACATTGAGAAGGTGATTTTATTAAATAAGGTATCAACACGAAATTAACTATATGTTTATTAATACCGTTTTCTATTGCAATCGTTCCGTGACTAGAGTTACTATTAATTAGCCACACCTAGAAAATAGAAACCGGCATTGCAAAAACTCACAAAAGTGGCCGCAATATCGTGTGCCTACGTGCTAATTCACATATATAATAATCATAAAATTTAACAGTCTAGTGTGTTTAGGTGATTGCAAAATCATGCTGGAAAATACAATAAATTTAATCAAATAGTATACCTCTCAGTTGAGTAATTTGTTTCAATAAGGATTGCTGGCAAATACGTTAAATAGAATTTTAATGTCATATAATGGGGATTTTTTTAGATTGAAATAAACAAAAACATGCAAATGAAGAACATCACGTAGGCGAAACCAACATTGTTTTGTAAAATGTTTGTATGTGTGTATGTTTCTTTTGTTGTTGTTTTTTGGCTTGGAGGGGTGGGGGGTTCAATGTATTCAAATACATTGTTTCCATATTTAAAGGGACTTGTTCACAGATTGTCAAAATGACATTTTCCCAACTTTTTGTCACAGATTCCAAAAATAAAAGAACACTGTACACCAGGGAGCGAAATGACACTAATGGCGTAGACTCATTATGAAAATACAGTTTCGTTTATGAATAGTGATCATTTGAAATTGATAAAATTATAAAGCGTTACAAACGCGAAACGATTGAATAATTTGGAATGTTTCTGTTGTTTCCGTTAAATTTTGTAACAACACGTGGATCACTTATATCAAGTATTAAACGCAGGCTTCTTATAACAGTCCGGATGGCCGAGTGGTTACGGCGATAACCTTTTAATCCAAAGGGCACTGGTTCGAGCCCCGATAGGGACAAACTTTTTTCTTTTAATTTCTCTTTTTAATTCTATTCTTGTTATTATAATGGAGCTCTAGAGTTCCGATGTTTAAATCTAACAATTTAAGGCATTTAATGACACACTTCAAAAAATGTCCCAATCTGTGAACAAGTCCCTTTAATACGAAATAAACAGACAAACATATAAAGTCAAATTATTATGATATATACATACAAGTGAAACCAATGCCTTGAAATAACAATGGTTATAGGATGTATTTGGAAAAAAAAAAGACACGATTATGCAAACTCAATTCAACGTCTATGAAATCGGGATGAATATATATTTTGCGTCGTTTCACACACGTGCTTTATGATTTCCCCACCAGAAATATAGGAAACCCAATTAGCTTAATGAGCTTATCGTCCATTCTGTGTTTATAATTATTATTTAAATCGTGTTGATGTTAAGAAAGTATCTGCACAAGAGAAAGGTTTTCCGGGAATACTACACGTTCTATTGCAATCAATTGAAAGCTAAAGACAACATTTAAAGTAAAAAAAGTGATTTGATTGTCCTCTGAAGTGTATTGTAATTATGTGACAGTTTGATATTTCCGTTTAATTGTATGCAAATGCTGAAACTTGAGACATGTTGCCATCCACAAGGCCGAAAACAGCAAGCGTGTTTAACCGTAAAACACGTGAACTGTTCTTCTATCGATAAAAGTACTTGAATCACCAAAACCATTAACCGATTAAAATTCGGACGCGGCTAGATTGCACTATTTCGTGTGACACCTCGAATAGTAAATACTACAAAGACCAAGGTAGTTCTAATAAATTCTTTTTTACAAATTATGTAATAATATATGGTATTATGAGCAAGGATTCAATGTATATATTTATTCCCGTCCATACGAATTATTATTGTCATAGTTGCATTTAACAAAGTGTATTATTTGAATGCATTTTAACGAATTTTGTTCACACATATGTGAACATTGTGATAAACGTAAATAAAATTTTATAGGTACCAAATATTGCTTTTTGTTTTAGCAATTAGCTGTAAGGTATATACACTATTGCACTATTGGACTAACAACGTATTGCAGTGCTCGTTAAATACATAGAGAATATTATGTGAGTGTTGGATAAAAATAAAGTTTATCATGCGAGGCCTGGCGCTACGCTGTTTCGAGCCGAGCATGATGAACTTGATTTTATCCAACACCACTTAATATAATTTGTATCCTATTATGATATGCTCATAAATGTTGTAAACGGCGTGAAATATGTCAAAAATAAAAAATAAAAACCTATGTTTCCCATTTTAACACTGTATATCAGACAATAAATTTGTGTAGTTCACATATTACCTGAATGTCGGTCGTTTGCATTGCCTACTTTGTATAGCATATGCATAGGAACGTACCGAATAACAATGGGCATTACGCATTATATGTATCACTGCACTTTTTCTGACCCTGCCAAAAGCGCATTTTAGGTCACACAGTGTATTCACGTACGTACAAAATAAGATTAGTTTAGTTTTTACTAATTACAGTGTTGCTATATTTGAAACACGACACCATTCTCTGAGTTAGTCAGTGCTCCATCATTTTCTTTAAAAATAAGTTAGGTTAGTCAGTTCAAACGTATTTACTTGCATCTAACATGAAAAGGAATTGGAATATTATGTGCATATATTAACCTGAAATATACAACTGTAACATACACGTGAGTTGTCCATGGCGGTATGTGGCGATTTATGGAGAGTCAAATTTAAATTTCATCGTGCGAAATTATTCAAATGCATAACGGTTGAGATTTGAATTACGGGAAGATCTACCTCTAGTAACTATCACGATGTGCATTCATGTAATTGTAGTTTGGCTCAATTACATTATGTTTCAGAGGAAACTGGAGGAAGCAATGTTGAGCTTCAGTCAAACAGTACATGCGTTGAAGCACTGTTTAATTGTTAAATAATAGTAGCTTCAAAACGCATGTTCGTCGTATAATACATATAACTGCCATTGTCAATGTACACAATTAGAATCATAGCTATGTCAACGAGCTATAATTAATGGTTAAATCACACGTATTCTACGGCCAATGTATAGACCACTCGTAGAAACAGGTTACGTCATATAAAATATACTAGTATTACATAGGTGACTTTGAGGATTTCATCGTGTGGGTTTATTTATTTGTTGCAAGCTAACTGCATATTTCACAATATATGTAAGATATTGTTTTGTAAATAGTGTTTGTATTTCTTGACATTTTACATGCAGTTTAAATATATCAACACAATAATGTAATACAGAAAATTTGACAATTTATTTGTTGAAATGATAACAAAACGTGTTTTCATGTTGACATATTAAACCCAATGTAAGTCCAAGCATTTAGCCATTGTCTGAAATATAGTCGATATAAATGTTGTTGATAACGAGAGGACCAACCATGTATTCAAAATAAGGGAAATCATGAATGTTTTGTTTACAAACACGTTGTAATCGTCTGTCGTCTGATTTATAGTCCGTTTTTTTCTGAACTGTCAAAACATGAATAATTTCACGGTTGTGTTATTTTTAGAATCTGACTTTCGTCGCAGTTTTCCGTCGTATTTACGGGTATTAAGTAGCCTTTCATTATATAAAAAGTACACGATAAGTAACATAAGCAATTCTGCGCTGAACATCGGTCGGAATGAAAGTGGTTCAAAGACAAAGAAATAAGTTCTTAACCGACTGGTTCGGGTTCGAATCCCATAGAGGATTTTTTTTAAATTCTTTATATAACACAAGTTTTTCATCATTGTACATTGTTTCAACATGATTGCTTATTGTAAATCGTGATTTTTACGAATAAAATAATATGAAAAAGGCTAAGAAGCGCTTATATTTTGTTTTTAAATTGGTATGTTATGAATTATTTATTTTATTCAACATTAACACAATAATTAAAACAGAAAGATAGAAAAAAGCGAGAAAACAACAACAGCAAATATATGTAAATATAAAATGTAATGTTTTATTTAAAAAAAATGCAAGTTAAAATTTTATAATATTACCTTTTTTGCTCCAAATATTGTTTTTTTGAATGACGGAACTCGAACCAGCAACAGCTAGGTTGGCATGACGAGCAATATACCACTAAGCTATTCGCTCTCCAATATGTTAAAGGTAGAAATTACTGCTCTGTTGAAAACCCTGCATTAAACTATCGTACACCACACGTAGAATTTTCTACCCGATACCCGAGGCTCGCTATCGGAAAATCACGTATGCTGGCCGAGGATATAAATAATGCGTTCAACCACCGTGATATAATTCATGTTTTGACAGTTCAGAAAAAGGACTATACATGAAATTATTCTCGTTTCGAAAAATACGGAATTGTACGGTATTTAGTTGAATTTAGAGTGTTTGGTGGGTTATGCACGGAATTCTCGTGCAAGGGTATATGAGCCGTGTATAGGAAATGTATCGTCATTCGAGGTCTGTGTTTGGCAGCAACAAGGTGGATAAAGAAAGAGGCAGTATTCCCTCCTGAACGCCCATAATTAATTTTTCAGAGGATACGTGTCACAGCTCACTGTGTTATAGATTTTAATGATTATATATACATATACATATATATATATATATACTGACTTTGCAAAATTTCAATCGCACTTTAGTTTTAGTTTCGAGGGTTTACCCAATGATCAGATGTTTTATCAGTCGGCGCACCTGGCTTTCTCAACCAATCTACCGTGTCGACAGTAAACGTCTAACTTACTTTGTTATCGATGCTTCAGTTGTTGCACATTGTTTGATATGTAAAAATCAAAATGTTGTCAAATACAAATACCCATTGCTATTTGTGTTTTGTTTTTGTATTGATATGAATGAAGACTGATGATGCTGCTGATGATGATGGTGATGACAATGATGGTGATGATTACGGTGACTGAGATGGTGATGATGATGGCGATGTTGATGTGATTATCATAATTATTATGCGATGATGATGCTGGTGATTGTGATGTCTTTGCAAGTCATTTTGATAGTTCTATTTCTCAGTATTTTAAGAATAGAGAACAATGGATTTACTCACGAAATGAGTGAGTAAACTATATCAAAGTTAGTTCAGACAGAACTTTGTGCCTAGAAACATGAAAATTTAGTCGCCTGACACCTATTGTCGGTATTTAATATTGTACTCATTTGCCAATGACAAATTTCGCCGCTAACGATATATTTCAATAACACTTGAATTAGGATCCTAAATCGTTTTTCCTGGTTTGTATCAAGTCCATTGCTCAACATCAACACACACTGGCCATCTCAGACAAAGTATCTATAGTTGCGAAATACCATACAGATTAATTACATGCGAACTATAGTATTTTACATTAAAACAATTTTACGGGGTAGGAAATGATAACATTATGTTAACTAAACCTGTTTGCATAAAAATGTGCAATTCCTAGTCGGTATTTTTTTCATGGCAAAATAATTTGGTCACAAAATCGTCCTCTACAGCCATTTCATGGTTAGTGCTCTAATGTGTTTTTCATCGGTTTCTTTTCTTTTAACTTGTGTTGTTTTTTATTTTATTTTAACGGAAACTACGGAAATAAGATGACGTTAATACATTCTACATTGAAAATGTAATGGTGTTAAATACAACAATAAGACTAATCATGGGATATCATACAAGCAAAAATAGCAATAGCATGTCGTCGTGAAATGTGTTGTATCTAGCAAAGTGCTTTAAAACAATATGTGTCTGCTACAACGGTGCCATCTTTTATGCAGTTCCGTTCCTAATGCATTAAGTCACGTCAGCCCCATACATCGTTGAATCTTTCGCAATTGTTTTAACTAGATGTCTTATGTCTGTTTCTCATAGTGCATATTGTGTAGATGTAGATAAAACTATATACATTGCATTGCTCAGCTGAATATGTCATTATACACTATATATTATGGTGTATAACTATAAATATGGTCTATACCTAGCTTATTTTGATCATACTTTTAATCATAGCGATTTATATTAGTATTCAAGCATGAATAATATTAATATAAAGATTGTTTTGATCATAATTATTAATATATAGATTACGGCTATCATGACATAATATATATTCATGAATAATGTCGAACGTATTTTGAGAAGGTTAAACAGAAACTCTGTGTTATAAATGACTTCATCAAGTAATGACATCTCTTAATGGGAACCAAATTACATTCTGTGTACCTCAGCATAAACTAATCCCAATACATCTAATTAGTTTTTTTTCAATTGATTACATTGTACCTTACTTTATAACATGACCGAAATGTCTGAAAATGAATGCATGTTTCGTATTTAATGTATAACGCCATTAAACCAGTTTTTATGCCAATGATCGTGTTTTAACTTTTTTTTTTTTTCCAAGGCGGTGTCCTACTGTTTTAAATATGTTTTTGTGGTTGGTTGTGTCGCGCGTGTTATTGGTAATTTGTTTTCAATATAGGTTCATGTATTAAATATGTTTCTATACTGCTAATTCAATTGATTTATAATCATCGTTTTTCATTTTTTCCAAGCTTATATACGATAATCAATCTTAATAATCCGGCAATGCGTTTTCCGTACAGCTTTGGGAATTATTGTAAATATTTATCATACTTAGATGTTGAAGACAAAATAACATAAATGTCATTTGTTATTAGCATCAATATCGTTGAATCATACCGCATTTAATGCCAATGTATCGTGTGCGTTTCTACTTTGATTTGAACAAAGGAAGACCAACTGAAAACTAGTCGTTTATGTTTTTATTTTGGGAATACTTGGAGTTGACAATGTAACGTCCATCAGTTAACGATTTATTATATCAAAAATATGAATGACATCATTAGATATGGATTGCATTACTTCTTAGAGAACATCCCGTTAGTTAAATGTGAATGAAAACATGAAGAATGAGTTCACAGAAATTAGTCATAGGGTCGATACGTTTCAAATCGATTTTCAAGTTGAAATTTGTTAACCATGAATGATTTAGAAATGTGCTAAGGAGTGACACAATAAGTGCATCTCTCGGTCAAATATTTCTCGTTGGATAAAAACGTTAGTCGATATATTACAAATGTTTGTTATGAAAGATATAATATTTATAACGTTATGGAAGGCCCTGATTTCAGTACAATAAACTGACCTATGATTATCGACGATTTGTTTGGAAATTAATGTTGGTTTATAATACCACATTGAAACAGTATTAATCAGCAAGTTAGGATTATATGTACATTTTTTCTTTTGTTTCAAACAACGTATCAAGTAGACTTGATTGGTATTTTTAATATATCATGAAGGTCACAATGTTACTAGTTATGGCACGTTTATATAAACAAGTTAAGATTTAACCGACTAGTAATATTTAATATGTTTACCATGCCAGTATAACCAATATACTCACATTGATCAATGATGCATTATCAAATTAGGTGTGAGCATTTCCTGTTCGTTAGGTTCATACGTAAGGCTGACATTATTCATGAGACATGTATCTCTTCTTTGTTGATTGCAGTAAACTTCTTATACACTTGTAAAAATAAAGACTATTATATAGTCATTTTAAACACGTTATTTCAAATATGTTAATACCATATTGAATTTAATTTAAAGTCACGAAAGCTTGTTACAGAATGGCATATAAAACTGATATTCACATATTCAAATATACCCTTTTACGCGGGTGGGTGTCAATGTACATGTATATGGAGTGTATTGTCCAACACTCTGATACAAATACAATGTTAAATAAACACTATTTTTGTCAACCTAATCACCATTTACCAAATGTCGATCACAGTTGCAAAAAATATTCTTTGGAACTCATCGATCTGTAGGAAACGTACATAAGCGAATAATCATCTGACAATGTTTAAACAAGCGTATTCATGGTTCGTACAGTTCAACTACGTACGTCATGCAGGATTGCATTACTTACTAAAATTACATTACTATTAAATTTGAAAAACAACTGCAATATACTAGATTACCCAGATCATCGACGTTAGATTAATTAGTTCTATTGAATTTGTTGGCCACATCATCAACACCGGACTGGACAATATAGTCCTAAACATACCGAGTCTCCTTCCAGACATACAGGCAAAAGGATATGAAAATCATCATTTATTTGATTCTCAACCACCAACTTTCTTATTACCAATACAGGCCTATCGTCACCTTGCAATTAATACAGTTCATTTTATTGTACATATTTCGCAATGCCAAACACAATCGACGTATATGGAACTAGTTCATGGAATATAAGTATATCATTGCCCAATCAGCCAACATTATTGACCTGATTTAGGAATTTTAAGTTATTCATTACAGTTGAATAATCACTTGCGAAAACTACCGAGTCATTTTAAACTTTTAAATTGTAAAGTGTATGTATATTGCGTTTTCATTCCATATTTGTTTAATGACGCACAGTTTAAATAATATATACGCTACTCGCATTTTCACACAACTTCGTTTACTGTGATAATTGTGTATAATTTCAATCGGTAATAATACACCGTCTATTTGCAGCAATAAGTATTCCTTAGCGTGTTTTGCATCCATTACCGAATACCACATATAACAACTGACTTCAAGAACTGAATCTAGCTTAGTAATGACTACCTAAAATGAGACAATTGGAACAGCAGTAGCTTCTCCTAGTTGAGACGTAATTTCGAAACCCGAGCATGCAATATTCTCGTTTGGCAATTCGCTTTCTTGCATATAAATTGATCATTCATTCGCGCAGAGTTTATACAAGGCAGACAGTTCAAGGTTTTATAAACATGTCGTCCTGCATTTTATTGTACATGGTCTTAAAAACGTTTCTTTTCACTTTTCGTATTTTTGTGCACATTTATTTCAGTTCAAGCATGTTATAATAGCATCAACTTAAATTACAATACACATGTCAAAATATGATGGAATAAAAGGGGGAAACGGTACGCGTGTACATTTTGTTAAGAGAAGGCCACTTAAAAGAAAGAGCATTCTACGTCAATCAAATCTTATGTATCGCCGCTGACCAATGTGACAATTTCGTTTTGCATATATTTTATGAAGCCAGTTGAATCTAAATATTAAAGCAATGAATATGACGAGTAAAATAATCTACTACTTAAAGCTGCTACGTCACAGTTTGGGAAAATGACACAAATGAAAAAAAAAATGTGTTTCAAATAGTATAGTAAAACAAGATATAATTAAATAGCACTGACTTAAATAAAATTGTTGACACATTAACAAAAGTTCCAAACACACTGGTTTAATCATTACAACGCATTATTTCAACCCGATTTCAAAAGCCTCTCGAGACGCTTTTCAACTATTTATAACACTTCGATTGTTGTTGTGAAATTACCACGTGATCTAAACAGCCAATCAATTTCACTTCCGGAGTCCCGTTGTTTCCAAAACATATCTCCAAAATTACAGGCAGGGCAAATTGCAAGTAACTTAAGTGGCGAGATGAGAGCATCCCGCCTTCAATCCCCAGCAAGTGCTGTTATTTTTTCATTTCAATGGTGTTAGAAGAAATTTTGTTTGCACGACATTTTTCAAATTAAGTTCATGTAATAAAGAAATCTATCAATCAACGTAAACTAGTAAAATCATTTAGAACATTATATAATCTCTCCTTTTAATACGCTATTGGCATTGCATCTGGGATGTTCATAAACGGCCCAAATAACAATTACTTAATATAATACACCAAATAGTTCTAGTCTATTTTTAGAAGGGCTTTTCCAAAAGAATCGTTTAGTCCGCTATTATTTGTATTGTTATTATACTATCAAGTGATGATTTATTGACTGCATTTGATGAGTATCGTATATTAACATTACAAACAACTTTTTGGCCTCAGTTACATAATTATCTGTGAAGTAGCAGCTTTAAACATTTAAAACAATACAACGTTAATGTAAAATAAATAAAGCGAGAACATTTGAGCCTTGTTAATTAATAAAGCATTTAAAGGCCATGTTATAAAACCTAAAACTATTTGAATGGAACTAACATTCGAAAGTTAAACGAATTTGGTTTCACTCACAGATTGGTATTGAATTACGAAAGACGTTGAGTCTGGAGTGAATGTTGGGTTTAAAAGCAGCGGCACTTATTTGAATATATTGGTTTTGAAAACCACCTGCCAGTGATTTTCATCCAGAAGAACAAATGGAACGTGTTTACGTACACGTCGTCAATATCATGTCTAAAACCATACAATCTTTCCGTTTTAAAACACATTCGTCAAAATATTTATTATCCTAGTCATATAGTTACAAATATAAAAAATGCGTATATTCCAAAAAGGAATACACAATTTAAAGCAAGCTAGAGATATGTTTACGTGCATTTAAACAAGTATCGTCTCGTGACCACATTGGTTAATAAAGACACACACAGAACAAAGAAACTAAGATCGCTACAACACGCGGGTAATGTAATTTGCCCGAGTTATTATCTTCTGCGCAAATTAAATATATGGAATATTTATGGGTCATTGCGAAACATTACTGGTGATTACTGTCAAATGAAGCAAATGTTATACCTTCTGTTGACCAGTTTGCTCTTATTACGAGATCTGGCAAAGCCATTAAAGAATGTTAAAAGATCATACAGGAGATAATGCATTGAATAATTTTTGACTATTTGGCAACACTATAGAGAGATACTATAAAAACATCAAGTATACGAAATATACTGTTTCTGAAAATTTATATTTGTAATTTGTTCGAAACACTATTTTAAAAAGTCGATGATGCCATGTTTATAACGTATGTGTATCGCTTTTGAACGACTAAATACGCACATGTGTTCAACTATATGTGTATACAGTTTATCGTGTCAAGTTTTCCGTTTTCTTAGAATATGTATCTTACACCAAATACCAATAAGCATTGTGGTAACGATAATTACTACTCAACAGTAAACTGTAAAAAATATTAACAGAACGAACATCAAGGTTTCCATTCCTTTTCTTAATATATGTTAAAACTGTCATTGTAACATGATGCATTTAAAAAATATATATTTCTAACTAAATAATAATTACATCCACGCTTTTAGTTTAATTTTGTTAACAGCATGAGATTTGATTGATGTGAGCTGTACAAGCTTTTGGTATAAATGTAAGTGTATGTATGTAAACAAAAGTGTAATAAATCAGTTTTAAATAAGTATAATATTTCTCCAAATCCTTTAATGATCGTTAAGCAATAGTCGATTTAAAATATGTCAACGTAAATCAATACATTGTTCTTACAGTGACAGTGTAAGAAATATTAAAGCCGCAGAAAAGCTGAGCATAGGCAAATTCAGACTCTACTATAAAACGGTTGTTCTTATTGTCTGTCTTAGCAACTGTTTACTTTAGTATATAACATACGTCAGAAAGAGTTGTGGTTTGCTGGATACTGTTTATTGCAAAAACACAGATCCTCCAAGTAGAACTGTTTACAAACACTATCTTTATTAACGGCCAAATTTCTTGGCGATGCGGATTAAATCCGACTTTTCACCGTTAACATTCGGGAAGCTGCACGATAGTCTAGACAAACACAAGGAACTTCGGCTAGTTTTGTAGAGGTGAACATGTAAACACCAAACTGTATAGTGCGAAATTATTAACCTGACACTCATGAATATTCCGTATGCAATCGGGATTTATTTATAGGTACCACGATATGTATCGAGCGTAGTGTAATGTAAACTGATATCGTATTAGATTAGATATCGTGAAGCGAGAATGGTGTATTGGAACAGATGCCGCGCTTGTGTTGCGAAGTTTTGAGTTCGAGTCTCTTCATCGACATTTTATAAACATTTTATTTTACACATTTTGTTGCGGGTTAGTACTCACGTTTTTCACGACTTATCCATTGAGTGTGTTATTGTAATTGAAACATTGGTAAATGTACTATAAAAAATACTTCAAACATAAAAGTAACACCATAAAATATTATACATTTGTTTTATAATATCTCATGATCTGCATACTTTAAGAATAATTCAAAATTAAAAAAAAAAGGTCGCATTCAGACGGAATTGAACTCGGTTCAATGGCGTGCGGCGCTAGCACTTATACCACACGACCATTCAATATCACTCTCGCTACCTCGTATTTAAATATATATCAACATAAATTCCTACGACAGAACTCGTCCAAAACAACGCAAACAACCGAACAAACTTACGATTTGTCACGAAGGTTAAAGAGTGTCAGGTCAATAATTTCGCACTATACTTCAAACTGTTCAAATTATCACATAATGCTTTTTTTTATTTGTTTGTTATCTCAACATTTAACTTTTAATGTTTAGTTTAACGTGTATCACATTGTTAGTGCCTTTAAGAGTTTTAATGAAGAATAGCCACTACATGCACACAAAAAATCATTTGATAGCTGGAGCTCTGCTAAAGGTAAAATATAATAACATACAAAACACATCGATACAATGATTAACACTGAATTATAGCTGGAACAGCCACCTGGATTGACATGCGCATATCATTAAATATGGTCATGTGGTCATGATTTATTGCAAAACAGATGGCTATTTGGCCAACACATGCTACGATTATTTTCCCGAGAAAATAATACTAGTATTTCCAATTTCAGGTATATGTCGCTAAACAGGCTCTGTATCTTTGCGCAGTTGTATTATTTTTTTCAACCGATAAATGTGTAACCAACGTGTGCCTCTGACATTATTAGTATCATTTTGGATCAACATGTACATACCAAAGTATAGCAACTTTGTACTATGAAACTTTAGGATTTCCATATACGGAAATGCTCACCTTCATGCCTAGTGTAAATATTGAAAGTTGTCGCGGTACAATAAAGTTCAGAACACGTGCACCACGTTGCATCATAAATATCTGTTCATCAGCATGAACTCATGTGGTAGCTATGACAGAGAGCAATAAGTGACGGCTATTTCGCACATCTCTCGTGTCAACAAAATATAAACATATGCCTAAAATAAAAAATGCATATAACATATATCAATATGATGTATTTCTACATATGCAAGGTCATATATTATTTCATGAACTGCATGTAAGTAAGGTATATGACTTTTATTAATATGCCATTTAAAGTTGTGATTATTATTTCAATGTTTCAAAATATAATTTAAATCCGTAAGTTTATTGTCATAAAATAAGCTTCCAATGATCAATATTACCATTTTTAACAGTTTATATTTAGGACTCCGTTGTAGTGTTCGTTATATTCATTTATTTTCAGTTTAAATAACATTCACATGCGCATGTCAAAACCTAATTTGAATTTTTTTTCTTACCAATTAAGAATAGCTCTCAAATAGCTTTGTCATTAAAGGAGGCTGTTACGAGTTCCCGACACGTTCTTGTCCGTTGTGATATTAAAAAATGACATTTAATGAAGATCATTATAAATAAATAAGGATAAATCTTATTGAGTGTTATTTCCATGGCCAATTTATGATAAAAAAGACACACTTTTCACATTATTTGTGATATTGTCAATGTTTCTAGATAACTTAGGCAAACGAATTGCATGTTGTAATGAATAATCATTACTCTTGTCCGTTTACGTGAATACATCGTATCGTGAAGTAATTTATTAGCCGGACTTTTCAACGAAAAATCTCGGCTTATAGATTTGCGAAAACCGGTCGGTTGCGTCGGCGACTTGGCGGGCGGGCGGTTGGGCGGGCGTTGCGATGTCGTTAACATTTTGCGTTAAAGTATTCCTGTCATATTTTGAAAAGTGTTTGGTCAATCCTCATGAAACTTTAAAGGAATGTTCCTTGGATGGTCCTCTACCAAACCTGTGAAATTGGTTCCGCCTCACTTCACAAGATGGCCGACAGAGCTATACATAGAAATATGTCTAAAGGCCATTTTCTTCTAAATGGCTAGATTTTCAACTAATTTTACACAAATGTTTGTTTAGAGTTTCTCTATCAAACATATAAAAAAAAAATGGTTCCGTCTCACTGTTCAAAATGGCCACTAGAGCTTAAAATAGAATTTGCGTTAAAGTTTCGTATTCCTGTCATATTTTCAAAAGTTCCTGGTCAATCTTCATGAAACTTTATAGAAATGTTCCTTGGATGGTCTTCTACCAAAGCTGTGAATATGGTTTCGCTTCACTGCACAAGATGGCCGCCAGAGCTAAAAATTGAAATATGTCTAAACGCTATTTTCGTCTAAACCTATGGCTAGATTTTCAAATAAGTTTACACAAATGTTTGTTTAGTGTTCCTCTACCAAACTTTTTCAAATGGTTCCGCCTCACTGCACAAAATGGCCACTAGAGCTAAAATAGAATTTGCGTTAAAGTTTCATATTCCTGTCATATTTTCAAAAGTTCTTGATCATTCTTGATGAAACTTAACTGCATACATTTTAGATCATAGACATGAAATTTCCATTCTTCTTCACCAAAATACACTTGTACATGTACCGCCATCGGCAAAATAAAAATCCGGCTTTAATGCGGTTTCTGCATTTTTCTCTTGTGGGGAAAATAAACAGAGGTCTTATTCTCTCTATCTGATATAATGCTCAGTATAATGCATTGGCAAAAATGACAACACAGGAGGCGATTCTTATCGGTGCAAATAGTAGACTAAACACATGTAATTGCTCTACTAATCTATATGTACCTTTGTGTCTTACTTATGCCCTAAATGAAACTGCAACAAACACGCGCGTTCAACCATACCATGAACAACTGAGAATTATGTGGCAAATGTCAATAACGCTCCAAAAATTGAGTGGAATATGTAGTATATGTTCATAGTGTCCTAATATGAAGAAAGTCGTGTCATCTTATTATCTAATGTATTACGTTAATTTAAGCCAATTCAAGAAAGTCACATATTTTATGTCGGTAAAATCGAAACAAGCCATACTGTTAATGGATAAACTCTAGACAATTGCTTCATTCATTTTAAAGAGACGTCATCCAACTGACATGCATATATGTTTACCAAGCATTCCTGTATTTTTTCTGTCCATTATTATAAGCCACGTTTGTTACCAAAATTAACTTTAGTAGTACACACTGTTTCATATTTATCAATGTTAAGGTTCCCCTTTGTATTGTATATACTTAATCATACAAGTGTTATCTAGGTGTGCTAAATAGTATATGTTTGTTTCTTCACTGTATGATGATTTTGTAGCCTAATGTCACCTTAAATAAAAACAAAGTTTCATTGTAAATCAATTGAATGCGTTTTATATTGGGATCTGCGTCGGTGTCGTTGAGCAAACACTGGCGTGAATCCATATAGCATTACATATCTAAAGAACATTGGACACAGAATTAGCTGCAATGCATCGCGCATGGAAGACGATTTGACGTTGGACTGTTTATGCACACATGCATTAGTTTTGTGATCTAGGTGAATTAGACCTCTGGGGCATGGTCCGTTGCATGACTGCTTCTCTATAAGGCTTTTGTTATGTTAGCATTGAAAAGTGACCTTAATGGAGCTAGGATTAGGCCAAAATTCATTTTCTTAATTATAATGCACTATGCCACAATTGATTACAAATGATAATAATTGTTCTACATAAGCCTACGTATTTAGCTATCGAATTACCGTGTTTGAGCAAGCATAGTTTATAATATAAGTGAATCAAATATGTATTGCAATGTCGTTTGCGCTCATTTTATGATATTTTTGTCAGGCGCTATACATGTGACTGTTGGGCATTGTTTTTCCCATAGCTGTTTCATATTTTAATTAAAAAATAATAGCGGCGCTATACCAAAGTAAAAGGTATTTACTCGTATTATCGTATGATATTTAATATGTATACTGTTGTCGTTTATAAGTACAATGGAATAATTATATTCGTTGACATATCTATGTATAGAACTCATTTATCAAAGGTTAAATTTTAATAAAAACCAATAAAACCTTTCCTTCACACATTTGAAATGAATACACATTTGATTTAGATACGGCGACCTTAAATACATGTTATTAAACAAAATAAGACGTATCAGTTTAGAGTTTCCATATTGATACCATATTGCCTTACAAGTTCGACTGGCCGAACAAATGTACTTTAATGATTACTTGGAAACGGTTAACGGACGAGCCAGTTGTAGCTTCTCTTAATGAGGACGTAATACTTTAATTCAGAAACCTGACCATGCATTTATCCCATCTGCTATATAATTATTCCTGCTTTTTTTTATAACATTGTACCTTGCTTTTAAGCTGGGTCAACAATTGGTCAAAGAGAGTGAACATGTTTGAGCGCGTGTGTATTAGCGATGTAATACAATGAAACCATTTGAAATGTGTTACAAGCCGCTTTCCGATGCATAGGCATTAATGACGATCTATAGCCAATCGGTCACTAGCCTTGAATAAATAAAGTAATATGTTTAGTAGGGGTTTCCATACAGCTAGAATGCCATTATACGATGTGTATAGTTTATACAATTTAACATTAAACGTGTTAGTATCACAGTGGGATTTATATTTCAGTTTAGACTTATACAATTGTTTAATAAACGCCACACTGTACTTTGTTGATGTTTTTTGCTGTCTTTGCAAAGTTAAACTCAATATGATTTGCAGCATTATATGCTGACTCGTAAATTCTAAGTTTGCACTTGTCTAGTTTTTGGAATAATTATAAAGATTACGATCCTGCTTTATGTTATCAACGTACTGGAGAGAGGTTCGATTCTTACTGTGCCAAGTGACAGCCATAAAATACTGATCAATGTACCCTTGGCTATGAATGACTCATCGGCAATAAGTACAGCGTTCAGTGCAAACTTTATGAAAATAATTACATATAATAGTATTTCTCATTGATTTTTTCGTTGATATTATCATATACACTTTTGCATATTAATTAGCAATCACGGAAGTTAAGACGAATTTTCAAGATGTTTGCTTGTTGAACTGTTGTGATTTATCCACCGTAGTATACCATTGCAAATGGTATTTTTATATTTCAACATTGCAATAAGACACATGCAGGACCATACATGTTATAAAAACATATTTTCATAGCATCCTTAGGTATATTACATGTAACACTACGCGTGATTTTTAAAACTCTGCATATCGCACATCCCGTTTGAAATACTTTTTTGTACATTGTATTGTTAGATACGCGTTTTGCTAGCGTCTATTGGGGCAATCGTCCATTCTCTAGCAACATGTTCACAATCGGACATACATGTCAAGAACAAATTAATTAACTTTTATGATACTGAAAATGTCAATCGTGATATATTTTTGAAGGAATAATGACTTACACGATATAAAGTTTTTACGATAGTTTCCAAGAGACATATGAAATCATCTTACGAAAGTAAAAACAACTCAAATAGCTGTGTGTCATTTTGCGGACAGTATTCAGTTATGCAATCCCATATTTATAGTTTTAATATAGTTGTGTTTGAGTTTGCGTTTCAGTCGATCAGTTATACGTTTGGTTTGAACTCACTTGTTGAAACTTACAATGTGTCTATACAATCTATCTGTCAGTCTGTCTGTATGTCTGTGTCTGTCTGTCTGTCTGTCTGTCTGTCTGTCTGTCTATCTATCTATCTATTGTTACGTGACAGCGACAGAGACAAAGTATCCAGCAACATATACAAAATGTATACACTATTTTAATGAAGTACAAATATGTAATGGCATGATGTAATGGTAATCCAACAAAATAAAGTCACATTCATTCAAAAGTCACTGATCTTCGTATACGCATTTCATAATTGTCCAATGATTTCAATATACTTTGTAATGCACACTAACATAAATCCAAACTGGTTAACATAGTCCACAAATATGTCTTGGTTATAGTTCACAACGTTTAATTATTATTTTACAATCAGTTCTTCTAGTTTAAACAATGAGACCAAAGGTAAGAATCTATCTATCTATCTATCTATCTATCTATCTATCTATCTATCTATCTATCTATCTATCTATCTATCTATCTATCTATCTATCTATCTATCTATCTATCTATCTATCTATCTATCTATCTATCTATCTATCTATCTATCTATCTATCTATCTATCTATCTATCTATCTATCTATCTATCTATCTATCTATCTATCTATCTATCTATCTATCTATCTATCTATCTATCTATCTATCTATCTATCTATCTATCTATCTATCTATCTATCTATCTATCTATCTATATATCTATCTATCTATCTATCTATCTATCTATCTATCTATCTATCTATCTATCAATCTATCTATCTATCTATCTAGCTAGCTAGCTAGCTAGCTAGCTAGCTAGCTAGCTAGCTAGTTCGTTGTGTAGTGTATTCAGCCATTAATATCTATCCTAATTGTGTTTACTGTTGCTTTGTTTAATCAAAGGGGCAACAAACAGTTCGAAGTAAATAGAAATCGCTTGTGCAATGCATGCATATTGACTAGAATAATTCAATAATGGTGCAATCCCGAGAATTCACTGGCGTCTTAAAATTGATAACGAACAACAGTTGACGGTAGAATAGGTTTACTTGTTGCGAATTAATAAAATATATTTTACGACTCTTATTTCCAATCGTATCGCTGCTGCCATTCGGCAGCTAGTTGCTAAATACATGTTAAATAAGTTAGTATATTATAGTTTAATACGTTTAAATAGACAAATACATATGTTATTGAATAGGATATTAATACCTCAAAATACCTTTTGAACTTGGAACCTAGATATAATGTCACTGAGAAGACTATGCACCATCAGAGCATTTGTATCTGAAAACCACTTACTTTGTGTGCATTTCAGTGTATTGGAACTGTATTCATCAACACTCTGATATAAGTATAATGTTAGTGATCAAACCATTGCTGCCATTGCACTATTCAACATAAGTCATTCATGTTCATTTATTAGTAGGGAAAGCCTATTTTTCGATGGCAAAGTTACATTTTAAAAGTATGATAACCATCTGACCTTATCGATGCTTATCTAAGCTTATTCATAGCGCGTTCAATATAACTAAGAACGAATAAGATAATTATCTTTCTGTAGCTATTTATTCACGGGCGTAACTAGGCAAATTCCAATACGCCAGTGCGTATTAATTCTTACGCTTCCATAGACTTAGTCGGCGATAAAATCTAAGGAAAAACATTATATGCCTAGTTTCAAAGTAAGATTGCCGGTATAGTTTCAAAGTAAGTTCAAATAATAATTCTGCATAAATTATAAATTTATTCATAAACTATTTCACCTAAAAGTTGATACTTTTATTGTGCGTATACTCAAGTTCAGTCTAGGTACGCCCCTGTTACTTAGTTAGTTTGTTTCTACTTTTGGACAACGACAGACGTAATATTTTGCGCACGTCATACTCATTTCAGGGTCTGATCCCATGTATGCAGACACAGTTATAAATATGTTTAAGAAATCAAAAACGGTGACTAAATCTAAGCTGAACACTGTGGTGCAAATTATTGTTATGCTATGGGACTACGTTGAACTTCATTTATAAGTCCGATTTATTCACGTCATCTGTCTACAAAAAAGCCAATAATGATTAGATCAGCAATTATCCAGCAAATCATAGTGTCATCAAATGACACAGTATCATATACATGTACATATAACGTTAAATGATAATTTTGCATCGTCTATTTTTTATAATTAATAATCCATTGCACGTGCATATTCAATGCTTAATATATACCTACTTTTGATATCTGACGTCAAATATTAGATTCAAATTACTAATGGCTTCCTAAGAGGATCTATATGATCCGCTGCAGCTTATCCTCGTTGAGGCGTGTATGCATGTATAAACTCGATCATGCAATATTCCTATTTGGAACATCATCGATTCACGTGCTGCGTATATGGTAATGGAGCCCCTATTAGCACAGGGAATATACTTTATGCGAGAGTACAACGTTGTTTATAAGCAATTCGTGAAAATAAACGTTATGCCATATTTTTGAGAGTTGTCTTTGTTTTTCGTATTTCATTAACTGCGATATCAAGAAAGGTACCTGGTGAGCGGAGCTTAATATGCAAGCTTATCGTGCAATAAGTAGCGTGAAGTATATTGAAATTTAGTTGTAATTTATACGCACGCGTCTTATTGCACTGAACGATTGCATTGAGTGGACACTTTGCGACAGCGCTAAATTTGGAAATGACATACATGCCAAGCATGTCACACAGCAAGCGACATCTAGGAACGGCCCATTGGGATCGACATCGTAGAAAGTTGCGATGTGATTGGTGAATATCGTATACATTATTTGTAGCACCCCTTTGACCTTATTATGTTAATTATTTAATCTCGACCTGTGAGCTCGTTAAATAACTAACATAATCGGTCAAAGTGTGATACAACTATTACGTGTTATTTCGAATGACTTATTGACTAGTTAATGAAATAATCGTGGACCATAACTGCATTGTCAAAGCACCCGTTAGGCAAATTATGCTTCATTGCAACTCTGTTGTAAAATACAAGTTTCGTCGTTGGTTGAAATATATCTACACAATAATGAAATAACGATATATTTAGTTATTTGTTTTTATCATTTTCGTACACAGGCTGTTACTTCACAGAATATACATTCATAATTGAGGCCAAAACGGTTGCTTATAATTTAAAAGTTACGATACACATCAAATTAATTCTTTATCTCCGTGTTTACGTGAAAATATTCCCAATCCCAGCGTGCTGTTTGTTAAAGTTCACAGGTCTGTGTTCAATCTCCTAGCAGAGCTGTCGTTCGTTGCTTTCACCATACACCTCTGCAACGGGCTCAATTATGACAATACTCTTGTCAAAACGTCAAAACGGTATTGAACGCACTTTAAAATAGATTTTTAGGATAACAAGCATAGAAATAAAGAATTTGTTTATTTTTAATTACCATAAATGGGCATACACAACTAAATTTAATTCCGATTTTCTGAACTATTTTCATGCCAATTTACGCAGATGGAATCCGTTCGCAGATATAAACAAAATGAGTGGGTGGTCTGTGTTATGACCGCGTCACCGATATGTGCAAAATGTATTAATCCTCCATGTGTGGACAATATTCGGAAGTCACAAACCACTTAATACCGAAATTCGCCCACGTTTTCCTAAAGATGTAAGTGTTCCGTAATAATATTTGCTTTAGACATACACTTACCGAATATTTAGAGTAATAGCTGCTCTGCACAGTGCACAATTACCACCCTTAAATACTTAAAGAGTTTCTATGTGTTAGCATCTTTAACAGTCGTATATCATTTATCGGTCTGTTTTTCATTTCAATGTGTACGCAACAAGTTGAAATTGTTTGCGTAAATGTACACGATGATTTATTTTGTTTGCGTAATCTTGTAATACTATATAAGTACATAACGCGTGTACGCGCCTTATCTGGCAGTCTGTGCGTGTGTGAATTTTGTGAAGCTGACATAATTCTTACATCCAAAGGCGGTACTTGTTATGAACAAAATGCTTTTGCTGATAACATGATGCTGGCGTAGACCCACAATAACATATTACCTTACTTGTTGGCTTTCTGTGGTAGAACGTGTGTACCATAATGACACCTTGGAAACGGTTGACAGAGGAGCTGTATTATTCATACTGAGACAGTTGTAGTTTCTCTTAACAGGGGCGTTATTACATTCAGAAAACCTCATCATGCAATAATCCTATATGCCGTGTTTTCATTTCTGCTATTACATTGTGTCTTACTTTTGAGCAGAGTCAAGATTGGTCAAATCAGTGAAAATGATTGAGCGCGTGTTTAGCATTTCGTTTTAACAATCGAACTTCAAATGCTACAATATTTGTTAAACAAATATATCTATGTATTTTTAATACTTCGAATACGCATAAAACAAAATTGTGTTTTAATTGATACTTTCATTACCCATTCTAAGAGAATAACAATTATAAACGGTACTATTACTGGAATTCAACGGCGCAAACTATAATACTGACAATAAGTATTTATAAACATGATTCGGCCATTTTTAAACATGAATATTATATAGATTTTTTGTATTTTAAATGAACAATATATGCACACATATGATATCAAATGTTACACTTCCGATTCATCTTGTTAATGACTACCAACAATGAGATCAGTTAAAGCTTCTGCTAGTTAGGACATAATGTCAGTCAGAAACATGATCGAGCAACATTCCCATCTGGCACCTCATTTACTTCCTTGATTCACGATATTGACATATTCGTAATCCATAGCGTATTTGATGCCTTTAGACATGGCGCAGTATTCAAATTAAGTTGCAAACAAAATAAAGTGGTTCGCTATCTTGCAAACACCGTTGAAATGTACTATATACATTCAAAGGGTTTATTAGTGTTAGCCATTATGTTATACATACAAACGGAAGCTTCTCAAGCGCGTTGAGGTTAATGCGAAACATTAAATCTTCAATATCGTTAAACTAAAACAAAACAAGCTATGCCCACCTGTTGCATAGTTAACCGAGTAATTCAGATGCCCAGATAAGGCGCGTGCCCGCGTAAACTACGCACAAATAATTGGAAGTTGCGCAGAAAAAAATAAACATGTGGGTATACATTTACGCACAACTTATCGGATGTTCGCGTACATTAGTGACTGGAAGACATAAACATAACAGGGTTTTTTTTTCTGCCTGCCTACTTGCATGTGCAGTTGATTTGTTCAGTAGTTAGCAATATAATCTTAAAATGTTCAGAATTGTTACTTGCAGCATTATTATATTCAAATGACTGCATTATAACGGATTATTATTACAATATCCTGGTCTTCTGCCCATATCGTAATGTATAACTATTGTTGGATGTAGATTTACCCCACTAATCATGTACATAGAGTGTACATTTAACCCCACAAATTATGAAGTGAGTGTACATTTACTCCCAAATTTTTAGAAGTAAGCGTACATTTACGTCCAGTACAAATATGTATCTTGAGCACTGAGTAATGCAGTGTCGCACTGTAGAAAAAAGTTTAAATTCTCCTCACATTATAATTTAATTTTTCCAGAAATGAGTTTGAAATTTGAGTTTGATTATAATGGGAGAAAAACGAGAAAACAAAAACGAAACAAAAACATGCAAACATTATTAAAATATTGCTTTAATATTGTATCATCATATTTAATAAGATCTGTATCACCAGAAAACCTGTTTAGTAAGATCTGTAAAGGTTTACGGATTTTTTTTATTAATGATATAATTTACACGATTGGAAATTAGTATAATATGTATTCAAATCGACAACGTAACTTACAGTCAATACAATGTTTCCTACAGTGAAGTATTCTAATGAAATATGTAGAATATGAGAGAATACTAACCACTACCTATACAAAAAGTATTTAACAGCTGAAGCTCTGCTTTCATATTTCCATTGAATGTCTTGTCGCGTCGGAGTAATATTCAGTTTCTTAGCAACAATGTATTCAGAATTCGTCTCGTTTTCGAGACAAACTACGTGTTTTGATATTGAAAGGACTGGATTGTGTAATTTTAATTTTAATGCATCATACACGAGCACAAGCTAGATTGTTTCCGTTATTCGCCGCAGAGCGCAAACGCATTGTACATGTGTATCTGTGCGAACTGCAGTAATAAGTGGATCGTGCAAACAATGGAATTGTATGTTTGAAATGTTTCCATGTATTGTATTAAATAGCTAACCAAATAAAAGTAATATGATAATGCAGACGAAAAGGCCAATCTTCTTATATTTTATCCGTATTAAGTAGGTTACGTTTTTGCATGGACAAGATACATAGACAACATAAGTATGAAAAAGCATATGGTACATTTTGCTGCAAAAGTTTACCAAAACAACAGAGAGGAAATATCACTTGTTCCTATTCTTGAATACCCGGTACTTATATAGAATTGTTTTCATTTAATAGTATGTTCTTACTGCACAGAGGTATTTGGTTCGCATATTGCTCTTATCAGCGACCAGTAATTTGTTTCTTTTTTTGAATGTGTAAGTGACGTGTATATGGTGTAGGCTAAGGTTAGACTATTTACAAGACCAATGTAATTTGGTATTATTTTATCTTTGGTACAAGTGAACATGTATCTCTTAACTTCGAGACACAGTATGTTAAGATTTTGTTTATCTTTGTTAGTGCTACCTAACATAAATGTTCTGAAGTCTATTTCTGTCATTCTATTTATATTCCTATTATTTCACAAGGTTTTGTGTACTTCCTTAATCAAGCATTTTACATTTTCACAAGACCAAAAAAGATGAACAATCGTTTCTTCAAATTTGCGACAAAAAGTACACAGATTATTATTTAACAATTTCATTTTGTACATAAGGGAATTTGTACCTAGTATATAGTAAATAATTATAATCTGGAACCATTGAACGCAGCTATCTTTTGTTATGTCAAATACTGTTTCAAAACATACATTTCCAATCCTCATCAGTAATGACAAAATTGTTCTATTTGTTTTTACACATAGGTTCAATGCCGTTTTGAATGAAATAATCATAAATTGATCTACCTCTGCTTTCATGGCTTATAAAATATTTTGCATAGCATGACAGAGACGGGCCGTATGTTTGAACGTCATTTGTATTAAACTGTACATTGCATTTCCTAAACAAGTTCATTATTGACTTTACAAGTCCTTCATAATACAGAAAGTTCAAGGATTTTCCCGTTATATTTTCTATTTGCTATTTTGTTAAAAAGGTGTTTGAGTCAATAACTAAATCTCTCACAAATCTAATACCTCTGTCATATTTCAAAAATAAGGGTTCATTACCAATTTTGAAATTGTCATTGTAGAACAAGGGCATGTTAAGAACACTATTAACATCCGCATTTTCTAACACATCCAGAAGTTGTTCGTAACAAGAAAATACTTCAAACCAAAAATCATTTTTAAAACCTTTTTTAACTATGGCAATATATTGTTTTCCAGTGTTAAAAAGTTTAAATACAACACAAATGGACCTTATAAGAATTACACACTTAGTATCATAACATGTTTATAATTATCTTATCCGAGAGAGCTTCATTTTTTACAGTATGCATAAATATCTATCATTTGTAACCCACCTTTCACATAGCTTTGTGTAAGGGTTGAACTTTTAATTTTATAAGGTGCATTATCCCAAACAAAGTCAAACAATATTTTGTTCAGATTATCAAGAATATCTTTCTTTGGTGTGGGTATTGCAAAAAAACAGTGAGTGAACAAAGGTAATATAAGCGATTTAATAACGGTAATTCTATCAATTGGTGTAAGTTTTCGTTTTTTCCATTGACTTGTTATATTAATTGTTTTACTAAATTTGTCAGAAAAATTTTAATCAACAATCTTAATTAAGGTCAACATCAAACAAGATTCCCAATAGTTTAAATCTGGTTGTTTCCCATGTTAGTTTGTATTTTGTTTTGATCGAGCGGGTGCTGTACTTCAAGGATCCGATCCAAATTACATTAGTTTTATCAAAATTTACTTTTAAGCCAGAAAAATAGTCGAAATCCTGGAGAAGGTCTAGAGCAGCGTTTAAGGAGTTTTCGGAACGATCCAACAACAAAGAGGTATCATCTGCAAACTGACATATTTTGTATTCTATACCGTTAATATATATGCCTTTTATGTTGTTACAATGCTTAATCTTAATTGCAAAAATTTCCGCACATAAAATGAAAATATAAGGTGAAATCGGGTCACCTTGCTTACAACTTAGTTGTTCACTTTTGTTCTAATTAATTTTATTTAATGTACAGTTATACGTTTGAACTAACTGCACTAACCTACTATAACCTGTATTGGGCTTCTACAATTAACATACTAGTAATTGTTTAATGATCTCTTGAACATATTGCTGCTGTCCTTCTCCGAATTAATTAACATAAGCTTATAGAAGGTATATTATCTTACAATGTTCTTAGATACACTGTGCAATCTATATACGAGGGCTGAGAACAAAATTCGCGGAATATGTCTGTCAAATGTTTATTTGACATTATATGTCGTTTATATCTTCTAATTTATACATTGCTAAAGGAACAGTTTTGTATTCTAATATATTTGCCATAATGATCAAACATTTGGAATTATAACGGTTTGAGTCTTGCGATCATAGCAACCCCGGAGCACGTCAAACTAAAGATTTGTTTAACCTGGTTAGTGTCTGTTATTATTATTAATATTAATATTATTATTATTATTATTATTATTATTATTATCATCATCATCATTATGCATATAATGCATACAATCAAAAGTAAGATACTGTTCTGTAATTAAGGTCATTTTGGTATGAGGAGATTGTGCACTAATGATTGTGTAGTAAAACATAATGGGACCGGAACTTTTATTCGGTTTTAAATTAGAGAGGATTCGAAGATGAAGACGATTCGACAAAGAGCATTTTAACTGTACATGTACTCTGTATGTTTGAAATCGATGTGTATGTTTTTGCAATTGTTTAGTTGTATATTACCGACATTTTGAATAATACCGCAATTGTTCAGAATATCTACGGAGTTAGATATAGGACAATAAAATCATGTGTTTAATATGAATGCACAATTGCCTTATCTCAGCGCCATTTCTGAATGGCATCAATCGTCAGTACATGATAAGAGAAATGTCTTGGCAACAATAATGCCCGATAATACATGCGTTAAAGGTGCTTATAGATTTTCATCAACTGGTTTTCAAACTCAGTATGAAAACGGCGCCTCTGGAAAAGCATTTTTATAATTAAGGCCTAAAACATTTATGTGTTTCGGGCAACTAACTCTACCAAGCGAACCTCTCTCCCCGACCCAAAAGTTTTCAGCGCCGATTGTTTTACGTGAAATTTGTATTTTTCATATTTTGTAGTTAATTTTTTTTTTCACATAAATGTACCTTTAAAAAATACTACATCCCGAAACTGCCTAATTGTTTGAGTCCGTTGACCGAAACACACAATTTATTTTTGTGGCCTCATCTGTATACATTTGCACATGGTAGCACAAAAAGAAACACAAACGCTATGTCAGTAATCCTAAAACTAGAGTTGTGGAATCAGAAATTAATGCCGAATAAAATTAAGTTGTAAATACTGTTGTAATATATAACATCGTATGCGGATTTAACCGTAAAATAGTATGCAAATAAGCACAATGACATACACTTTCTGACGTTTTTTCAAATAAAAACGTAGTTTAACCGGTGGTAGTTATTTAAAGAATCATGTTATGATAGGGAATGGAAAACAAACAATTTATTACGTAAAAGTTGGTTATAGAAATGAATTAAATAACGCACCAGCTATATGACAAGACGAGTAATCGAATTAACACGTGATACTTGGTTTTTCGCATGTGCCGCAGCACAGAAAACACAAACACACAAATATCAACATGACGCACTCGTTAAAAAAACGGGACATAGCTTTGCCACTTATTGGATCTGATAATTAAACGTGTAAGCCACGTGCTCAATCATACTCAATCATTGGATTCAATTTGACCATACCCAAAAGAAATATAATGATACCTGCCTGACATAGATCGACCTGAAATGCATGTTCTTTAATATATTTGGCAACAGTGAAGAGTAAGGTACTTTTTCATTAAGCCACGAATTGCGTGCTTTATATACTATTTAACGAAGAAACGATTGTAAGAAGCGCAATACGAGATAGTAGCTGCGTGTCACAATTATTTATGAATGGATTTGTCTCACAGCCATTTTTAACGACAACACTATTGTCCCGGGCGTGTTATGTTTGCATAACATGTTTACATGTTATGTGTTAATCATCGATTATAATAGCAACCCAAACCATATACAGTTAAGGGTAAGACATTAAAATTGAAAACATATTGTAAACCAATAGTAAATGATATTGTATAGCTTTAATATGTTTATGTAAAAAACCGGTTAGGAAGATACATATTGTAGGTACAGCTGGAGCATAACACGCATATTCATATCATCGATTGTGTTATGCGCATAAACGTGAATGAAAATAGTTCAAACCTAACGTCACGTAATTTGCATTATCGTCTTTATAGAGCAATATTCATTTCCAGAGCCATTCTTCAAATGTACCGCACAGTTGTTATATAATCCTATGTATTACAAAACTGATCCATGTGTGCATAAATAGTCAAACGTTAATACATCTCCCACGCGCAATGCAGTTTTGCTAATACTATATGCCAATGCTATATCCGGTAATTTTCATGTCGTGAAAAGTTCGCGGAAATTAGAAAAAAAGCATTTTCGCGTGTTGAATGTTCGCGATGTTTGTCTTTGAAAATCATTTAGAAAGACTTTGAACATGTAGATCGTTAAATTACTTCTATTTTCTCTAAACGAAATTAGACTCTTAAAAGTGTAGAAATAAACCATATATGATTGGCGATTTTTTTTGTCAATTGCATAGGTTACTTCTTTTTAACTACAATAGCCATTTCGATGCAAACATATAATATTTCATATTCCAAAAACAACCCTGCACTCTGAGAAAGAGTACAAGGCTTTACCATAAATGTGACAATCTTTTCAATCAATAATATTCAAGAATAATGAGGTGTCAGATGGGATTATTGCATGCTCGGGTTTCTAAATGCAATAACGTCCTAACTACCTAACTAGGAGGCTACAACTGATCCGATTGTCTCATTTCAGCTAGTCATTAGTGTGATGGATCTCAGGTGTAACGACATATATCAAGTGTGTGCATATATACATCCTTTAATGTAAACCCACAACGTAGTATTTCGTCCATTGATTGCCAAATGGACCAATCGCATATGTACACAGAAGGTTGATAGGCCCTTTTGGCTTTCAATGGACGATTTATTATTTAAATAACCAATTTATAATAATAACTACTACTTATCTTCCAGTAACAGTTCGCGTCTTTGAATTGCAGTAAAAATAATGTATAGAGAAAATATATTTAAATATAATTGTTATGGTTTCTTCGAATGGACTGTAAAAACATCAATAAAACTCAGTTTATTATCATACAAATTACGAATTATTTGCAACCTTAGTTCTAAAAATGATTTTACAACAGTTATACAAAGCATTAACATGAATTCACTCTGTGAAATTGTAACCTGGTGTATGTCATAATTCGCTAGCTCGCGCCACGTGAATGTCGTCATTGTACTGTGTGTAGCGCGTCTTACGTATTACAAAGCACATGCAGAACCAATAATATTGTCTTCAATGGTCACATGCAACACATTTTTGTTTATGTTCTCATTTGTCAATAATTATTAATAAACACTAATTTTGAAAATCAAATGACACGCATGACTTTTTAAAGTAGTGTGTGCTGAGGGCTTTGCGTATGCAATTCGCAAATGTAATATTATTTTAAATTCACAATTCCCTATAATTCCACAGACATGCTTAAAACATAAAGCTATGTAAAATGTATGCCAAAAATGATTGCATCCATAATGCTAAAGTTGGGTGTGTATATAATGTCAGGAAACCGGCTTATGTACGAGTAATGTGAGATATCAGAAAATAAACCTATGCATTTATATTGATTAGGCTAAAAAACATTAATGACTTGTTTCTCAGACACTTTTTCCAAAAAATTAGGAGGCAAGGCGATTTATTTTTTTTTAAGCAATTTTTTTTATTTATTTTTTCTCCTACTCTGCTTATGGCACTATGTAATGGCTTATTAAAACAAGTCATTAAGTGCAGATTAAAGACAATTTTAAGTTTTAATAACAACATAAGCATCCCTTTTTATAAAATTATAAATACAGATTTATTAATCACAAATGGTCATTTATGTCAGCTGAAGTAAAAAGGCAATCAATTTGAATGTTCATAATTAACTCTAGTGCCTTCAAATTGATATACCATACGCTTTAAAGTACGTTTTTTTTTTATATAGAATTTTACTTTTCGTAATTCATATGTTTATAACTGTCAAAAATAGGAATTATTTTTGCAATAAATCACCAATAATTTTTGGTTAGGAAAATCAACACTTGTCAATGCAGCTGGCATTTTCGTTTGTTTCCATAGGACTTATATTGACACAGATTTTCTTCAAAAAATATGGAATGCTAAATATTACACAAGCAAAACCATCTACGAATCAAAAGTTTAAGTCAATAAATAGACGATATTTATAACGGGTTCCAATCGAATATGATTTTTTTTTTTAAATGTACACAGTATGTGAATATCCGATTTATATAATTAAATCAGACAGGAAGAAAGTTACTGGAAATACCGACATCTCTACCAGGTAACTCTTCTTCCGCTTCTTCTTAAAATGCGGATTCGTTTAATTGTAAGCCGCTGTCCATGGGATCTAAATCAATGAATCGTAATTTTAGTAATAGTTCGTATGAACGTTTATGGTGTTTATTCGTCCGAAATCTGTTTTACGTTTACAAAAGGCATTGTTCAAAAGCACTTGGTACGAAAGGAATATACTATAATGTACATGCTGGTTTACTCAAGAGTCATCACCAGTTATCGCATACAGAAAATAGACGATAGCTAGTTACCACAATGTTAATAATTCACAGATTTCAATGGTTAGTTTTTGTATTTTGTTCGGTAACATGTCCATTACAAACACTTTCTGCAAAGTTTTCTTTTTATTAGCATATTTCTGGACTTCTCCTTTAAAAAAAAATAGTAAAAAAATAGTAAATAATTTTTTGGGGGGCATTAAATCAAATTCGTGGCCATTAGAAAACTATATATACGATATATCACCATACATGATCTATCCCTGATACAAGCTTATTTATATATCGAACAGTGCAACAAATTACACATCAAATACGATAATTTAAGCTTAAAATAATAACTGTGTTGTTATATTTGGAGCACGACAAGATGATCTATGTTAGGCAGCGCTTCGGAATTGCCCCCAGTACGTTTAGTTAGCTCAAACATATTTACTTAAAATAAAAACAACAACGAATGTATTGATCTAGTTAACTATTTACACTTTGAGGACTTTGTGCAAGTTAATCTTGGCTTAGCAGTCAATACCCAAATGTATACAAGAGTTTTATTACGCGATGTTAGTCAGCCAATCCGAATACGTAGAACTTATTGTTTTATTTATAGTTGGCACATGTATTTTGCAAATCTGAATCCACCACCACCAACACCTCCACCTCTTTTTTTCAGTTTATACACGGGTTATGCCTCGTACATGTTTTAGTTCAGACTAATACGAATAATGCATACAACTTTAGACAGAGGCTCCGTAAATATTTTACTGATACTATTGAAATGCAGAAGATTAGCAACAAGCAAGGCAATATTGTGTGTCCGAATACTATGGACTTTGATGAAGCAATCGATCAGTGCATATCTGACAAACACACCGTTGTAGAAACTTTATTGCATTTCAGGAAACCCATTTTTAAAATGAAAAAAGACAACGGAGACTTCCATTTCCCTTAGCAGCTGATAACATAATTCAGCAGTAGTCACCTACCCCGAAACTGTTGAAAACATTGTATTCAAACTTGCTCAGAACATGCTATGTGTATTATTTGTTGTTATTGAAAACTATACAAACCTATTTTTTATTGTAAATTTGTTTGTTAGTAAAATACACACAATGTTAAATTGCATTTGCTCAAACAAATATTTTATCTATTTATTTGTTTGAAATAATCACAAAATGACTGTCAAATTTAGTTGACTCTAACCTGTCATAGTTTTGTGTAACCTTAACACCCTTATAACCTACGTTAATAAATTACTTGCATAACTATTTCACTTACAAGTGCTTATAATGAGAATAAATAAATCCATAGATTTAAAAAAGATGAATTTTATATTATGCATTGAACATTCATGTTAATTATTTTCATTACACAAGTACATGTATGTGTATTATGGTATTTTATACTGCTTCCTATGATTATGAAATTTAAGAGGAAGTATGTCAGATCATGACTCGTTTGCAGTTATAAAAAAAACAACTTGATTTTTGCATTTAAAATAGTTTTACAAGTTTAACTTACGTGTACTCAGTATTCAATTTGTTTTATTGACATATATTAACAAATATAAACTATGTTTTATTGGTTGTATGTAACCTGTTGTAGTTCAAAAATTAGCCGTTAGAGAATATAAATATATTTTTATATACAATTATCAACTTGAATCATCTGTATTTAAAACCTTATGAAAACATAACATTACATTCTAATATAATAAAAAATAGCGATATACAATCAAGAAAACGATAATATTTCCGTTTCATTTCATGGAAATTCTTTTTCCATGGTATCCTGTTTCGGATCTAAATTCAGACATTTATGCCCAGTATGCGGCACTTTAGAAATGGGTTTTCAGAAACTACACATGATACGCTTCAATAAACTAGTAAATTTGCTGATGATGCGTCTCGTTGCAATAAAACCATACCATCTCTTTGACTATTTGGTTGTGTTTATGTTGCATGTTAAACGCCAAATATGCCGAGGCGGATATAGGCGAATTATGTTCTTTTTGGAATATTTGTTATTTTATTGTATAAAACAATATGTTGTTATGTAAATGGCGGTTTTGTCAGCCGATATCATTTGTGAACAACCGTGTATTTGCATTGTATGATACAAGTTGTTATGTATGTGCGGCTTTTTGTCTGCCCATTAAGTAATCTTGCAGTGTTTGTCCAACCATTTATGAAATTAAAAAAACTGACGTTTTCATCTTAAAATACAATGCATTGGTTACTGTTTTTATATTTTAAATAAATGCTAAACTTCGAGTTCGACCTCGCCGTAAACATTTTCCATGCACATTTCTTATGCTTTAATAAATGTACATGTAATGACTCTGGCACAGCTTTTATATAATTCAATCAATATTAATCCCGGTATGTAACAATGCATTGATTGTGATTAACGTTTATATTTTACTTCGAGCATTGTCAATTGACAGAGTTTGATAAATACACGGAGTGTACCTTTATTAATGCCCAACCGTTTTATTACCCCTTAAACAGGACTTAAATTTATACCGACCGCTTTAACACGTTATTCAAAAAGCTCTCCTGTGGATATAATTATGAAACAAAACCGTTCATAGTAATTATTACATGTTCCTCACGTTATCGCAACAGTTGTATCAAATTCGTATCAAATTATAAATCAACATATGGACAATGTGGTGTCACATCCAACCTAACGCCTTATACCACAGACAGTATACATGAACTTAACGACCCAGGCTCAGCCCAGGGCATACAATATTTTTAATTGTTCAAAGCCAATATTATAATAAAACAATGTTACTCATTGGTACACCAATACATATTACAATACGAGTATATTTCACAACGTATTGTTAAACATCTTATATCTATAATTGTCAACCATGTAAACTGTTTATCAAAGCATAGTATGTTTACGTATCTGATGCTTTATTGTCCGATTCGCAAAACTAATATAAACTAAACCAACTAAATCTATGACATTCTCAATATCAACAAAAGTACATGTTTATACAATATATATAACGTATTAAACATGTTTTACTTTCTAAGAAGGCACTAAAAGCTGCAATGAGCTTATACATGACATTCAATAAGAATGAGAATGACCTGCAACAGTTATAGGCTTAATGATTGATTAGCTATTAATTAAATATTATATTTTTTATTAAAATATTAAATTGATATGCAACTAACCCATATTAATGTGGCTATTTATAACATCACTTATCTCACATGCATAGACTTCCAGGCTACATAATACTAGCAGCATTTCTAGTTGGAAACGAACGTCGGCATGTTGCAAAATGTCTTATGATAAATTCGTAACAAGATATTTTATTTTCCCCACAACTGGTGCTCGGAATCAGTTTTAAGACTATTTTTTGAATTGGTCAAATTGATTTGGATGTTTTGAAAAATGGTAACACAGTGTTGTATAAACAAGGCATATTGCAAAATTGTCTAGTTTTGGGGTTTAGGGAGTGTAACCGGTTAATAACCCTTCAAAGTATACATTTACTGCACTGCAAAGCTCCAAACACATATAAGAACAAATATTATTGAAGTTGATCCCGATCGAAAGTAAGACAATATGTAATCAATAGCAGAAATGTTCATACGTCAGAAGAGATTATTGCATGATCTAGTTTTCTGAATGCAATCCCGTTGTAAAAAGCTACAGTTGTCTCATTATTTATGGAGTCATTTACAATACAGCCTATCGTTAAACCGCTCCAAATGTGTCTTTACAGAACACACATTCATAGGCCAAATTTAGCGGCAATTCATTTCGCGTTGGAGGTGTACTTACTTTGAACTAACGATATATTTGCGCACATGGATTACAATACGTTTGAAGTATTTTATGTTTATATTGTAAAACATGACAAACTTGCCATTTATAAAACCATGAACATTAATTTAACTGTTGGAAAATCGCCAACAACAGGCGTCATGGTTGTCCTTTATAAAACTCGTTTTCTAAAGACACCATTCCCCATTGATCGGTGTGTTTCAAATGCAAATTCTTCAAGTCTAGGCTATGCATAATGATTGATTTGCCTGGGCAAAAGTATTGACCAAGAAAACAGCACTTAAACAGATTCAGTCCTTATTTCATATTTATACAGATAAATAGGGCACACTAATATTTTTTGTCACAACATGAAGCAAAGTGTACCTAGTTCATAAGTGAGATAGACAAGCCAGCTGGGAAACAAATTGCCCCTTCGATTATGTTAGCTCAGTTAATAAATATTAGATAGTTAAGTGTTTTATTAAAACAAATAGCTGCTGCGTAATTGCAAACACATTAATACAATCAATAATAATGTATTTTACAATAGCTCCGTGATTTCAATTCTGCAATAATATTTAAATGTTCAATAAAGCCTTATTAAAACCCATGTCCTGTGAATTGAACAACAAAATCCAGCCATTAAAATTCCGCATAAACTGTTGCAACTCCTTCGCCAAATTATGACTAGCCTGAAAATTGATTCAGCGTTGCCCGTAAAGGGCCAGTGTAGCACCAATGCTCCTGCGCAATGAGTTGAAATGCAAACCAAAACAAGAATTCGCTTAACCTCAGTTACTGGATGTTATTTTGCTTGTTATAAAACTATATTTCATTTTCTAGGGGCACATTTTTTATGAATACTTTTACTTAACATTTCCCTCCATAGGTAATATATTTATTTTTCACACGCTGTATTTCTACAAAATTGTTGCTCTGGCAAACAGAGTTAGCATGCTATGAATTGCTGATTCCAAATTCGTTTCTCTTCACAAGATACTATTACGTTAGACTTTTCAAGCACATTTTCACAATACAGACGTTAAAAACCTTACAGTGAAACACGGTCATTAACGTTTTACAGGTTTTGGCAATGGGCAATTTTATCCAATGGAAATGTTCCATTATTTGGCAATTTAATGGCCTCGATTAATGAAGGAGAGCAGGTATTTTAAGATACTAAACTCCATATAGTCATACAAATGTGCGGGGATTTTTTGTCGTTATGCTTAAACGGTAAAAACATGGGTAAAACTTCACTCAAATGTCATAAACTGTATATTTTATTGAAAATAGAAGTTAAATAAACTCGCACTTTTCTTTCCCGATTAAAAAAATTGCAGCGGCTTCCTCAATACAAACACTTGACAAAACTAAACTGTCACGTGATTATCCTTTATATAAATGGCGCTTTTTTAATTACTCGTCTGCAGACGCTATAGATGTTATAACGATTAAAAAGAGAAAAACTACATTAAATAATTGTTTTTCAGGTAAATAAAAAAACACGTGTCTAATTTTTGTATGTGTTCTGTACGATTATGTAAGAAAATCGCGTAGTTTTTACATTTTTCATTCGTTTTTACCATTATACCATCTTGAGTTCAGTCCCTTTAAGGATTATTTCATGTCGAAATAAACTGATCATTGTAGTATTGTGACAACAGTGTTTTCAAACTTGATCTCGTTTTCAAGACAAACGTAGATATTGTATCAAAACCTGCGTGTTCACATTTGTTAAGATAATTGTTGTGTGTATTTATACTATTTCAAACACTTCACAAACTTGGTTGTGTCTGTTTAAAGACAAACAGCACGCACGGTGCCTGTGTGAGTTGTGGTACTTAGTGGTTTGTGACGCGTTAAAATTCTGAATGTAGTTTTACTGTAGCATTTATTTGTACTAAACTCATGCAGGTAGAAAATAGTATCTTCGCGGGAAAATCTTATGTTTATCAAAATTTGATAGGCTTCAATAATATTTTTTATTTAATGCCTAATAGTGAAATATCACTCACAGTGAGGGACTACTTTTCGGGGTCCCGATTTAATACGGTAAATGAAACGGACCTCATCGCTGGGCTCAAAACTGTGAAATGACGTCATTATTTTGACGTCATGACGTTATGATTCCAGTGCTATTTTCCAATAAAATGTAAAACAAAGGTTAATAAAGCATTAAATAAAGAGAAAATATGTTTTTTTTCGGTGTGATAACGCGTAATATCATCACACCGAAAACAAACAAATATTCTCTATATTGACACTGTTTTGTTAGTGATTTTTTACAGATCGATATACCTAGGCAATGGCGTTTTTTTTTCTCAAATCGGCAACAAAGCGTTGACATTTAACTTATACGTGCAGTTAAATATACTATACTTTTCATTATTTGTTACGTTACAATACATGAATCAAAGTCTTCAAACCATTGATATAGTTGCATGATATGTGTCATAATACACTAATATTTCGATGGTGGAAAACCAGAAGGTACCAACTGCTGTCGATTGCAAAACTATAAACCAGAAGGTACTAAATGCTATTGATTGCAAAACTATAAACCAGAAGGTACTAAATGATATTGATTGCAAAACTATAAACCAGAAGGTACTAAATGCTATTGATTGCAAAACTATAAACCATAAGGTACTAAATGCTATTGATTACAAAACTATAAACCAGAAGGTACTAAATGTTATTGATTGCAAATCTATAAACCAGAAGGTACTAAATGCTATTGATTGCAAAACTATAAACCAGAAGGTACTAAATGCTATTGATTGCAAAACTATAAACCAGAAGGTACTAAATGCTATTGATTGCAAAACTATAAACCAGAAGGTACTAAATGCTATTGATTGCAAAACTATAAACCAGAAGGTACTAAATGCTATTGATTGCAAAACTATAAACCAGAAGGTACTAAATGCTATTGATTACTATGGCAGTTGGTACCTGCTGGTTTTGCAACCTTGATTTATTAAACACATTCAATTATTATTGTTTCGAACATTTCTCATACAGGCCGATAAAACCAATGAGGTGCCCTCACATTTGGAAATATACGTGAAATGAAATTACACGGAAAGTGTATCAGCAGTCGATAAACTTTTTTAAAAGGACTCGTTTACGGATTAAGAAAAATACCATTACAAATTTAAATTGGTCAAATTAAAGCACCTGAACTAAAGAGCTCTAATATTATAACAAGAAAAGCATAAACAAATATACGAAATTGCCTCAAACGGGTCTCGAACATACGAACAAACATGTTTGACGCGCTATCCACTCGGTCAGTTTGATTTACATACATTTCTCTGTAACTTTTACTTTATGTAATTGCAACGCATATGGGCTGAAACCGGTTTAGGGACGCGTCAAAGTGTAATAGTATTGTGCAGCTCAAAACACGCCAAACAATCAGTTTCAACAAGTTTGAACCTATTTGAATGTAAGGCACTATGGTATCAATAACAGCAATGAGAACATGTAATATACATGTGTTGCATTTGCATTAGAGTTCTTCCGATTAACCGTTACCAAGTAGTTATTGCAGTGCAATTGTTCTAAATGTACCAAAGTCAGTCAACAGGTAAAGCATATGTTATCGCCGACGTCAGATAAACCTCGGTGAAACAATTCTAATCCATGCATGCACAAGTAGTCCCAAGCCATTACATTTGCCTCGCAGAAAGCTTTGCAGCTTCTTGCTTCCAGTGTTTCTAAGAAATGACATGCTATTTCGCTAATATTAACTGAAAGACAGCGGTGCATTCAGTTCACCAAATTTAACTCGTTGCCATGTATTCTAAGTCTCTTCCATTGAAATAAAAACATGACGATTAAAAAGACATTGTGAACAGTACGTTTGAATTCTTACCTAGAATGTATTAAATAAATAGAGAATATATGGTTGGTGACTTTTGATATCATGTGATATCAGACGAGTCTGATATGGCGTAGGAAAAGGCGAGGCTTGCCGAGCCTTTTCACACGCCATATCGGACGAGTCTGATATCACATGATATCAAAAGTCACCAACCATATATTCTATTTATTATGCCACATTTAATGCAAATTAAAAATAAATAAAAACAAGAAAAAAACAAATAACATCTAAATTTTATTGATTTACAGTAGTAGAATATGCAAATGAGGGACGACCTGATGACATCCGCTAGCGTCTGTGCATATTTACACATAATAAATAGTTCGCAAATAAACAACAAACAATAACATTTTAACGCACATAATTTAACGAAATAAAAATATTGAAGTGAGAAATCGATACTTAAAATTACAATTTCTTTACTACAAATACATTTACAATAGTTTTATATTTACACATTCGACATGTACTTCTACCAGCTGTGTACCGGCTAACGGCTACTTTTCAAAGCGAACGTGTAGTGTGAAAATTGAAACAACAAAACTTAATAACAAAATGAAACGGGATTTTAACGTAAAGTGCACATTGGAATTGATAACAGTGATTTATTTTTCAACTTGTGCATCTCCGCAGTATACGTTTAAGTGTGAAATGTTAACGGTTGCCCCGAAAAACAGCCCTCCACGTGTACAGTCTAAGTGGGTGGGGAACGCGACTGCTGCTGGATTTCGAGGTGCAGAAACTTCCTGAAGAAGCTGCTTTTGTGCGGGGTTCACAGATGCTGTCAGCTGTGTGTGAGACGAAGATGCTGAAATGGAGACGTTTTTGCTTTGCATGGTGTTTTGAGACTTGCTAGATGAAATGATGGATTCATTGCTGTTTGAAATGCGACTGCCTGATAAAATACTGGAACATTTTTTCTGTGTTTGGAGAGATATGTTGCTGTAGTTGATGATGCTTTGTACGTTTTTGTGACCACTGAGCTGCATAATATCAGTGGGACAGCATCCTGAATCCCGCAGCTTCTGCACCATGTGTTTCCTGGCCGAGTGGTTGGTAAGTTTCCGTGTTATACCTGCACAAATGCACATATGTTTCATTATTTGTGCTATTTTTTTGACACCCATTCTCATGCTGATGAACCAACGATCAGTGCCAGTGGTCCTACTGTCATTGGTCTGCGTGCTTGTTGACAGGTAGAATGGGTCGTTTAGCTCGGATAACCCATGGGGCCGTTTTGACGCATATAGTCTATAATAAAAATGTTTAATTTTAAAGAAATGCTAAATATTTTTTTTATTTAATAAAGTGGTGTATTGCCAGCTTATACATTATCATTTTTTAATACAAAATATTTGGTCTAAGTTGTAATTCTTTCTAGTCACGCTATAAAAATGTTATGGATAAACACTATTTTGACATTTTATGTCATGTTGTTTTTGTTATATTTTATTATAATATTGTTTTTTTTTAATGGCAGTGACACGAACCTGTAAGTTGCGACCACACATTTCGCTGGGTCATGATCATTCGCCCAAATTCTTGGCGGCACAGTTCTAGTCTCGTCAGTTGCACCGGTCCGAGTCTTCGTCTGCCTCTCGACCAACTCGAGATATTCGTCTCCTTCTGCATCTCGGCACAGCTTCACATCACCCCATCTAATTAATTTGTCGGAAAGGTGAAACAAATTGTTTTTCAAAAATTCAATTTTGAGTGTATTTTTTTATATTATATTATATTATTGTTTTATCTTTGAATTTTATAGATCTAAATTAAAATAAATTGTTGAATTCAACCCATGCGAAAGACACAAAAAATCCATAGGACATGAGGTCCTGTTACAGGACCTCATCAGATTTTACCAGACCTTGTTTGATATAATAAAGATGCATTGTGAATATTTGTCCCTCAATTCTTCTTTTGAACAAGTCGAGAAATTGTATTTTTTACCGTAAATTGTAGTGTTCCTCAACACTTCTCATGCCGAAATTGGTGGTGAATCGGAACCATAATGTGTTGATAATGGCCTGTGGACTGCCATTCCCTAGTTGCCCTTCATTATAGAGCTTTTCAATTTCATGCTCTTCTATTGGTTGGGCCGCATTACCCTTGTTTCCTTTACCTTCTTTTTTAACTTTTTTCATTTTAGACTGAAAGAACTTTAAACAATCAATGAAAATTCAATCATTTTGAATGATGTCAAAAATATTCTGGATATTTTTTATGTAATTAATTAATATCATAAATTGCTAATGTCAGTTTTACAAATATGCTGTCTTAAAAAGATTTGTATTTATTTTTCTTAAAAAAACAACAAAAAAAACATTTTTAACGAAGCTTATTATTTGGCTTTTATTAGACTTACAGCAAGTGTTTCCCTGAACCTTGGGAATCCTTGGCGCTCACCCTTACCAATGGTGAATGGATAGTGATTGATTTGCAGTTCCTTTTCAATGGTTGATACAAAGGATCTGAGTGAAGTTGTTTCATATTCCTCACCATTTTCTTTTCTTATCGACAAAATAAACATGCACAAGATGTCATCTAGTTCTTTCATTTCAACTTTTTTGATATCGGATGGTAATTCTTGCTGTTTTAAAAATGTTTTAAGCTTTTTCAGATTTGAGTCATGCTTTCTGACTGTGTTTTTGTTTTTTTGCTGAGCATTGTATTTGTCAATGTCTCCTAGGCTTATTGGAACAAACCCTTTCACCTCTTTTGATTTGTGTTCAGTTTTATTGAGCTCAATAGTTTTAAACCTATTTATTTTAGCTCGATTGCATCGAAAGACTTAGGCTTATAGAGACACTCTCGAGTCCGTTTCCTGGGTAGAACCAGTACTTGGTGTCTTCGGGGGAGACACTGAGAACGCTCCCAGAGTGGGGATCGAACCCGGGACCTCCCGATCGCTAGGCGGACACCACATCCACTTCGCCACCGCGACCTATTGAGCTCAATAGAGACTGGCATTTGCACCTCTGTTGATGTTTGTTCATTGTCGATGATCGCATTAGAGGCTGGCATTTCCATGTCATCATCGAAAAAAAAGGGTCGATACTGAATTCTGCCAGTACGTTTGAGTTCACTTCACTCACATTCAAAATTACCTGTTTACTTTCAGATTCATTTTGCCAATCCCAATCAATGATGAAATTTGGAAATTCTGACATGTTTATTATTTTAAATTAAAAACGCGTTTAGTCTAGTTGTTTAAGTGTAATAAAATGTTTATTATTACTGTTTTAATTTTCAATCCGTTATGTTCGTCTGCAACAAATGATGGTAGCGGCCCAAATTGGTATTGTTAATTATTTATTGTATTTTTTTCCATTGATTAAGGCTCAATTTATTCATGTCTCCCTTTTTTTTGTATATTTTTTATAAATGCTATGGGGTTTTTTTGCAAATAAATACTACTTGTATATTATTTTTCTGAATAAAATATGAATCGCATAGTTTGTTTACATTTTAACGACATAAGCGACATTCCACGCCTACAAAAAAAGTAGTTCTCAGTGTGGGCGGGACTAAACAAACATCGCACGCGACAAAATGGCATGATATTCTTTAATGTGGGCGGAGTTAAAAAGTGTTATCGGTCAGGGACATGATAATTTTGGAAATGGGCGGAGTTAATTTGTGTTATCGGTCAGGAGCAATAACGCTTAAAAATATTGGGTCAGCGTCTCCAATGTAATTGTGCATTAGTGGCATAATAATCTTAAATAAAATAAAATGATCGGTTCTGTAGCGTCTCTTTTACGGTTGGTATTGGTAAAGGAAAGCCTGGAAACGAAAGTCGAACATGCTTACTATACTCTTCGCAGCGGTTACTTACCTTTGGCAATTGAAGGAAACCACTGTCATTGACAGTGAAATGCTTCACGTTTTGCCAGGACCTTTTTCTTTGCAATGTTAAATGTTAAATATTATTTTAGACATCTCCCTCTGAAATATTGCAATATTAATATAAAATTATATATTGAGGGTGAAAACACAAAACAAGAGATATCTAAAACATACTAACTAATGTAAAAATAGCAACGCAAGAATATGGTGTCCGCGTTGTTTTGTTGCTGGCTCAATATTTAATTAACACCATGTGATTTGACTATGGTCACGTGGAGGTTTGTGCCGCCGTAGATTTGATACACGCTGCATGTATGGTCGAACATTTCAAACCTACATGTATGTGTGGAGGTTGGTTTTCTTGCGTGAAAACCGAACTATGCGGATCATAACGATTTATTCATTGCTACATTAGTCTTAATAATATATGGCCATTAATTAGAATAAGCGTTTCAATGAGGCTAAGCGTTACAATGAGTAACATTGTTTTATTGAAGTGTTTGCTTTGTACTAAATCATATTGTATGTATAATGCGAATTAAGATGGTTTTGACATAAATTAAATTACCTTTTTGGACCACACCTGTGACTACTTTGGGGCTTTAATCAACATCTTGCCTGCCGAAACTTAACTTTTTTAGCAGTGTTGATGTCAATCATTTGTTTTCAAATTAGTGATTACATCCTTAATGCACATGCAAAATACGAACATTTCATTAACAAGTCAATACATATGTATCTCTTTCGATACAAACAATATACTGACACATAGTGCTATAACATAGTTGCACTCTTGCGCTAAGTACAAACCGTGCAAGAATGGAAGCAACCTTTTCCTCAAAAGTATGCAAAATGATGTGCCAAATGGGATTATTGCATGATCAGGTTTCTAAATGTAATTACGTCTCCAAGTAGTTAATTAAATTAATTGCATGATATTTTATATTTGTTTCGTAATTTTAATGACTGACAATGTGGGAAACGACTGACATTTAAGGATATTTTTGTATAAAAAATGACCTAAATAAATCTAGATAAGAACGTTTAAATAACCAAATCACTTAGACATTAGAAAAAACGTTCCACCATTATTTCAAACGTATTTGTTCAGCCATAACAAGTAGCTTTAAAATAACTTTACCAGGTGTACTGGTAACCTAAAATAACCACGTATGCCCTCACATAGATTCATGGAATATTCACATCCAACACATTAAATATCTAGAGTCTAATAATGATTAATCAAAGTTGTAAACACAACTACTGTTTGTATATCATCGTGCCTGTATATCTGAGAGTAAGCGTAACTTAGTGAATCACATATACTCCAATACCCTGTGTGTTATGCAGCCAATAATGTTGAACCAATGCTGCAGTTTTGATTTTAGTTGATAACACATACATGTACCAACATGAAACAAAGATTAAATTTAAATGACGGTTACTTAATTGATATACTATTTACATATATTTATAAATGCATTAACCTTTAATGAGTGGTAGATAATAATGCACTGCTCACATACACTGGTTCAATCATATTCAATCATTCCGGTAGTGTTGACCCTGCTGAATGTAGAGCACATTGTAATCAGTAGGAGGACTGGTGGAGGGCTATATAGGGAATATTACATGACTGTGGTGTTCCGGTGGCTTGTATCGCTCGAGTTGATTGTGTAACGCTGTATTCCACGAGCCCGTAGGGCGAGTGGAATACAACTTTACACAATCAACGAGAGCGATACAATCCACCGGAACACCACAGTCATGTAGTATATTATATACCTCCTTACGATCAAAACACCATCAGATACTGCATCGAAACAAACAAAATGATAACAAACGGTACTAAAGAACGCGCATGAATACATGTCATTTACATCAATGACGTCATTGAAATCTACATGTAACGGCGTAATCGTGTCTATAAATAGAACGGGGCGTTTCCCAATGTCGCTCGGAACGTTACGGAAATATACGATACTCAACGAACGTAAAAGTAGTCCGGTTTTTCCAGCCGTTGAATACGGAAAATTATTTCACAGTGTGAAATACGGGAATTCTATCTGGCCAATTGTATTTTATACTGAAAATACACCAGTATTTGACTCAGATTATGTATAAGTATATAATAAATGGGATTATTGCATGACCAGGTTTTCTGCGTATAATAACTTCCCTATTAAGACCAGCTACAACTGTCTCAGTTGAAATACTATCCAGTTGAAATATAAGTAGAAATAATATAGCCTTCGTCTAACCGTTTCCAGTGAGTCATTTTACTACACGTGTTTAGCCAAAGTGGACCATGTAAACCAATGTATCAAATTTGGAATCGCAGACTCTAGCCTGTCACTCCTTTTTGTATGATAATTGTCGTCATTGGATGGCAAATCTGTAGCTGCTATAAAAGCAAAATTATTCCCAAATGTTCAAAAGTATTACACTTCTCTTAGTCAGGTCGAGCCTAACTGACATTGTCTTAATAATAAGTAAAATGTTATCTTTCGCAACGACACCGTACTGTGTGAGGGCATACTAGGCAGATCTTACATACACTAAATAATTGTATATTAAAGCATTCAAGAAGGGACACACAAGTGTACACACGTGTACAAATGCCGTAAGATAAACCGATTTAAGGACCTTGTTTTGTGTCTTCTATGTCATTCTTTGATTTATATGACCAATATCAATGGGACATTTGCCCAAATCTCTAGCGAGAGTGAATACATTTCCTGAAATATATCACATTGCATATAAAGTCGTGTTGTATCCAATGATATGTTAAAATTATGCTAACTCAATAATGCCCTTTCATGTGAAACTCATTATGGTCAACTTAATATGTATTTAATACAACATTATGATCATCACTTTCTATATATAAATCATTATGTCCAACATGGACCATGTATTAATACTTTTGCAATAAACAAGCAGTCGATGGTTGCTGAGAGGTTAAGGTTTTTTATGCGCACAAAACGACACCCTTTTAGGACAAGTATCTTTATCAAGACCCTCCCTGTTACGTTTCTCAAATTTCACATTGTCGTGCTATTGCACGTGTTTTCTTGCGTGGTATTATAGATATATCTTATTGTTTTTTCAAACACCATACGTTAAAGGCAGAATAAACTAGTGTTATCAAATGTGCTTGATGCATGTCACGTGACAAACCATAGCCAAATGTTAAAAGCAGGAAAATAAGGCGAAAGTCTGGTACCAAAACGTATCGATATTTACTTAATTAAATGTATTTACGATTTATATCATAATAGCATGGTATTAGACATCGATGCAAAACATTTTTGGAAAAAACAGCTAATGAATACCCAATTAGGCAAAGCTCGGCGAAAATCATAATTTCATTGCCATAATACGTTAAATTGAAACATACCTTGGAATATGCTTTGACATTAAGTGTAATCTTTTATTTGAAGAACGTTTCTAGCGAGATTGTAGTCAATAATGTTTTAGTGTATGGTCAAAGTTTTTAAAACGAGTCAAACAATTAATTGGTTGCCACTAATATAAAATCGTTTACAGGGATTTACACAGGTATATGCAAGGCTTGAACTGTTTGATTTAATATTTAGTTGCTAACTTTCAACAATAATCTTCAAGAGAATGTCAAGCTTTCTTTTGTAGAAATCATAAAGTACCTTAAGGAACCAGTAAACAGCTAACATGGACGCACACGTTTGATAATTGCAATGGTTTTACTCCGGTGTCTGTTCAAATCTGCATTTACCATTATAGATGATAATCAAGACGTAAGCATTGGTGTATAACACACCAGAAAACTACTTGTTTCAAACAAATAGACATACACGTATTCGTATATTGTTGTAATAAACATTACATTTGGTAAATTTTAATGAAAATGTTCAAGGCAAATATGTATAATATACAGGTTTTTTTTTTTTTTTTAATACGAACATGGATTGAAAAAGAGCTTAGTTATAGCTACTTGGTAACCTTTCTGGAGGGGGGGGGGGCGGATACTAGTAGCACATACAAATCATGTCACAAAAATAACATATACAAACAAGGCATGATTGTAAGTGCTGAAATATTATATTATAGCTGGTAGGATACTCAATACCTTGCAAATAAGACATATTTGTATAATAAAACATTTTATATTCTCGAGAAGCTGGTCTAAGAAAATCAATGCCTTGCAAAAAATGACAATTTGTATAATAAAGCATTTTAGATTCTCAAGAAACTGGTCAAAGAAACATAAAACCTTTTAACAACATGACAACATGACAGCCTGTTCTACAAATTAAAATAGTCATCATTATCAAAATTGCCAGAGAACCAGTTAGTACCAGCGTACTTACACAGATATGTCATTTATGGTAACTGGTAACAGCTGGGTTTGTAATCTTGCTTGACATGTTTAAAAATATCTAACCGTTCTCAAATGTTTAGGTAAACATGTCAACGTTTGTCTCGTAAACTCGAACATATATGATTACCCTGTCCTAGTCCTGTAATTGGGAGAAGACTGCATGACGTTCAACGATGACGTGTTTGTGTTGGTTCAAATGACGCATTTAACTAGCTTAATCATGACAAAACATGTCTAGAAGAATAATGTTCCACTGCCTTGTATTGTAACAATTAACAATCTTGTTCAACGTTAAGTCATCATGTCTCGGTCATTTAGTGCACTCGTATTATAAATAACAGTTTTGCATATTGTTGCTATTAATTAATGCATGTAATGCACATATTTTTATTTTTATTTTCTGGCGTTAATTTAATCGATTTAAAGGATACGTGGACATGAATTGAATATTGTGTTTTGCCTAGTGTGAAATTGCATATATCGTATGACTTGTACATGAGAGGATTAAACACTTAAGCACCAACAGTGTGCATATCATATTAGTTTACAGTCCGCATTGTGTGAAGTAGTTACATATGGATTGTATTTCCAGGCCTTACACGTATTGCCGCAATTTGTATTCTTATTAAACTAAAGCCCTGACTTAGACTGATGCAGTCGTGTCTGTCAAATATTGAATTCATAATGTGTTACTTTGCTCCTAATCTGCTCTTTGATATTTTGCTCAATACAGTAATCTGAAAACTCTCCCAAGGAAGTATAACTTGGTAAGATAAAACAAGCAAGAGGACTGGTCGACCTTTACATTTCATACACAGTTTCAGCAGTTTATTTTCAGAGACTAAAATTAGTCTAGCCCTGATTGATTGTAGTGTTTTGACAATTCGACACTGACAAAAAGTGATCAGTGAGTGTTGGTATTCCATTACAGAAAACTCAGTCATATGCAAAGATTTGCATTTGTATTCACACAAAACAAAAGAAAAAAACAAGAAAAATAAGATAAAAAAAAAATTAATATATATATATATATAATGGCCCGATAATTATTATTATTATGATATTAGACCGATATTATTATTATTATATTGGATCGATAATTATAATTATTATGATATTGGACTAATCCCGATAATTATTATAATTATGATATTGGACTGATCCGATAATTATTATTATTATGATATTGGACTTATCCGATAATTATTATTATTATCATTTGTGTTCAGAGCAATATAATTATTATAGTAAGTGTTATTAATAGCGTCGAACGATTTTACTATGAATCTTAAAATGGTGCTCTTGACATGTTTTCTCACCCGAATATACTGTCGGTAAACCCACATGTACTAATGATGAAAACGTTCCAACATTGTTTGCTATAGTGACCATTACAATATGCAATTCAATCTGCATCAGTGGTACAGAATATATTATACTAATAACTCGAAAGTCTTTACTTAAGAAAAGTAACTAGTTGCCTATACATTACATTATTCAGCACATAAATGTAAAACAGACAACAACACACATATGAACTTGAAAGTTCAGTTCAGTGGTATTCTAGTATGAAATTACAGGCTAACTATCATGTTAATTAAAATACGGATTATACTTCATCCTATATTGAACAGGGCAAAAAATCGTTCTGTGATAAAAAGTGACTTGTCACTGTGGTTTTGAAGGGACCGATCATTGTTAATATGAATGTTCTTTTGTTTAAAATATTATATAGTTACATGTATGTTCAGATAAATAAATCCCTGCTTAAGTTCAACGTTCGTTTTATCCACAACATGTGGTCATTTTATTTCTGTTTGTTTAAAACATGCATGGCTTTATCGTCATTCATATTCATATGAAACATTTTCATTTCTTGATATAAAGTAAAGCAAGGTTGCGTGTTTGATCTTCATTGGTGTATGGCAATAACATGGTTTCAGCTAAAAATAAAGGCAATGTGTACGGTTTTAGTGCGCATAACGTGAATAACAGCATGTTCCATGGATTTTTCAATTACAGAAACATGATTCCAGATATTAATTAAAGTATGATTCACCGCTAACGGGTATAGAGTTCTGATGTGTGACGCAACGCAATCATCTTGCGTCATATATTTAATAGTACGTCAATAATAAAACAATGCGTACTTTTTTATAGCTTGTACTGTCTCCATAAGAAACAACTTACTAAACGAAATCATCATATTTGATTATTTATTCAGTGTTTTACAATATTAGTCGCCAATACACTGAAATATATGTCTATTTCTCAGCGACAGTATTAACCTATTTAAACGGGAAACTACTCTATGGCTTCTCATCATGCAAACCATAATGTCTTTGGTGAAGTATGGATGCTTTTTATTTCATTCTATATCAACACAAGTACACATTTGTATAATGCTGTAACATGCACTGGTATTATATAAAACGCATAATGTTGATATTTCAAACAAACAGCAAATGGAGCAAAAACAATGGTAAATACGCGTTCTCAACGTAATGAAGTGTGCCAAAGGACTGGTTTATGAAGGATGAAATATAGATGAATAATCCAAATTCCCTGTTAAATTAACCTAACACTCATAAACTCTATAAGCATATATTACGCGCTTGAATTATTTCTTATAGTAATACACTGCTTTATTTGTGCACGTGTTTCACTTGATTTGTGCTGTTAGCATAACAGTTTATTGTATTTTCAGTGAAATACGCTTAAATCTATTAAACTCGATTCCAGTACGAAAACTAATATACTCATCGTAACGGGTTTGTCATCTATTCCTGCATAAAGTTCATTGTGTCAGGTTAATGTGTTAGAGCTATAACTTATATAAATTTTATCCTGACGATAAAATATTAAATTATGCTATACACAACTTACTAGTATTGATGATTGCTGCCGTATCATAAGTCATGGACCGATTTCCAGCATTAAGCACGGACTTGCAATAAATTAGGTAGCACATATAATGAAGTATTTATTAACTTGTACAAGCAGAAATAAGAACAAGTGAAGGGAGGGCGTATAGGTTGTCTGCGTGCTTATCTGTCTTACAAATAATCTAAATATAATTTTATTCCAGTGCGTGTAGGTGAAAATTGGTGAAAACCTTTAAATAAAGCCAGGGCTGGTATTTACAAAGCTCCTAAGGGAAATCTTAACTTAAGTTGTACTTAAGTAAACATTTTAGATCAAATTTTATATATGACACCCACTGATTTCTGTTCATAAAGGGTAAGCTATTGAAAATCTAAGCAATAATGTACTAGTTTAATAAATCTAATTTCAAAAGACCGATTCATAAAACAACCAGAGGCTTAAGAAATCTTATGAATGTAAGAAATTAACTTAAGTCTTCCCTCAGGAGCTTTGTAAACACAGGACCAGATATATATTTCCCTGTTGCCCAATGGTTTGTAATTTAGAATGCTTGGCAAAGTCGTAGAAGAATATGTAAAGGTCATACGAGTATAGGGGTTAATTTAATTAATGTAGTTGAATTCTTTTTATTTTCTGTGGGAACGCACAAGAGAAGCAACAAAACAACATCGCGTAGACGTAGTATTCTTTTTATGTAAATGGTTATTAACCATCGAGTTGGTATCAATAAGCTAAAATGCATGGGTTGGATGTCATATTTTAATCGGAATGGGTAATATTCCGCATATTGTAAAACCTAGAATGCCACCATTTGCGTAGTTCCAAATTTATACCCAAACATCAATGCACTAAATGATGCGTCTAGGTTAGTGGGTAGTCAATTTGGTATTTTATTTTAAATATGTAGGGAGCGTGAAATGAAACATCTAGTATAAAAAGTGAAACCATCATATCCATACATTAACGATGCTTGTGGAAGGATAAGGTGATGAATACGCTTATAAAAATGTGCATTGTATAATTAAACGGTGTAAACACGTAATAATATGTATCTAAATCTTTTGATTTAGGATTTCGAACCAACATATCAATTTATTTGTACAGAATGCATTGTTTCATACATTGTTGAACAGTAAAAGAATATAAGCAATATGCCGGAATGTATTATAATTAATAAACTAAAATATCATTTGCTAGCTGAAGCCCTAGATTATTGTTAAATTTAATATAAGACAGAGTATCTTCGGTCACATTACAGTTTAACACCAATTACATTGGAACCACCACCTGGGTATGCACGGCTTTCAAATATGTAACTTCGTACCGCATGGTGGCTTGTTTTATTGTGGCACAGATGGCGTTTTGTAAGGTCTTGAGACTTCATAGATCAGTATAACAGGAAATACATTATTATCTTTCGAAAATTGTTTTCACGCCAAAGTAGCATTGTAACAATCATACACGGTGACAATTTACAAATAGCAAAAATAAACATCAATTGCGATTCTCCATACCGATTGTCTGGAGTGGATAACCGAATTAAACAGTATGTAATATTTGTTAAGTGTAACGCATTTTAACACGTTTCTATTTACTGTGCTATTTTAAGATATTGTGCATACATGTATATGAGCTATTCATTAATATTCATGTAATACAGTTGTCTGAATGCCACACTATTATAATGATAATAGTGCATTAAATATATATGTCTGTATCGTTTAAGGATCGTCATTTCTCATTTTAACATACATTGCCACGTAACTATACAAAACATCGATATCAAATGCTGTTTATCCAAAGTGAAATAAAGGACCGTTGAAGATGATCATATTACATCGTTTCAAGTCATAGTCTTAGATAAAAAAAGCAATCATGTAACTGCAATAAAGCGAAATGTGATATGTGCTGTATTCGCTACTCATCTTGTTCTTAAAACACTACAATTTCATATTACTTGGCATTGCAAATCTTTTGACATCATCGAATTAGGAAAAAAGCATTAATGAAAATAGATGGTGGAAAAATTGATACAGAGACAGAACCTGAGACAAATGGCATGTATGATATTCCTTAAGTGTTATTATAAATGAGTTTCTAGTTATTATAATCCGTAATGGTAAATGTATCTCTATTTCGATTCCGATTTAGTAAAATAAGTAAGTTAGAACTAATTGCTTATTGAGATTCAAAATAATTGTGTCATATGAAATACGTGTACACTTTGGTGTTTTTTGTATCAAATGTCAAAAATGAACTACATAATAGATTGTTTAAATTGTCTACGATTAGTGGATGCGTTTAAAATGTACTGCTATGGGGCGACCAACCGATCCGGTGGGCTGGGTAGATATTTTTTACTGGAAACATTTTTTGTACCTTCCTGAAATGTCTACCATATTATTTAAAATTACTTCGGTACAATGGTTTGCACCTTTAAGATAACCAATGAACTTTCCGGCTGTAAGTAGATTTACTCGCACAAATTTGGACTGAATGTAAATTAACAGCCAAACGTATCCCAACTTCGGAACCCACGTTTGCTCAAATACGCTAGGCTTCTTGATCGACCGAGGGCGATTAGGTTAGAAAAAGTTCGTACTAATGAATAATTAATGTGACATCTCAACCAATGAGACGGCACGTTATCAAAACAGTTAGAGTGTGTTCACTTTTTTCAGTTACCTTTCTTCTGCACTTGGTCCATGAAGCAATTCGAACGTAGGTAGGTACGTAGATAGAACGTGGGCAAGGAACCGATAAAAAGTATATATATATTAGTGGATATTTTCTTTTCTGTTGAGTATAGTTGAATTACCGTGTATACCATGTGCGAGTATACACAGTAACTTATTAACCGTTCAACAGATAATTGCTTTCCAAACTTCATTCGAAGATTATTTAAATGTTAGGTGTAATTTCATTGGTCAGAAGGTGGCTCATCAATATTCATGAAAACGAACTTTTGACGGCCAATTCTCCCACGGTATATAATTTAGAATATATACGTGTGTTCCGACGATTAAAGCCTCCGTAACAAATAAATGTATTAAATTAACTCCCAGTCATGTCAACACAAAAGTGAAATAATTTTACGGTTGTTTGTTACATATTGTGTAATCATTGGGAAGGTGTTGTGTAATGTATGTGATTAACTCTTATCAGTTCATATAAATATATACCACCGGTTTAAAGCGGTGTACGGGCATCCGAACCTCACACTTGGCCCAGAAATATTTTGAATACTCGTACATGCAAATGCAAGTAACGACTTGCATCGCAATTCAAATTAGTATTACTTCATTCAATTTAATGACAATTTAATTACCCGAGTGTTGGCTGTTTAACAGAATAGCAAATTTTCTGAGGCACGATGAAATAAAACGAAAAACCTAGCATCAACTACAACTGATAATTTAAAATGAAAATGAGAAATGTATACAGCTGTTGACAATTTCATGCCATAAAAATAGTGTACAATCTTGATTTCATGTACCTGTATAATACGGAGCAATTAGATATTGGATAGTGTCGTACACTCTTCAAATCCGTTGTAAAAGATTACTTAAAATATAAGTATTTCTCGAAACATAACGATTGCCGCCCTTGGTTAGTACAACAAATTTACACGATCAATTTAATACAGCAGGTTGTATTTAAAGTAATACAGTAGACCGAATTACGTATGTCTGATCCAGTGTTAACAAAACATGTTAAGCATGATTGAGATTGTCGATTTAAATACGAACTTGAGTTTGAAATTTCATGATCAGACACCCCGCAAAAGACATAACACGTCAAACCAAATCGGATTCAGTTTTTGTTGTAAAAACTCATATTTAAAAAAATGTAAGTAATTATAAACTCCTCTATTCATAGAGTTGAATATCGTATTTAAAACCAATCGTCATGTCATGCTATTTTATTTTAATAAAATCTGCATGTTAAATGCAAATTTTTTTAAACTTAACTTACTTATTAGCGAACGTTAATTTTGTTATTTCATTATGATTTTGAAGAGAATGTTTATAAACATAAAAATGTATTTGCATTCAATACTTGTTCCCCGACTTTCGTATTTTTTCAAATGCCATTTAATGTCTAAACTGCAAACATTAAAACAGTCGGTATAACCAAAATCTAATTTTATATAAAGAACACAATAATTAATAGATTGGCCTTCGCATGGGACTCGAACGAAAGCCGGATTCAAATACCTGTCGCGCTGACTAACCACTCGGTCGTTCTGACTGAATAAAGGTAGTGAATTTTTAAGGTGATGTAAGTGATACACGTGTTTTACAAACTACCGATGAAAAGAGTTACAATGCTTTATAAATTGCTGATTTTTCATGAACGACACAATATTTCCAATATATTTCCTAGTCATGAGTGTTATTTCGTTTGTGTATGTATTTTTTGTTTTCCTTTTTGGGATCTTTGACCAAAAAAGAAATATTGTCAATTTGCCAATATTTGAACAGGTCCCTTTAAATGCGTTCACTTATTTGGCACCGCAGTTGGTTTCTTTCAAGTGAACGAATGACGTTAATTAATATTTAATAATTTAAGTTTATTCAAGATATTTTCAGGACAAACATATTGACGTGTACGTGTCTGTGTTTAATAATGCATTGTGTACTTTTCCAATTGGCAGAGAGCGGACAATTTTTGAAGTCGCAAGGCAAACAATTAAACACGCCGCAAATTCCGTGGACGTTCTATTTCAGAATAATTAATGAGAAAATAATTCGGTCAAAGTCTGGACCGCAAATATTGTCTTATTCATCAAGTTATTAAGGACAGACCTCCCGTAAGTCTACAAAACAAAGTCGTTATTTGAATTATCCAAATTTAATTAATTATTCTTCAAAATCGACCGCTTCGCTATAAGCAGCATTGTTCCATTCTTCTTTGACCTATTCTCATATGATCTTGGGTCGATATATTCCTATATAAACGAATGAAATATTTTACCGTTGACACTCCGTCTGATAAAAATATTTAAACACATTTACACATTATATACGGACAAAGCACTATATAGTCATCATGAACGCTTGTTTTATCGTGTTGATGTGTAAGTAGCAGTAACACTTTTATATTATTGTGTACGATTCATATACGATAATAATAAAATGTTATGTGCATTGTATTAGTTTCAAACAAGAACTATTGTATACTTGTGTATCATTATGTTGAAAATATCGTAAATGTAAATACGTAAGTGCTTGTTTGTTTTTTTTGGCGAATCAGGTTGCAAACTTATAATTGCTCAAAATATCACGACGGACAAAATCGTACGCAATTTCCAATTCGAGAACCGATGGGGTGCGGAACACTTAATCTCAGAGCACGTGACCAGAAGTGTCTCGGAGTGCGCAGCGAAATGTCGACTCACAGACACATGCGCCTCGTTCTTCTACAGGCCTGCAGCGCCTCAATGCCAGCTCAACCCATTTATTAGGTAAGTTCATATATTTTTTGCATTTTTAAAATATGCCATTAAAGGAACTTATTCGCCGATTTTAGCATTTTTTTAGAAATGTCATAAATGTCTTTACTTCAATTTCTCAAGCATCTGGACTGGCAAACCCATGTTTCATGTGCCAGAAAAAGCAATAAAATACGAACAAAAAATCTTCTGTCTGGGCTCTAACCCACGACCAACGGATTAAACGTCGGACGCACTACTACTCGGCTAAAGAGGCTCGCATCTTTGATGGAGAAATTGTATCTCTATGTAGTACACGTGTTTTAACAAAATTAATATCCACGAAAAACGTCACAAACGCTTGATAATTTTCGCCATTTCAATCGATGTTTATTTATACACTACGCATTATTTTTGGAAATTGTCAATTCGCTAATATCGCAATAGGTCCCTTTTATAAAGATATCTGAATGAAAAATGAAACTGTAACCACTGCAGTTAGTAACATTAGTGAATTAATGTTTATTATACAGTGTAAAATGGTTTAGATACACCGACAAGTTTTCTTTTCTTTTGTTATAAGGAAGTCTGGATTTTTATTAATCTGGTTATTTATTTAAAGGGTCTATGTAAACAAAAATCTTATCTCCTTCCGCAATTTAAAAGTTATTATTGTTATAGAAATAAGCAATATAAAGGCTTATACTATAATTATAATATGAATAATTTGCTACATTATGGGAAATCTGATAAAAACAAATACATGTACACACACATGCTTTAAAAAAGGAAACCTACCATGAGTATCGATTTCACGAGGACGAAACCATAAGAAAAATTAAAATTTACAGAGCTCTCACCAACTATGGCTATATGAGGTACCCACTAATCTGACAATAAAGTGTAAACAAAAAAGGACCAAACAAAGACAACCTAAATAATATAAACAAATTCCCAGATTGCATGAATTATTTTTCAGTTATATTAACAAAATCTGATTCCAAATAAAGACGCCATTATAAATATTTAAATTTCAGACTTTTTCCTTGCGGTCATTTTCGCAGACATACACCTTTTAACACATAGTATAACAATAACGTATTACATAATTCTCTAATAACTATATCGTGTACTTTATTTATATTTTCTTAGCTAATAAATCTAGCTTTTTTTTCAAAATATATTTTGGTAGACCAAACGTATTAAGAATATTATGACTGCATTTAAACTACAAAGATTCATAAATTGCAACTGACGGAAGACCTGTGTTTAAATACCTTATATACAAATTTTCTATTTAAAGATACGTGGTCAACTTCGTTCCCGAGTTTCCAGGATCAAAGTATTACACACTGAGCTCAGGTATGATTGTTTCCGCACTACATATACAAAATACATATTAGCGTATATTATTTGGTATTTCAAAATACTGTGTATACTTTTTTTATGCGTTCGGTACGATTTGTTTATAACTGTACTAGATATGTAAGACAGCTCGAGGTTCGTCTGACGTTTCAAAACATTAAATTTCGTTTGTTTGTTTGTTTGTTTGGATTTTTCGCCTTATTTAACAGTATTTCAGTCATCCTTTTCCTGGGCAAACTAAGCCGATCTAAGCGGTTTACCATTACCGAGTGCACATAATTGTGCCAGTACCTGTCAACTGCCCTAATTGAATCAGAGGCAGGGGAGAATGGCCGCAGAAATTATACACATTATATTTCTTTCTTTTTAGTATTTTATGTATCTTCTTCAATTAATATCCGTATTAAAGACAAGCTTAATTGACCATATTGGATCAACAACTGATCATGTGTTCAATGTTTCTATGAAATAACATTTAGCACAACATTCCACGGTTGCGTTTCAGCCACGAATTTCACTTTGCCGCCGACTCCCGCAGACCCTGTTGCATATAACACCTACTTGCTTTCTGATGGCTCCGTTATATCGTTCAGGTAAATGATAATTATTGCATTATATACATACCGTTTTGCTATAAAGAATACCTAATGCAACGAACATTAAACTCCGTATCTGCTTCTAGCATCATTTCTTTTTGTATTATTTATACGTTTGCGGGCTTCTTGTTTATGTCAAAACTAGAGTGTACTCGCGGGCCAAATTCGCACATGTTCAATATTGTGTACAGAAGAAGTAAGGCATATAATTATATCAAATATATAGAACATAAATAACATGAATCGCTTATATTAACATCAAAGAGACACCTGTTGCACGTTTATACATTTAACAGGGTGGTGCAGATGGAAATGACCTTTTTAGCGGCCAAAGCTAACTGCGAGTCGGAAGGGGCTACTCTGGCTCGCATCACATCTGTTGCAAAGATGCAACTGTTTCAGCACATCCTTCGGTCTTGGGGTTTGTTTTATTTAATTCTTCTCCGAAATAATATCAGTTGGAATTGTATATTTGAAAAACAAGGTTAAATTTTTATGAATTATTTTATGTGACTAAACACACTGGATCAATAATTGCTATATACAACGCTGTTCTATATTCATTTTTCAGATGTGTAATCGTTATTGAATAGTCCGAGTTATATGTTCCGTTATATAATATTGACATTTACACGTAAAGCAATTACATTTTTTGTCATGAAAATAACGCCAATACCACAATAGCACTCTACAAAGCCAGTTGCATATGTTAAGCAAAAATAACGTACCCACCATACAAATCCGAACTTGTAATCAAGTAGGTAAATTCATACACATGACTCATAGTAGTTCTCACAGTCCGTCATTTTCCAGGAGGTATCCCCGCCTGGAAAGATCATTGGATAAGCGGTATAAGGCCAGCCATCTCCAATTCTAGTGACTGGATGACTGATTTTGGCGAACCTATACCACCAACGAGGGACTTCTGGATCGAAGGCGTATTGGACAACATGTACTACTACCCTGAATACTACCCTGACCCGTGTGTTGTGTTATATTACTCGGACTTCTTCTTATACTTAATACCATGCTCATCTAGCACTGAGTTCTCAATTTGTGAAAAAGTATAATATGAAAAAAGTATAACACTGTTATACAACTAACCTCTCTAAAGATATGTTAACTTACATGCATATCACACCAGTGCCCTATTTACCAAACCAGTTGTATATTAAAGAATAGACAACAGACTTCGACACAAGAAAACACACTTGTGAATTTTCGCAAATATGCCGAATACATGCCACTTTTGTCTTTCATAAATCTTTATAAATATCTAATTCTAAAACTTGCGTGAGGGAACACCAAGCATGATTAAAATAAACAGCGTTCATAGCAAACACCTCGCAGCGGTTACCTCCCCTATCGGTTAACGGTAATCACTGCCATCACAAGTAAAATCCTTCCAGATATTGAAGGATTATGTGTTTGTAACTTTTGCTTAAATAATGCAATTCAGTGAAATTTTCTACATAATTGGACTTTTAATATATCGTATGCAGTCAATAACAAAAAACGGAAAAGAAATTAACTAATTAAAACCATAAGTAATAAAAAGAGCATTTAAATCAATCATCATCTCGTGGTTTGTTGTGACGGCAGGGATTTGTTTAGAGCTATGCTCGGAACCAGTCAAATCTCTGCGCGGAGGATTCGTTCATAGAATAGACGTATTGAAGAGTATTATTTACTCTGAAATCAACGAATACGTGGTGAACACGGGCCGTAATTTTATTTTAAATAAGCAAAATAAAACAATTGTTGACTTGTTACATTGACGATTACGCGTAACCATATTGATGCATTTGAACGCGCTGTTTTTTTCTACTCATGCATAACATTTCAAATGCATAGTCATTTGTGTGCGCATGCACGTGAATGCTTGCGTACTATGCATTTTATCGGGTATTTGGTGCCTTATAACTTTTGCTGAGTGTAGAAATATGTGGAAATAATACGTGTTATGGATTAAAAACCCGATAAAATGCATAGTATGCACATTCGCACATGCACGCGCACGCACATGCACACAAAAATGCCTTCGAAATTTAAATATGTGTGACCTCTATGTAAAACTAATTCGCAATGCCGCGCATCTCAAGACACAAGTTTTTAGTAAACAAAGTTATAACGTAAGGTGGACTATTGCAACAATGCGTTTGAGGTATTTGTTTATTTTTAGCGATGTTTGCAATGCATTTTAAATCATTTCATATGTATGATATTTTTTTACAGAAAATTACGTCAAGACTGCATTTTTGTCGACCGAGATCAAATATTACCATCTCGTATATTATTTACCTGTAGTTAATGCAATAAAAGATGCAAATTATGATTTTGTTGTTTGTTCTTGAACCAAAAATCTTAAAAGATTGTTTTTAAACCATTCGTGCAACTTGTGATAGGGTGCGACAAAACTGGATTCTGTTTGTCACACTTATCGTGTTGAGTAAAGGCATAGTACCGTAGATACCTGAATTGTTAATGGGCATCTGACAGGTTTTATGACCTTCATACGGTTATAAAAAAAACATGTGCGATGTGTCACCGGATAAACGCAAACAGGTTAGAATTCTGCTAAAATACCACTGCCATATAAAATGTCCGAAGGTTTTTATTAATTAATTATGGGTTAAAATCAGGATGTCCAAATATAGATAGTGACAAAAAAATTTTTTTGCCTAAAAAAGAGAGTGTCCGAAAATGTAGAGTGTCCGGAAACATAGAGCTTTTACGGGGTATATAATATTTTGGAATAAAAAGCAAACCAGATAAATCGTCGTATGATTTTCATTAACTTCTTACTTAAATATTTGTATTTTCCCACATTCTACGTTTAAGAAACTTGTCACAACTGATGATTTTTTTCAACAAACGACAAACAACATATTCCTAAAAAATAACGTCATCCCATGTGAAACCCTTGATCCGAGAACATCCCGCATATTGCCAAGGATTGAAGAAGTTGTTTGGTTCTCCTTTGGACCAGTCAGATTTGTATGGGCTTCGATCCATTGATAAGGTGTGTGTTCATCGGTGATTCCAATCCAGAACGATGCAATTACTGCTATGTCAACACATACAATTAACATAGAAAATATATTTGAAATACAGTGTATTATAGATAAATCTGAATGTTATTTTATATGTATTTGTATTAAATTATTAGTTCATTGCATTGAAAACTAAACAGAAGATTCGCGTATACAGTAGAACGCTGTGCCTAACTTCCAAACTATAATATCAATCACTTGTAGTGCTTGATTATTGAATTAATGTACGTACAATGTATACATTAAAAAAATGCTTAAAATTACATTTTGTTAAAGTTTCAAAGGTATAATCTCTGGTGATCACATGTGTGCATTACGTTTAAAACTATAATCGTATGATGTCAAGTGACTTCTCCAAAAGGAAAATTCTGTTTCGTTTTTTGGTACGATCAAGTGCGCCGCAAATTGGTTACACAACCAAATTTGAAATACACGTTTATGTTATTTTACTTGAATCAAAAGTCTCTAGAAATATATTTAAAAGTACACATTTCTTAGTAATTTTACCGAAAGAATAGCTAGGCTATAAAGAAATCGGTGTATAATATAATTTACATATAACATCCGAATAGCTCAGATTGAAAAAAAAACTAACTAACCTTTGCCTTCGTAAATGTTGTTGTCATTTGCGAATCAAACATATACCTGGAACTTCCATTTATATGCCGCAAATGTTCATCAACTGCAAAAAGGCGAATACACCAAGATTTCCTATTAAATGGTGTAATTGCTTTCAGCTACGGCACTAAGTTGTATTGCTAAATATATGTATAGCGATTTACAAATTATATCAACAATTATTTTAAATGTCTATTATTTTGCTATTATTTTCAAATAAATTACCTGACGAAACAATAAGTTGACGAACATGCAAACTCAGTTGCGTGCTTTTGACTGCTGTAATACAACGCATACCTTCTCAACACTATAATTTACAACAGATTATTATAGACAAGGTACGAAAACATTGACCTAATTCTGCTGACCTCCACTAAAAAAAAAATCCGGTTAATTAATTATCTATAAGTAAAGTCGGCTCGTTCCGTAAACATATCCGCAATAGTTCACGTGGCCTACTATTGATCTGATGTTACATTAGTTATAATTGATTTAAAGTGTTAAATAAACGAGGGTATATCGATCAGTTCTACTGATGCAGTAAGTAACGACGAAGAGAGTTAGCTTTGTATTTTGAAACGTTTACAAGTGGGTTTGTTGTTCGAAACTCAATCAAGTTATAAAAATAGTATTTTGTGGCACTTTCTTTAAATTGTCTTCACAATTGTTAATGATTTTAATATTAAAATAAACTTAAATAAGATATGTAGATCTACATGTACATGTATTCACATAAAAAACAAACATCACTTCCATAATATTCTCGTGCCCCGTATTGTAAATTTCGTATAAGAAACATGTTTATGTAAACATCTTACCCCGCGATTCGAACCCTAGTCGGTTGGTTGATGGGTAGACACGCATACCACTACACCATCGCTCCATGCTTAAAGCTAGCGGTAACTAATACTATATGCAGTTGAATATATAATTTAAACGAAAATACACAAACATACTTCGAAACATAAATTTGACTTCGTATGCAGCTCCTAAATATTCTTGCTTAAAGGTTAGGATTAGGTCAATGTCTTCCCACTATACAACACGTGTATACATGTAATAGGATTGCATTTTCCACACAAAAAATTGACATTTATTTACTGACGACAGGCTATTTACATTTCACTGAATGTCAAACAACACGTTATAGTTGAGAAAAGGTAAATAAAGCTAGACAATACAGTCAATAAATCTGGGTGAGAAACAAGACTTGCTTACCTTTGTTGTAATACTCAATGCCCATTATTGTCGACACAGGTTCGATGGACGGCACTGTGCAGCCCGTGCATGTCCCGCCAATAGAATTATACTAAACAGCAACGTTCCATTCGTTCAGCTGTTCGTTGTGTCGCTCTCTATAGAGACTACATGATTGTGCTTTGTCAATCTAAAGCTAATTTAATCTTCAAAAGCCTCATTAAGTGTTATTGAAACAAATATATCATAAATACAATACAGACTCACAAATATGCGTGTAAACGTGTACCTTCAAATCAACATATATAGGATCTGACATGAGTTGTCATTTCATACCATATTTTATTAAACGAGTTCAGTAATTTTGTTAAACTTGCTTTTAAACGAAAAAAATTCCGTCTAATTTCCAAAACATGTTGATAAATCCTAATAGTTGTGTATTGGCATGACGTCATTTCATGCTGACGACGTCATTTCACCAAAATAATGTCATGCGATTGGTCAGTCAAAGAATATCTAGCCAATGAAAACGTTCAGAATGTTATCTTACACATGTGTAAGATAGAAATATTCGTAATGGTTGCATTACACGGGAGACAAAGTATAGCATGTGATAAAAGTATATCTTCAACTGTAAACTGTAAAACACATTTAAGTTAAATAAGTTAAAATAACAGCTCAATGGTGAGTTCGATTCCCAGTCCGGGATTTCTTTTTATCAAGCATCTTGTGTATATATCTCATTAGGAAGTAAATTATTCGCACTATTGTAAACCCCTCTGTATTGTCATTTACATAAGATAATAGCATAAAAATTGCTTTAGGAGATTACCCTTCGTAGACATAGTCCTCTTCAATAAAAATATCTATGGTATTAGTCTACAGAGGCATCAGTATCATCAGTGGATCCGAGGAACATCCGCTACGAAAATGCGCTTGCAGTTAGATCGTATATATTCTTTAGACTGTCATGAGATTAAAATGCATATCATCAGTGGATCCGAGGAACATCCGCTACAAGAATGCACTTGCAGTTAGATCGTCTACTTGCTTTAACTGTCATGAGATTAAAATGCATATCATCAGTGGATCCGAGGAACATCCGCTACAAGAATGCACTTGCAGTTAGATCGTATACTTGCTTTAACTGTCATGGGATTAAAATGCATATCATCAGTGGATCCGAGGAACATCCGCTACAAGAATGCACTTGCAGTTAGATCGTATACTTGCTTTAACTGTCATGGGATTAAAATGCATATCATCAGTGGATCCGAGGAACATCCGCTACAAGAATGCACTTGCAGTTAGATCGTCTACTTGCTTTAACTGTCATGGGATTAAAATGCATTTTACCTTCCCAGAACATTGGACTTAATTTTAAATAATTGATGCATTATGTTTATCATACGAGTATGGATCCATCAAGAAATAAGCATTTGTATTAAAATGCAATACTGTGCGTAGTACCTGTGTACATTTCTTGTCATTATTACAATTTTGACACCATTTGGGTACGTTAAAATGTAATCATTTGTGTTCATTGTTTACTAACAAAGCATTCATTTGGGCCTTTGGATAACTATATTTTATCACAGAGTCAAAAGGTTACGAAGACTGCCATTGACAAATAACGTCTTTTCTGAATATTTACACACACGTTGTAGTCTTTAAACTTTCAATGAGGTGTTTGTCTCAATATAAGATCACACCAAAGATAACCCTTCGTTGATCGGTGTACTATTTACAGTTTAATAATATTTGTTGACATGCATACATTCCGATTACATCTAAGTTTTAATCAAATTAAAAATGTATGCTTCTATAAAATTATGCCTATGATGTTTAGTGACATATGTTCAATTACAGGAATCCAAAGTTTCAAATGATTGCATGTTTGATCATGAAACCCACCTGCATACTGCGGTAATGATATACCCTGGGACAAATTTTGAAAGACCCATCCTTTATACATTGGGCAAGCATGCATAACCTTCGTTTGCCAGACAATGTGTCCATCCAATTATAACCAGCTCATTGGTCAGTCTCTGTGTTGAATTAAAATGCGTAAAACCAACGTTTGCAATCGCTAATGATGTATATTTCTTGAAATAAATGTCGTATATAATGAAGTCTGTATCATACGCACGTGCAAAATATTGTTAATACTGAGGCACTGAAGTCTCTAGAGCACATATCTTCAATAATTGGAATTGTATATAAAGGTGTCAACATTAGTCAGTCCGTGTGTTTAATTAATATAAGCCTTTCTAGTTTAGAAAGCGCTAAAATATATATGTAACTGATATTTATAGGATGCATTTTAGAGTCTCTCTGATAGGTTTGTTGAACATGTGGTTTAATCATACATGTACAGTGTAGGTAGAAAATCACAAGACAGTGAAAATATCTGCCATAATTACATTATAGTCTTAAGTCGTAGATAAGCATGTGTCTATTAGTGATAGTTATGTATGATACCTGAAGCAAGTGGATATTCTTGCATGTTGCAGACACATGTCTTTATAAGTAACTGTTTAACTTTTTTTTCAGTTAGATATATTATTATATAACAAGGCAAATACAAATATACATGTTTGTGTACCTCAAAGGCCTAAATATATGAAAGTTAATACAAATTATTTTACATTATAAATCATATACGAGTATTGCCCTCGTTAATAGCTATATAATTGCACCTATATTTTCACAATAATGGGCGTAATGTAATATTTAATATCAAAGGCACTATGTTAAAGAAATATTGGTTTCCTATTTCACTATAAATGCTATTAGATAGTAGAAATGCGCCATACTAAGACGCGTATATTAACAAAAGAATGAATAATATAATAAATAATGAGGTATTTGATAATCTTATCATCAAAAAGCTTTGCAAAAATTAAAATTCCAGATGGATACTGAACTCACGACTTAGGAGCCATTTCAAGAAATGACAGAAGACAGCGCTTTAACCAACTGCCCTATTTCGCTTTGTGAGGAAACTTTTGTAACTTTTGGTTATACAAACTACTCACAATTCCGACGTCAAATGTGAACACGACAAGGGCCAAACAGATACGACAAATATTATAAAATGATTTTTATCTGAGAATGCAACAAATGTTCCTCCATTATATATTCTTAAATATTATATTATATTATATTGTATTATATTATATTATATTATATTATATTATATTATATTATATTATATTATATTATATTATATTATATTATATTATATTATATTATATTATATTATATTATATTATATTATATTATATTATATTATATTATATTATATTATATTATATTATATTATATTATATTATATTATATTATATTATATTATCCTCCAGTGACGTTTATAAATTTAGTATTTGAGACTAGAAGTTTTTGTAAGCTTTATTGGTGAAATAAGTGTTGTTGTTTATACGTAAATACTTCATCTAAAACCGGTATTTGATGCCATTATTGATATCATAAATTTAGAAAAAAAATGGAGGCCCTTTTGGTTGACACAGCAGTATGGTAAATTGTGTTTGTAATGGTATATTTATGTTGAACGTAATAATGCATCAAAATGCTGATCGTAGTGGTATCTTAAATGTTCAGAGTTAGAGTATACTAAATGTTGTCTGTAGCACGAGCGTGGGTGTGTGCTTAATGTTAGGAAAACTGAACGTAAGCGGCACAAGCCAAGGCTGTGTATTTTGCGCTGTGTAAAATCTTATAATTTAAATACTTTTACAGCTAGGCATTCATAATATATCTAAGCGATTGACATATATTTACAAAAAGTTTCGTTTCATACGGAATATTGTGTTTAAGGACAAATGTCACTCTATTGCTAAAAACACTGTTGATTTTCTCATGTTTCGTGCTTTCCATGAATAACTGTACTTCTAACAGTAATATAAAGTGGACAAGTCATTTGAGGGCCGTCTATAAAACGTGATGTACAGTATTGGAAGTTTGAAATATATAACACATTTAACAATTAACGTTCTAAAAATTACGTTGTAAGTTTCTGACCACTAATTAGTAAAATTGCATTGAAAACCCATGTCGCTTTGTTTAAAATTACCTATGTTTTTTTCAATTTATTGTCCCAATATTTCTTTCGAAATTTGCAAACTAGTATAGGCTTTTTAGACGACCCTCAATCTTGAAACACTTCAATGACCATAATAACGGTATTTCTCCATGAACAAAATCATGCAGAGGGTAAACATTCCTATAACTAGGACACCCAATGTCTTTAAGTGATTTAAACAAGTGCAAAAATTTGAAAACTGAATATGGATATACCAAGGTAAAGTACGACTGAAAATGTCAACAAAGATGGCGGCCCGCCATTAGTGTTACTTCGTAAACGCGACCTGTTTGGCGAGCTAAAGCCACAAAAGGCAGAATGGTTGAGACACGAGGAGTTATATACTGCAATAGCTCAACTAATCGACCCAAGCCACATTACAGATCTACAAACGGTACGTACAATGTGGCGTATTTATGTTGACAATTTGAGCGATAAAGTTATTTTGATGGCCAATGGGGTGCAGCTAAGGGGACGCACTATTAGTGTCCTGAATACCAACCCGGACAGACTTGATGGTGAAAACACTACAAGAGTGTGCGTAAAAAATATCCCTCTCTCAGTCGATGACGGGCTGATTACCAGAACTTTAACGTTAAAGGGTCTTGACGTAATTTCAAACACGAGGGACAAACTTCGCATAAATGGCAAACTGACAAACTGCTGCACAGGTGACTGAGTTTGCATTGTCAAAACATCGTCCCTCAAGGAACCTCTACCGAACACTATGCAGTTTGGACAGTTTACTGGACGTGTCCTACATAATGGACAACCCATTGACAAACCAGTGAGCCCCAGGAAGTACTCAAAATGCCTTGAAGAAGGGCATAAATTCAATACATGCCCAAATTACTGGGTTTGCAACAAGTGCAAAATGCCTGGTCATAAGCAGTCTAATTGTGCTGTTAATCCAGAAAACACGTCTGATATAAACAGCAAACATTCCGACACAGACTGTGAAAACACAATACCCGTGGAAAACCCAATCAACAAAGACAGAGACTGCGTAGTAGGTCGGCTAGCGCCACGAGATCCACGACCAACAGCACTCAACAGTCTATGATCCGATTCATTCAAAACACTCATTCAAATTCGCCTGCTACTTCTACGCCGAACAAGGGCAAACAATTGAACGTAACAGAACGATCGCCACCACCACTGTAGATGAACTACAGAAGAAAACACAGTCTTCCGACAAGAAGGCAAAACATTCGAAAAATAAATAACGTTTGAGATCTCGTCTGTTCATATAATGCCTACTCTGAACTGTTTACGGACTTTAAAAATGAATATTCGACTCATAATAATTGCTTTCATGAAGGTAACATCAGACATTTTGAACATATTATTACATTTCAGATATTAAATATTATTGCATTTATCACCTTTATGAAGGTAATACATTACATTCAAACTGATCATATACAAATGTATAGTTATACGCAAAGCATTAAACATAAAATATTTAACACAGCTGTTTAAAAATTACATAAAATAGCGTATACTTTTTTTATGCGTTCGGTACGATTTGTTTATAACTGTACTAGATATGTAAGACAGCTCGAGGTTCGTCTGACGTTTCAAAACATTAAATTTCGTTTGTTTGTTTGTTTGTTTGGATTTTTCGCCTTATTTAACAGTATTTCAGTCATCCTTTTCCTGGGCAAACTAAGCCGATCTAAGCGGTTTACCATTACCGAGTGCACATAATTGTGCCAGTACCTGTCAACTGCCCTAATTGAATCAGAGGCAGGGGAGAATGGCCGCAGAAATTATACACATTATATTTCTTTCTTTTTAGTATTTTATGTATCTTCTTCAATTAATATCCGTATTAAAGACAAGCTTAATTGACCATATTGGATCAACAACTGATCATGTGTTCAATGTTTCTATGAAATAACATTTAGCACAACATTCCACGGTTGCGTTTCAGCCACGAATTTCACTTTGCCGCCGACTCCCGCAGACCCTGTTGCATATAACACCTACTTGCTTTCTGATGGCTCCGTTATATCGTTCAGGTAAATGATAATTATTGCATTATATACATACCGTTTTGCTATAAAGAATACCTAATGCAACGAACATTAAACTCCGTATCTGCTTCTAGCATCATTTCTTTTTGTATTATTTATACGTTTGCGGGCTTCTTGTTTATGTCAAAACTAGAGTGTACTCGCGGGCCAAATTCGCACATGTTCAATATTGTGTACAGAAGAAGTAAGGCATATAATTATATCAAATATATAGAACATAAATAACATGAATCGCTTATATTAACATCAAAGAGACACCTGTTGCACGTTTATACATTTAACAGGGTGGTGCAGATGGAAATGACCTTTTTAGCGGCCAAAGCTAACTGCGAGTCGGAAGGGGCTACTCTGGCTCGCATCACATCTGTTGCAAAGATGCAACTGTTTCAGCACATCCTTCGGTCTTGGGGTTTGTTTTATTTAATTCTTCTCCGAAATAATATCAGTTGGAATTGTATATTTGAAAAACAAGGTTAAATTTTTATGAATTATTTTATGTGACTAAACACACTGGATCAATAATTGCTATATACAACGCTGTTCTATATTCATTTTTCAGATGTGTAATCGTTATTGAATAGTCCGAGTTATATGTTCCGTTATATAATATTGACATTTACACGTAAAGCAATTACATTTTTTGTCATGAAAATAACGCCAATACCACAATAGCACTCTACAAAGCCAGTTGCATATGTTAAGCAAAAATAACGTACCCACCATACAAATCCGAACTTGTAATCAAGTAGGTAAATTCATACACATGACTCATAGTAGTTCTCACAGTCCGTCATTTTCCAGGAGGTATCCCCGCCTGGAAAGATCATTGGATAAGCGGTATAAGGCCAGCCATCTCCAATTCTAGTGACTGGATGACTGATTTTGGCGAACCTATACCACCAACGAGGGACTTCTGGATCGAAGGCGTATTGGACAACATGTACTACTACCCTGAATACTACCCTGACCCGTGTGTTGTGTTATATTACTCGGACTTCTTCTTATACTTAATACCATGCTCATCTAGCACTGAGTTCTCAATTTGTGAAAAAGTATAATATGAAAAAAGTATAACACTGTTATACAACTAACCTCTCTAAAGATATGTTAACTTACATGCATATCACACCAGTGCCCTATTTACCAAACCAGTTGTATATTAAAGAATAGACAACAGACTTCGACACAAGAAAACACACTTGTGAATTTTCGCAAATATGCCGAATACATGCCACTTTTGTCTTTCATAAATCTTTATAAATATCTAATTCTAAAACTTGCGTGAGGGAACACCAAGCATGATTAAAATAAACAGCGTTCATAGCAAACACCTCGCAGCGGTTACCTCCCCTATCGGTTAACGGTAATCACTGCCATCACAAGTAAAATCCTTCCAGATATTGAAGGATTATGTGTTTGTAACTTTTGCTTAAATAATGCAATTCAGTGAAATTTTCTACATAATTGGACTTTTAATATATCGTATGCAGTCAATAACAAAAAACGGAAAAGAAATTAACTAATTAAAACCATAAGTAATAAAAAGAGCATTTAAATCAATCATCATCTCGTGGTTTGTTGTGACGGCAGGGATTTGTTTAGAGCTATGCTCGGAACCAGTCAAATCTCTGCGCGGAGGATTCGTTCATAGAATAGACGTATTGAAGAGTATTATTTACTCTGAAATCAACGAATACGTGGTGAACACGGGCCGTAATTTTATTTTAAATAAGCAAAATAAAACAATTGTTGACTTGTTACATTGACGATTACGCGTAACCATATTGATGCATTTGAACGCGCTGTTTTTTTCTACTCATGCATAACATTTCAAATGCATAGTCATTTGTGTGCGCATGCACGTGAATGCTTGCGTACTATGCATTTTATCGGGTATTTGGTGCCTTATAACTTTTGCTGAGTGTAGAAATATGTGGAAATAATACGTGTTATGGATTAAAAACCCGATAAAATGCATAGTATGCACATTCGCACATGCACGCGCACGCACATGCACACAAAAATGCCTTCGAAATTTAAATATGTGTGACCTCTATGTAAAACTAATTCGCAATGCCGCGCATCTCAAGACACAAGTTTTTAGTAAACAAAGTTATAACGTAAGGTGGACTATTGCAACAATGCGTTTGAGGTATTTGTTTATTTTTAGCGATGTTTGCAATGCATTTTAAATCATTTCATATGTATGATATTTTTTTACAGAAAATTACGTCAAGACTGCATTTTTGTCGACCGAGATCAAATATTACCATCTCGTATATTATTTACCTGTAGTTAATGCAATAAAAGATGCAAATTATGATTTTGTTGTTTGTTCTTGAACCAAAAATCTTAAAAGATTGTTTTTAAACCATTCGTGCAACTTGTGATAGGGTGCGACAAAACTGGATTCTGTTTGTCACACTTATCGTGTTGAGTAAAGGCATAGTACCGTAGATACCTGAATTGTTAATGGGCATCTGACAGGTTTTATGACCTTCATACGGTTATAAAAAAAACATGTGCGATGTGTCACCGGATAAACGCAAACAGGTTAGAATTCTGCTAAAATACCACTGCCATATAAAATGTCCGAAGGTTTTTATTAATTAATTATGGGTTAAAATCAGGATGTCCAAATATAGATAGTGACAAAAAAATTTTTTTGCCTAAAAAAGAGAGTGTCCGAAAATGTAGAGTGTCCGGAAACATAGAGCTTTTACGGGGTATATAATATTTTGGAATAAAAAGCAAACCAGATAAATCGTCGTATGATTTTCATTAACTTCTTACTTAAATATTTGTATTTTCCCACATTCTACGTTTAAGAAACTTGTCACAACTGATGATTTTTTTCAACAAACGACAAACAACATATTCCTAAAAAATAACGTCATCCCATGTGAAACCCTTGATCCGAGAACATCCCGCATATTGCCAAGGATTGAAGAAGTTGTTTGGTTCTCCTTTGGACCAGTCAGATTTGTATGGGCTTCGATCCATTGATAAGGTGTGTGTTCATCGGTGATTCCAATCCAGAACGATGCAATTACTGCTATGTCAACACATACAATTAACATAGAAAATATATTTGAAATACAGTGTATTATAGATAAATCTGAATGTTATTTTATATGTATTTGTATTAAATTATTAGTTCATTGCATTGAAAACTAAACAGAAGATTCGCGTATACAGTAGAACGCTGTGCCTAACTTCCAAACTATAATATCAATCACTTGTAGTGCTTGATTATTGAATTAATGTACGTACAATGTATACATTAAAAAAATGCTTAAAATTACATTTTGTTAAAGTTTCAAAGGTATAATCTCTGGTGATCACATGTGTGCATTACGTTTAAAACTATAATCGTATGATGTCAAGTGACTTCTCCAAAAGGAAAATTCTGTTTCGTTTTTTGGTACGATCAAGTGCGCCGCAAATTGGTTACACAACCAAATTTGAAATACACGTTTATGTTATTTTACTTGAATCAAAAGTCTCTAGAAATATATTTAAAAGTACACATTTCTTAGTAATTTTACCGAAAGAATAGCTAGGCTATAAAGAAATCGGTGTATAATATAATTTACATATAACATCCGAATAGCTCAGATTGAAAAAAAAACTAACTAACCTTTGCCTTCGTAAATGTTGTTGTCATTTGCGAATCAAACATATACCTGGAACTTCCATTTATATGCCGCAAATGTTCATCAACTGCAAAAAGGCGAATACACCAAGATTTCCTATTAAATGGTGTAATTGCTTTCAGCTACGGCACTAAGTTGTATTGCTAAATATATGTATAGCGATTTACAAATTATATCAACAATTATTTTAAATGTCTATTATTTTGCTATTATTTTCAAATAAATTACCTGACGAAACAATAAGTTGACGAACATGCAAACTCAGTTGCGTGCTTTTGACTGCTGTAATACAACGCATACCTTCTCAACACTATAATTTACAACAGATTATTATAGACAAGGTACGAAAACATTGACCTAATTCTGCTGACCTCCACTAAAAAAAAAATCCGGTTAATTAATTATCTATAAGTAAAGTCGGCTCGTTCCGTAAACATATCCGCAATAGTTCACGTGGCCTACTATTGATCTGATGTTACATTAGTTATAATTGATTTAAAGTGTTAAATAAACGAGGGTATATCGATCAGTTCTACTGATGCAGTAAGTAACGACGAAGAGAGTTAGCTTTGTATTTTGAAACGTTTACAAGTGGGTTTGTTGTTCGAAACTCAATCAAGTTATAAAAATAGTATTTTGTGGCACTTTCTTTAAATTGTCTTCACAATTGTTAATGATTTTAATATTAAAATAAACTTAAATAAGATATGTAGATCTACATGTACATGTATTCACATAAAAAACAAACATCACTTCCATAATATTCTCGTGCCCCGTATTGTAAATTTCGTATAAGAAACATGTTTATGTAAACATCTTACCCCGCGATTCGAACCCTAGTCGGTTGGTTGATGGGTAGACACGCATACCACTACACCATCGCTCCATGCTTAAAGCTAGCGGTAACTAATACTATATGCAGTTGAATATATAATTTAAACGAAAATACACAAACATACTTCGAAACATAAATTTGACTTCGTATGCAGCTCCTAAATATTCTTGCTTAAAGGTTAGGATTAGGTCAATGTCTTCCCACTATACAACACGTGTATACATGTAATAGGATTGCATTTTCCACACAAAAAATTGACATTTATTTACTGACGACAGGCTATTTACATTTCACTGAATGTCAAACAACACGTTATAGTTGAGAAAAGGTAAATAAAGCTAGACAATACAGTCAATAAATCTGGGTGAGAAACAAGACTTGCTTACCTTTGTTGTAATACTCAATGCCCATTATTGTCGACACAGGTTCGATGGACGGCACTGTGCAGCCCGTGCATGTCCCGCCAATAGAATTATACTAAACAGCAACGTTCCATTCGTTCAGCTGTTCGTTGTGTCGCTCTCTATAGAGACTACATGATTGTGCTTTGTCAATCTAAAGCTAATTTAATCTTCAAAAGCCTCATTAAGTGTTATTGAAACAAATATATCATAAATACAATACAGACTCACAAATATGCGTGTAAACGTGTACCTTCAAATCAACATATATAGGATCTGACATGAGTTGTCATTTCATACCATATTTTATTAAACGAGTTCAGTAATTTTGTTAAACTTGCTTTTAAACGAAAAAAATTCCGTCTAATTTCCAAAACATGTTGATAAATCCTAATAGTTGTGTATTGGCATGACGTCATTTCATGCTGACGACGTCATTTCACCAAAATAATGTCATGCGATTGGTCAGTCAAAGAATATCTAGCCAATGAAAACGTTCAGAATGTTATCTTACACATGTGTAAGATAGAAATATTCGTAATGGTTGCATTACACGGGAGACAAAGTATAGCATGTGATAAAAGTATATCTTCAACTGTAAACTGTAAAACACATTTAAGTTAAATAAGTTAAAATAACAGCTCAATGGTGAGTTCGATGTTCGATTCCCAGTCCGGGATTTCTTTTTATCAAGCATCTTGTGTATATATCTCATTAGGAAGTAAATTATTCGCACTATTGTAAACCCCTCTGTATTGTCATTTACATAAGATAATAGCATAAAAATTGCTTTAGGAGATTACCCTTCGTAGACATAGTCCTCTTCAATAAAAATATCTATGGTATTAGTCTACAGAGGCATCAGTATCATCAGTGGATCCGAGGAACATCCGCTACGAAAATGCGCTTGCAGTTAGATCGTATATATTCTTTAGACTGTCATGAGATTAAAATGCATATCATCAGTGGATCCGAGGAACATCCGCTACAAGAATGCACTTGCAGTTAGATCGTCTACTTGCTTTAACTGTCATGAGATTAAAATGCATATCATCAGTGGATCCGAGGAACATCCGCTACAAGAATGCACTTGCAGTTAGATCGTATACTTGCTTTAACTGTCATGGGATTAAAATGCATATCATCAGTGGATCCGAGGAACATCCGCTACAAGAATGCACTTGCAGTTAGATCGTATACTTGCTTTAACTGTCATGGGATTAAAATGCATATCATCAGTGGATCCGAGGAACATCCGCTACAAGAATGCACTTGCAGTTAGATCGTCTACTTGCTTTAACTGTCATGGGATTAAAATGCATTTTACCTTCCCAGAACATTGGACTTAATTTTAAATAATTGATGCATTATGTTTATCATACGAGTATGGATCCATCAAGAAATAAGCATTTGTATTAAAATGCAATACTGTGCGTAGTACCTGTGTACATTTCTTGTCATTATTACAATTTTGACACCATTTGGGTACGTTAAAATGTAATCATTTGTGTTCATTGTTTACTAACAAAGCATTCATTTGGGCCTTTGGATAACTATATTTTATCACAGAGTCAAAAGGTTACGAAGACTGCCATTGACAAATAACGTCTTTTCTGAATATTTACACACACGTTGTAGTCTTTAAACTTTCAATGAGGTGTTTGTCTCAATATAAGATCACACCAAAGATAACCCTTCGTTGATCGGTGTACTATTTACAGTTTAATAATATTTGTTGACATGCATACATTCCGATTACATCTAAGTTTTAATCAAATTAAAAATGTATGCTTCTATAAAATTATGCCTATGATGTTTAGTGACATATGTTCAATTACAGGAATCCAAAGTTTCAAATGATTGCATGTTTGATCATGAAACCCACCTGCATACTGCGGTAATGATATACCCTGGGACAAATTTTGAAAGACCCATCCTTTATACATTGGGCAAGCATGCATAACCTTCGTTTGCCAGACAATGTGTCCATCCAATTATAACCAGCTCATTGGTCAGTCTCTGTGTTGAATTAAAATGCGTAAAACCAACGTTTGCAATCGCTAATGATGTATATTTCTTGAAATAAATGTCGTATATAATGAAGTCTGTATCATACGCACGTGCAAAATATTGTTAATACTGAGGCACTGAAGTCTCTAGAGCACATATCTTCAATAATTGGAATTGTATATAAAGGTGTCAACATTAGTCAGTCCGTGTGTTTAATTAATATAAGCCTTTCTAGTTTAGAAAGCGCTAAAATATATATGTAACTGATATTTATAGGATGCATTTTAGAGTCTCTCTGATAGGTTTGTTGAACATGTGGTTTAATCATACATGTACAGTGTAGGTAGAAAATCACAAGACAGTGAAAATATCTGCCATAATTACATTATAGTCTTAAGTCGTAGATAAGCATGTGTCTATTAGTGATAGTTATGTATGATACCTGAAGCAAGTGGATATTCTTGCATGTTGCAGACACATGTCTTTATAAGTAACTGTTTAACTTTTTTTTCAGTTAGATATATTATTATATAACAAGGCAAATACAAATATACATGTTTGTGTACCTCAAAGGCCTAAATATATGAAAGTTAATACAAATTATTTTACATTATAAATCATATACGAGTATTGCCCTCGTTAATAGCTATATAATTGCACCTATATTTTCACAATAATGGGCGTAATGTAATATTTAATATCAAAGGCACTATGTTAAAGAAATATTGGTTTCCTATTTCACTATAAATGCTATTAGATAGTAGAAATGCGCCATACTAAGACGCGTATATTAACAAAAGAATGAATAATATAATAAATAATGAGGTATTTGATAATCTTATCATCAAAAAGCTTTGCAAAAATTAAAATTCCAGATGGATACTGAACTCACGACTTAGGAGCCATTTCAAGAAATGACAGAAGACAGCGCTTTAACCAACTGCCCTATTTCGCTTTGTGAGGAAACTTTTGTAACTTTTGGTTATACAAACTACTCACAATTCCGACGTCAAATGTGAACACGACAAGGGCCAAACAGATACGACAAATATTATAAAATGATTTTTATCTGAGAATGCAACAAATGTTCCTCCATTATATATTCTTAAATATTATATTATTCTTAAATATTATATTATATTATATTGTATTATATTATATTATATTATATTATATTATATTATATTATATTATATTATATTATATTATATTATATTATATTATATTATATTATATTATATTATATTATATTATATTATATTATATTATATTATATTATATTATATTATATTATATTATATTATATTATATTATATTATATTATATTATATTATCCTCCAGTGACGTTTATAAATTTAGTATTTGAGACTAGAAGTTTTTGTAAGCTTTATTGGTGAAATAAGTGTTGTTGTTTATACGTAAATACTTCATCTAAAACCGGTATTTGATGCCATTATTGATATCATAAATTTAGAAAAAAAATGGAGGCCCTTTTGGTTGACACAGCAGTATGGTAAATTGTGTTTGTAATGGTATATTTATGTTGAACGTAATAATGCATCAAAATGCTGATCGTAGTGGTATCTTAAATGTTCAGAGTTAGAGTATACTAAATGTTGTCTGTAGCACGAGCGTGGGTGTGTGCTTAATGTTAGGAAAACTGAACGTAAGCGGCACAAGCCAAGGCTGTGTATTTTGCGCTGTGTAAAATCTTATAATTTAAATACTTTTACAGCTAGGCATTCATAATATATCTAAGCGATTGACATATATTTACAAAAAGTTTCGTTTCATACGGAATATTGTGTTTAAGGACAAATGTCACTCTATTGCTAAAAACACTGTTGATTTTCTCATGTTTCGTGCTTTCCATGAATAACTGTACTTCTAACAGTAATATAAAGTGGACAAGTCATTTGAGGGCCGTCTATAAAACGTGATGTACAGTATTGGAAGTTTGAAATATATAACACATTTAACAATTAACGTTCTAAAAATTACGTTGTAAGTTTCTGACCACTAATTAGTAAAATTGCATTGAAAACCCATGTCGCTTTGTTTAAAATTACCTATGTTTTTTTCAATTTATTGTCCCAATATTTCTTTCGAAATTTGCAAACTAGTATAGGCTTTTTAGACGACCCTCAATCTTGAAACACTTCAATGACCATAATAACGGTATTTCTCCATGAACAAAATCATGCAGAGGGTAAACATTCCTATAACTAGGACACCCAATGTCTTTAAGTGATTTAAACAAGTGCAAAAATTTGAAAACTGAATATGGATATACCAAGGTAAAGTACGACTGAAAATGTCAACAAAGATGGCGGCCCGCCATTAGTGTTACTTCGTAAACGCGACCTGTTTGGCGAGCTAAAGCCACAAAAGGCAGAATGGTTGAGACACGAGGAGTTATATACTGCAATAGCTCAACTAATCGACCCAAGCCACATTACAGATCTACAAACGGTACGTACAATGTGGCGTATTTATGTTGACAATTTGAGCGATAAAGTTATTTTGATGGCCAATGGGGTGCAGCTAAGGGGACGCACTATTAGTGTCCTGAATACCAACCCGGACAGACTTGATGGTGAAAACACTACAAGAGTGTGCGTAAAAAATATCCCTCTCTCAGTCGATGACGGGCTGATTACCAGAACTTTAACGTTAAAGGGTCTTGACGTAATTTCAAACACGAGGGACAAACTTCGCATAAATGGCAAACTGACAAACTGCTGCACAGGTGACTGAGTTTGCATTGTCAAAACATCGTCCCTCAAGGAACCTCTACCGAACACTATGCAGTTTGGACAGTTTACTGGACGTGTCCTACATAATGGACAACCCATTGACAAACCAGTGAGCCCCAGGAAGTACTCAAAATGCCTTGAAGAAGGGCATAAATTCAATACATGCCCAAATTACTGGGTTTGCAACAAGTGCAAAATGCCTGGTCATAAGCAGTCTAATTGTGCTGTTAATCCAGAAAACACGTCTGATATAAACAGCAAACATTCCGACACAGACTGTGAAAACACAATACCCGTGGAAAACCCAATCAACAAAGACAGAGACTGCGTAGTAGGTCGGCTAGCGCCACGAGATCCACGACCAACAGCACTCAACAGTCTATGATCCGATTCATTCAAAACACTCATTCAAATTCGCCTGCTACTTCTACGCCGAACAAGGGCAAACAATTGAACGTAACAGAACGATCGCCACCACCACTGTAGATGAACTACAGAAGAAAACACAGTCTTCCGACAAGAAGGCAAAACATTCGAAAAATAAATAACGTTTGAGATCTCGTCTGTTCATATAATGCCTACTCTGAACTGTTTACGGACTTTAAAAATGAATATTCGACTCATAATAATTGCTTTCATGAAGGTAACATCAGACATTTTGAACATATTATTACATTTCAGATATTAAATATTATTGCATTTATCACCTTTATGAAGGTAATACATTACATTCAAACTGATCATATACAAATGTATAGTTATACGCAAAGCATTAAACATAAAATATTTAACACAGCTGTTTAAAAATTACATAAAATAGCGTATACTTTTTTTATGCGTTCGGTACGATTTGTTTATAACTGTACTAGATATGTAAGACAGCTCGAGGTTCGTCTGACGTTTCAAAACATTAAATTTCGTTTGTTTGTTTGTTTGTTTGGATTTTTCGCCTTATTTAACAGTATTTCAGTCATCCTTTTCCTGGGCAAACTAAGCCGATCTAAGCGGTTTACCATTACCGAGTGCACATAATTGTGCCAGTACCTGTCAACTGCCCTAATTGAATCAGAGGCAGGGGAGAATGGCCGCAGAAATTATACACATTATATTTCTTTCTTTTTAGTATTTTATGTATCTTCTTCAATTAATATCCGTATTAAAGACAAGCTTAATTGACCATATTGGATCAACAACTGATCATGTGTTCAATGTTTCTATGAAATAACATTTAGCACAACATTCCACGGTTGCGTTTCAGCCACGAATTTCACTTTGCCGCCGACTCCCGCAGACCCTGTTGCATATAACACCTACTTGCTTTCTGATGGCTCCGTTATATCGTTCAGGTAAATGATAATTATTGCATTATATACATACCGTTTTGCTATAAAGAATACCTAATGCAACGAACATTAAACTCCGTATCTGCTTCTAGCATCATTTCTTTTTGTATTATTTATACGTTTGCGGGCTTCTTGTTTATGTCAAAACTAGAGTGTACTCGCGGGCCAAATTCGCACATGTTCAATATTGTGTACAGAAGAAGTAAGGCATATAATTATATCAAATATATAGAACATAAATAACATGAATCGCTTATATTAACATCAAAGAGACACCTGTTGCACGTTTATACATTTAACAGGGTGGTGCAGATGGAAATGACCTTTTTAGCGGCCAAAGCTAACTGCGAGTCGGAAGGGGCTACTCTGGCTCGCATCACATCTGTTGCAAAGATGCAACTGTTTCAGCACATCCTTCGGTCTTGGGGTTTGTTTTATTTAATTCTTCTCCGAAATAATATCAGTTGGAATTGTATATTTGAAAAACAAGGTTAAATTTTTATGAATTATTTTATGTGACTAAACACACTGGATCAATAATTGCTATATACAACGCTGTTCTATATTCATTTTTCAGATGTGTAATCGTTATTGAATAGTCCGAGTTATATGTTCCGTTATATAATATTGACATTTACACGTAAAGCAATTACATTTTTTGTCATGAAAATAACGCCAATACCACAATAGCACTCTACAAAGCCAGTTGCATATGTTAAGCAAAAATAACGTACCCACCATACAAATCCGAACTTGTAATCAAGTAGGTAAATTCATACACATGACTCATAGTAGTTCTCACAGTCCGTCATTTTCCAGGAGGTATCCCCGCCTGGAAAGATCATTGGATAAGCGGTATAAGGCCAGCCATCTCCAATTCTAGTGACTGGATGACTGATTTTGGCGAACCTATACCACCAACGAGGGACTTCTGGATCGAAGGCGTATTGGACAACATGTACTACTACCCTGAATACTACCCTGACCCGTGTGTTGTGTTATATTACTCGGACTTCTTCTTATACTTAATACCATGCTCATCTAGCACTGAGTTCTCAATTTGTGAAAAAGTATAATATGAAAAAAGTATAACACTGTTATACAACTAACCTCTCTAAAGATATGTTAACTTACATGCATATCACACCAGTGCCCTATTTACCAAACCAGTTGTATATTAAAGAATAGACAACAGACTTCGACACAAGAAAACACACTTGTGAATTTTCGCAAATATGCCGAATACATGCCACTTTTGTCTTTCATAAATCTTTATAAATATCTAATTCTAAAACTTGCGTGAGGGAACACCAAGCATGATTAAAATAAACAGCGTTCATAGCAAACACCTCGCAGCGGTTACCTCCCCTATCGGTTAACGGTAATCACTGCCATCACAAGTAAAATCCTTCCAGATATTGAAGGATTATGTGTTTGTAACTTTTGCTTAAATAATGCAATTCAGTGAAATTTTCTACATAATTGGACTTTTAATATATCGTATGCAGTCAATAACAAAAAACGGAAAAGAAATTAACTAATTAAAACCATAAGTAATAAAAAGAGCATTTAAATCAATCATCATCTCGTGGTTTGTTGTGACGGCAGGGATTTGTTTAGAGCTATGCTCGGAACCAGTCAAATCTCTGCGCGGAGGATTCGTTCATAGAATAGACGTATTGAAGAGTATTATTTACTCTGAAATCAACGAATACGTGGTGAACACGGGCCGTAATTTTATTTTAAATAAGCAAAATAAAACAATTGTTGACTTGTTACATTGACGATTACGCGTAACCATATTGATGCATTTGAACGCGCTGTTTTTTTCTACTCATGCATAACATTTCAAATGCATAGTCATTTGTGTGCGCATGCACGTGAATGCTTGCGTACTATGCATTTTATCGGGTATTTGGTGCCTTATAACTTTTGCTGAGTGTAGAAATATGTGGAAATAATACGTGTTATGGATTAAAAACCCGATAAAATGCATAGTATGCACATTCGCACATGCACGCGCACGCACATGCACACAAAAATGCCTTCGAAATTTAAATATGTGTGACCTCTATGTAAAACTAATTCGCAATGCCGCGCATCTCAAGACACAAGTTTTTAGTAAACAAAGTTATAACGTAAGGTGGACTATTGCAACAATGCGTTTGAGGTATTTGTTTATTTTTAGCGATGTTTGCAATGCATTTTAAATCATTTCATATGTATGATATTTTTTTACAGAAAATTACGTCAAGACTGCATTTTTGTCGACCGAGATCAAATATTACCATCTCGTATATTATTTACCTGTAGTTAATGCAATAAAAGATGCAAATTATGATTTTGTTGTTTGTTCTTGAACCAAAAATCTTAAAAGATTGTTTTTAAACCATTCGTGCAACTTGTGATAGGGTGCGACAAAACTGGATTCTGTTTGTCACACTTATCGTGTTGAGTAAAGGCATAGTACCGTAGATACCTGAATTGTTAATGGGCATCTGACAGGTTTTATGACCTTCATACGGTTATAAAAAAAACATGTGCGATGTGTCACCGGATAAACGCAAACAGGTTAGAATTCTGCTAAAATACCACTGCCATATAAAATGTCCGAAGGTTTTTATTAATTAATTATGGGTTAAAATCAGGATGTCCAAATATAGATAGTGACAAAAAAATTTTTTTGCCTAAAAAAGAGAGTGTCCGAAAATGTAGAGTGTCCGGAAACATAGAGCTTTTACGGGGTATATAATATTTTGGAATAAAAAGCAAACCAGATAAATCGTCGTATGATTTTCATTAACTTCTTACTTAAATATTTGTATTTTCCCACATTCTACGTTTAAGAAACTTGTCACAACTGATGATTTTTTTCAACAAACGACAAACAACATATTCCTAAAAAATAACGTCATCCCATGTGAAACCCTTGATCCGAGAACATCCCGCATATTGCCAAGGATTGAAGAAGTTGTTTGGTTCTCCTTTGGACCAGTCAGATTTGTATGGGCTTCGATCCATTGATAAGGTGTGTGTTCATCGGTGATTCCAATCCAGAACGATGCAATTACTGCTATGTCAACACATACAATTAACATAGAAAATATATTTGAAATACAGTGTATTATAGATAAATCTGAATGTTATTTTATATGTATTTGTATTAAATTATTAGTTCATTGCATTGAAAACTAAACAGAAGATTCGCGTATACAGTAGAACGCTGTGCCTAACTTCCAAACTATAATATCAATCACTTGTAGTGCTTGATTATTGAATTAATGTACGTACAATGTATACATTAAAAAAATGCTTAAAATTACATTTTGTTAAAGTTTCAAAGGTATAATCTCTGGTGATCACATGTGTGCATTACGTTTAAAACTATAATCGTATGATGTCAAGTGACTTCTCCAAAAGGAAAATTCTGTTTCGTTTTTTGGTACGATCAAGTGCGCCGCAAATTGGTTACACAACCAAATTTGAAATACACGTTTATGTTATTTTACTTGAATCAAAAGTCTCTAGAAATATATTTAAAAGTACACATTTCTTAGTAATTTTACCGAAAGAATAGCTAGGCTATAAAGAAATCGGTGTATAATATAATTTACATATAACATCCGAATAGCTCAGATTGAAAAAAAAACTAACTAACCTTTGCCTTCGTAAATGTTGTTGTCATTTGCGAATCAAACATATACCTGGAACTTCCATTTATATGCCGCAAATGTTCATCAACTGCAAAAAGGCGAATACACCAAGATTTCCTATTAAATGGTGTAATTGCTTTCAGCTACGGCACTAAGTTGTATTGCTAAATATATGTATAGCGATTTACAAATTATATCAACAATTATTTTAAATGTCTATTATTTTGCTATTATTTTCAAATAAATTACCTGACGAAACAATAAGTTGACGAACATGCAAACTCAGTTGCGTGCTTTTGACTGCTGTAATACAACGCATACCTTCTCAACACTATAATTTACAACAGATTATTATAGACAAGGTACGAAAACATTGACCTAATTCTGCTGACCTCCACTAAAAAAAAAATCCGGTTAATTAATTATCTATAAGTAAAGTCGGCTCGTTCCGTAAACATATCCGCAATAGTTCACGTGGCCTACTATTGATCTGATGTTACATTAGTTATAATTGATTTAAAGTGTTAAATAAACGAGGGTATATCGATCAGTTCTACTGATGCAGTAAGTAACGACGAAGAGAGTTAGCTTTGTATTTTGAAACGTTTACAAGTGGGTTTGTTGTTCGAAACTCAATCAAGTTATAAAAATAGTATTTTGTGGCACTTTCTTTAAATTGTCTTCACAATTGTTAATGATTTTAATATTAAAATAAACTTAAATAAGATATGTAGATCTACATGTACATGTATTCACATAAAAAACAAACATCACTTCCATAATATTCTCGTGCCCCGTATTGTAAATTTCGTATAAGAAACATGTTTATGTAAACATCTTACCCCGCGATTCGAACCCTAGTCGGTTGGTTGATGGGTAGACACGCATACCACTACACCATCGCTCCATGCTTAAAGCTAGCGGTAACTAATACTATATGCAGTTGAATATATAATTTAAACGAAAATACACAAACATACTTCGAAACATAAATTTGACTTCGTATGCAGCTCCTAAATATTCTTGCTTAAAGGTTAGGATTAGGTCAATGTCTTCCCACTATACAACACGTGTATACATGTAATAGGATTGCATTTTCCACACAAAAAATTGACATTTATTTACTGACGACAGGCTATTTACATTTCACTGAATGTCAAACAACACGTTATAGTTGAGAAAAGGTAAATAAAGCTAGACAATACAGTCAATAAATCTGGGTGAGAAACAAGACTTGCTTACCTTTGTTGTAATACTCAATGCCCATTATTGTCGACACAGGTTCGATGGACGGCACTGTGCAGCCCGTGCATGTCCCGCCAATAGAATTATACTAAACAGCAACGTTCCATTCGTTCAGCTGTTCGTTGTGTCGCTCTCTATAGAGACTACATGATTGTGCTTTGTCAATCTAAAGCTAATTTAATCTTCAAAAGCCTCATTAAGTGTTATTGAAACAAATATATCATAAATACAATACAGACTCACAAATATGCGTGTAAACGTGTACCTTCAAATCAACATATATAGGATCTGACATGAGTTGTCATTTCATACCATATTTTATTAAACGAGTTCAGTAATTTTGTTAAACTTGCTTTTAAACGAAAAAAATTCCGTCTAATTTCCAAAACATGTTGATAAATCCTAATAGTTGTGTATTGGCATGACGTCATTTCATGCTGACGACGTCATTTCACCAAAATAATGTCATGCGATTGGTCAGTCAAAGAATATCTAGCCAATGAAAACGTTCAGAATGTTATCTTACACATGTGTAAGATAGAAATATTCGTAATGGTTGCATTACACGGGAGACAAAGTATAGCATGTGATAAAAGTATATCTTCAACTGTAAACTGTAAAACACATTTAAGTTAAATAAGTTAAAATAACAGCTCAATGGTGAGTTCGATTCCCAGTCCGGGATTTCTTTTTATCAAGCATCTTGTGTATATATCTCATTAGGAAGTAAATTATTCGCACTATTGTAAACCCCTCTGTATTGTCATTTACATAAGATAATAGCATAAAAATTGCTTTAGGAGATTACCCTTCGTAGACATAGTCCTCTTCAATAAAAATATCTATGGTATTAGTCTACAGAGGCATCAGTATCATCAGTGGATCCGAGGAACATCCGCTACGAAAATGCGCTTGCAGTTAGATCGTATATATTCTTTAGACTGTCATGAGATTAAAATGCATATCATCAGTGGATCCGAGGAACATCCGCTACAAGAATGCACTTGCAGTTAGATCGTCTACTTGCTTTAACTGTCATGAGATTAAAATGCATATCATCAGTGGATCCGAGGAACATCCGCTACAAGAATGCACTTGCAGTTAGATCGTATACTTGCTTTAACTGTCATGGGATTAAAATGCATATCATCAGTGGATCCGAGGAACATCCGCTACAAGAATGCACTTGCAGTTAGATCGTATACTTGCTTTAACTGTCATGGGATTAAAATGCATATCATCAGTGGATCCGAGGAACATCCGCTACAAGAATGCACTTGCAGTTAGATCGTCTACTTGCTTTAACTGTCATGGGATTAAAATGCATTTTACCTTCCCAGAACATTGGACTTAATTTTAAATAATTGATGCATTATGTTTATCATACGAGTATGGATCCATCAAGAAATAAGCATTTGTATTAAAATGCAATACTGTGCGTAGTACCTGTGTACATTTCTTGTCATTATTACAATTTTGACACCATTTGGGTACGTTAAAATGTAATCATTTGTGTTCATTGTTTACTAACAAAGCATTCATTTGGGCCTTTGGATAACTATATTTTATCACAGAGTCAAAAGGTTACGAAGACTGCCATTGACAAATAACGTCTTTTCTGAATATTTACACACACGTTGTAGTCTTTAAACTTTCAATGAGGTGTTTGTCTCAATATAAGATCACACCAAAGATAACCCTTCGTTGATCGGTGTACTATTTACAGTTTAATAATATTTGTTGACATGCATACATTCCGATTACATCTAAGTTTTAATCAAATTAAAAATGTATGCTTCTATAAAATTATGCCTATGATGTTTAGTGACATATGTTCAATTACAGGAATCCAAAGTTTCAAATGATTGCATGTTTGATCATGAAACCCACCTGCATACTGCGGTAATGATATACCCTGGGACAAATTTTGAAAGACCCATCCTTTATACATTGGGCAAGCATGCATAACCTTCGTTTGCCAGACAATGTGTCCATCCAATTATAACCAGCTCATTGGTCAGTCTCTGTGTTGAATTAAAATGCGTAAAACCAACGTTTGCAATCGCTAATGATGTATATTTCTTGAAATAAATGTCGTATATAATGAAGTCTGTATCATACGCACGTGCAAAATATTGTTAATACTGAGGCACTGAAGTCTCTAGAGCACATATCTTCAATAATTGGAATTGTATATAAAGGTGTCAACATTAGTCAGTCCGTGTGTTTAATTAATATAAGCCTTTCTAGTTTAGAAAGCGCTAAAATATATATGTAACTGATATTTATAGGATGCATTTTAGAGTCTCTCTGATAGGTTTGTTGAACATGTGGTTTAATCATACATGTACAGTGTAGGTAGAAAATCACAAGACAGTGAAAATATCTGCCATAATTACATTATAGTCTTAAGTCGTAGATAAGCATGTGTCTATTAGTGATAGTTATGTATGATACCTGAAGCAAGTGGATATTCTTGCATGTTGCAGACACATGTCTTTATAAGTAACTGTTTAACTTTTTTTTCAGTTAGATATATTATTATATAACAAGGCAAATACAAATATACATGTTTGTGTACCTCAAAGGCCTAAATATATGAAAGTTAATACAAATTATTTTACATTATAAATCATATACGAGTATTGCCCTCGTTAATAGCTATATAATTGCACCTATATTTTCACAATAATGGGCGTAATGTAATATTTAATATCAAAGGCACTATGTTAAAGAAATATTGGTTTCCTATTTCACTATAAATGCTATTAGATAGTAGAAATGCGCCATACTAAGACGCGTATATTAACAAAAGAATGAATAATATAATAAATAATGAGGTATTTGATAATCTTATCATCAAAAAGCTTTGCAAAAATTAAAATTCCAGATGGATACTGAACTCACGACTTAGGAGCCATTTCAAGAAATGACAGAAGACAGCGCTTTAACCAACTGCCCTATTTCGCTTTGTGAGGAAACTTTTGTAACTTTTGGTTATACAAACTACTCACAATTCCGACGTCAAATGTGAACACGACAAGGGCCAAACAGATACGACAAATATTATAAAATGATTTTTATCTGAGAATGCAACAAATGTTCCTCCATTATATATTCTTAAATATTATATTATATTATATTGTATTATATTATATTATATTATATTATATTATATTATATTATATTATATTATATTATATTATATTATATTATATTATATTATATTATATTATATTATATTATATTATATTATATTATATTATATTATATTATATTATATTATATTATATTATATTATATTATATTATATTATATTATATTATATTATATTATATTATATTATCCTCCAGTGACGTTTATAAATTTAGTATTTGAGACTAGAAGTTTTTGTAAGCTTTATTGGTGAAATAAGTGTTGTTGTTTATACGTAAATACTTCATCTAAAACCGGTATTTGATGCCATTATTGATATCATAAATTTAGAAAAAAAATGGAGGCCCTTTTGGTTGACACAGCAGTATGGTAAATTGTGTTTGTAATGGTATATTTATGTTGAACGTAATAATGCATCAAAATGCTGATCGTAGTGGTATCTTAAATGTTCAGAGTTAGAGTATACTAAATGTTGTCTGTAGCACGAGCGTGGGTGTGTGCTTAATGTTAGGAAAACTGAACGTAAGCGGCACAAGCCAAGGCTGTGTATTTTGCGCTGTGTAAAATCTTATAATTTAAATACTTTTACAGCTAGGCATTCATAATATATCTAAGCGATTGACATATATTTACAAAAAGTTTCGTTTCATACGGAATATTGTGTTTAAGGACAAATGTCACTCTATTGCTAAAAACACTGTTGATTTTCTCATGTTTCGTGCTTTCCATGAATAACTGTACTTCTAACAGTAATATAAAGTGGACAAGTCATTTGAGGGCCGTCTATAAAACGTGATGTACAGTATTGGAAGTTTGAAATATATAACACATTTAACAATTAACGTTCTAAAAATTACGTTGTAAGTTTCTGACCACTAATTAGTAAAATTGCATTGAAAACCCATGTCGCTTTGTTTAAAATTACCTATGTTTTTTTCAATTTATTGTCCCAATATTTCTTTCGAAATTTGCAAACTAGTATAGGCTTTTTAGACGACCCTCAATCTTGAAACACTTCAATGACCATAATAACGGTATTTCTCCATGAACAAAATCATGCAGAGGGTAAACATTCCTATAACTAGGACACCCAATGTCTTTAAGTGATTTAAACAAGTGCAAAAATTTGAAAACTGAATATGGATATACCAAGGTAAAGTACGACTGAAAATGTCAACAAAGATGGCGGCCCGCCATTAGTGTTACTTCGTAAACGCGACCTGTTTGGCGAGCTAAAGCCACAAAAGGCAGAATGGTTGAGACACGAGGAGTTATATACTGCAATAGCTCAACTAATCGACCCAAGCCACATTACAGATCTACAAACGGTACGTACAATGTGGCGTATTTATGTTGACAATTTGAGCGATAAAGTTATTTTGATGGCCAATGGGGTGCAGCTAAGGGGACGCACTATTAGTGTCCTGAATACCAACCCGGACAGACTTGATGGTGAAAACACTACAAGAGTGTGCGTAAAAAATATCCCTCTCTCAGTCGATGACGGGCTGATTACCAGAACTTTAACGTTAAAGGGTCTTGACGTAATTTCAAACACGAGGGACAAACTTCGCATAAATGGCAAACTGACAAACTGCTGCACAGGTGACTGAGTTTGCATTGTCAAAACATCGTCCCTCAAGGAACCTCTACCGAACACTATGCAGTTTGGACAGTTTACTGGACGTGTCCTACATAATGGACAACCCATTGACAAACCAGTGAGCCCCAGGAAGTACTCAAAATGCCTTGAAGAAGGGCATAAATTCAATACATGCCCAAATTACTGGGTTTGCAACAAGTGCAAAATGCCTGGTCATAAGCAGTCTAATTGTGCTGTTAATCCAGAAAACACGTCTGATATAAACAGCAAACATTCCGACACAGACTGTGAAAACACAATACCCGTGGAAAACCCAATCAACAAAGACAGAGACTGCGTAGTAGGTCGGCTAGCGCCACGAGATCCACGACCAACAGCACTCAACAGTCTATGATCCGATTCATTCAAAACACTCATTCAAATTCGCCTGCTACTTCTACGCCGAACAAGGGCAAACAATTGAACGTAACAGAACGATCGCCACCACCACTGTAGATGAACTACAGAAGAAAACACAGTCTTCCGACAAGAAGGCAAAACATTCGAAAAATAAATAACGTTTGAGATCTCGTCTGTTCATATAATGCCTACTCTGAACTGTTTACGGACTTTAAAAATGAATATTCGACTCATAATAATTGCTTTCATGAAGGTAACATCAGACATTTTGAACATATTATTACATTTCAGATATTAAATATTATTGCATTTATCACCTTTATGAAGGTAATACATTACATTCAAACTGATCATATACAAATGTATAGTTATACGCAAAGCATTAAACATAAAATATTTAACACAGCTGTTTAAAAATTACATAAAATAGCGTTAAAAAATTGTACTAATACGAAATACATGTACACTAACATCGGTTTATCACTGATACATCTTCAATATCTTATCGTAGTTATAAAGCTAGTTTCTTTTAATTTGTTGCACGTTCAGTGCGTGTCCAACTATCTACACAATGAGTTGACCACAGTGTATCGTCGGTATGGTCAATTGATTATCAGCATGTTATTTCACGGGATTTTAACGAACTATACACATAGCGAGGTTAACTACGTAGCTGTTTGCTCTATTATAGCAATTAGCGCGATGCGCCAATATAATGTATTCATGCTCATTCAAGGTACAGTTACTTTCTATACGTATAGTCTGTTTCACATTGAGATGCTTATATGCGTGTTAAACTGTTTAACTGTATATTGCAATGCATCAGTTAATTCGCTACGCCAGAAAATTATAAACTTGTTCAATCAGTCGACGTGTTTTACATTAGTGTTATACATGCATGTGATGACTTATACGTGTATAGTGTATAGTCTTCAAGACTGTATTGTTCATATTATTCAGGCGTATTTATTGTCTTGTTTTATATTACATCTGTGCTTTGCATGCATGTGATAACTTATACATGTCTTTTTCAATTATTCAGGTGTATTTCATTGTCTTGTGTAATAACGAGTCACCTAACATTGTGTTGCGCAAAAGAACTGTTTTTAAAATCAATATTATCGTGTTATAATTATTATGTAAATGATACCCTTAAATGATTATTTACACGTTGTTTCCATCAATGTACAAGGGCTACGCGATAATTTACACGTTGTTTCCATCAATGTATAAGGACTACGCGATAATTTACACGTTTCCATCAATGTACAGGGGCTACGCGATAATTTACACGTTGTTTCCATCAATGTACAAGGGCTACGCGATAATTTACACGTTGTTTCCATCAATGTACAAGGGCTACGCGATAATGTACACGTTGTTTCCATCAATGTACAAGGGCTATGCGATAATGTACACGTTGTTTCCGTCAATGTACAAGGGCTACGCGATAATTTACACGTTGTTTCCATCAATGTACAAGGGCTCCGCGATTTTAATTTACACGTTGTTTCCATCAATGTACAAGGGCTCGGCGATAATTTACACGTTGTTTCCATCAACGTACAAGGGCTACGCGATAATGTACACGTTGTTTCCATCAATGTACAAGGGCTACGCGATAATGTACACGTTGTTTCCATCAATGTACAAGGGCTCGGCGATAATTTACACGTTGTTTCCATCCATGTACATGGGCTACGCGATAACTTACACGTTGTTTCCATTAATGTACAAGGGCTACGCGATAATTTACACGTTGTTTCCATCAATGTACAAGGGCTACGCGATAATTTACACGTTGTTTCCATCAATGTACAAGGGCTACGCGATAATTTACACGTTGTTTCCATCAATGTACAAGGGCTACGCGATAATTTACACGTTGTTTCCATCAATGTACAAAGGCTACGCGATAATTTACACGTTGTTTCCATCAATGTACAAGGGCTACGCGATAATTTACAAGTTGTTTCCATCAATGTACAAGGGCTACGCGATAAATTACACGTTGTTTCCATCAATGTACAAAGGCTACGCGATAATTTACACGTTGTTTCCATCAATGGTAAAGGGCTACGCGATAAATTAAAACGCGCTCTAGCCAAACAATATCTCTTGCACCAACGAGCATATATAGCATTTTTACAGAAGTCACATTTTTCGAAGATTTAAATAAATTTTTGCTAGAAGAGTTTTCGGAGTGGGACCTTTACCACTCATATGGAAACACAATAGCAAAGGGGTGTCAATTATCATTAGAAAATCCATACAGTGCACAGTCATTGATAGTTACACAGACAAAAATGGGATATTCTTTTTAATGAATATTGAAAAACAAAACAATACATTATCATTATTTATTATTTATGCACCAAATGACAAAAACAACGTAATATTTTTTTCGAAACTATTTTAAATTTATTAAACGAGCAATCACAAGGTATAACAATTATGGGTGGAGATTTTAATATTAACGACAAACGTGATATAATATCCCTTCACAATATGAAGTAAAAATTAATGCTAATTTATCTAATCTAAAACGAAAAAAACAATCTTACGATATATGGCGATATTTAAATCCAACCAAAAATCAATTTACATGTCGAAGGAAAAATCAAACAGATACGAGCAGTATAGATTTTTGGCTTATAGATAGTAATAGTATGCCCCTTGTCCATTCAAGTAATATTAGACCCGCAATTATCAATAGACCGATCATATGGCCATATCTATGAAAATTAAAACGCCATTGAAACGTCAAAGTGCGAAAACGAATGCGTAATTCACGACATAAAATTTAATCCAACAGTCGAGGCTTTATGCGCTTACTTTCGGATACATCCTACTATATGTAATGAACTAAATTAAAAGGACAAAACTGCATCTTGTCAGAAACTAATCAACGCTTGGAGCAACCGAAACTTGACATTTTATGGAATGGTAACAGTAATCAAAACATTATTGCTTCCAAAATTTTTTTATCTTTCACAGTCAACACTTGTTTCGAAAAATAAGATCAATGAAATAAATTTGATGTTTTTTAAGTTTTCATGGAATAACAAAACTGAAAAAATAAAAAATATATATTCTAATTAGTAATAAACTAGATGAAGGTATTGAAATGCCTGACATAACTACTTACGCAAAAACACTTAAAATGGAACACCACCTACATGTAACTAAAAGTGTAACCTTAGGGCAATTGCACGGCTAAGCAGATGACCGACATGCTATAAAAACACCGCCAATAGTAGGTATAAAAACACCGCCAATAGTAGGTATAAAAACACCGCCAATAGTAGGTATAAAAACACCGCCAATAGTAGGTATAAGATGGCCGAATTCGACGCTGCTAAGAATCAGTTTCTCGTTTACTACATGGTTAGGAGGCTCAACGGACTACCTCTCAGCACATATACATATGATTTCGATGATTTCAACTAATAAAAATCATACAACCTTTAGTTTTATACTTTAACCAACTTACAAACAAGTGTTATTTTATCATTCCTACTGGTAATGACATGTTTCGATTTCTTAAAAAGTACCTTTATCATAAGAAAATAATACTGAATTTGAAAAGTCGTCCTTTCTGTTTACCAAAACTTTAGTCCACCGCACCACCTCGGAAGTAACCACCGGACACTTTCTTAACACCTCGTAATGAGATGGTCCGGTGTGTCTCCTAACCGTGAATAAGCAATACTAACTCGTACATATACGAAGAAAGCAGCGGCGTCGCTTGTTCCATACTAATCATTAAGAATAAACACATTATTTTTTATGGCACATGAATTCATTAATACTTTTACTTACAATAATAAACTTTATGTCATCGTCCATATAAAGCAAGTAATCGTATTACGTCCATATAAAGCAAGTAATCGTATTAATATGATTGTAGATAACAACACATTTTATTTACTAGAATTTATAATACGATTTATTTCTAAAATCAACACTGTACAACACTTACAAAGAGTAGAACTATAAATAATACAATCAACCCATTCTAAGATATACAATCAGGCGTGAGAAAACAAATAAAATAAAAAAGTAACGACTAACACAGTTATATTCATACATAGTTTCTTGTACATGTGCATGTAAAGCAAATGACTAGGGGATTGAATAAATCCTTGCAACGGCAGCGATGCCGTGTGTGAAATCAACACAGACATTAAAAGTACAAATGTATTAGATACTTGTCAACTATCAATGATAATACCTGTGCTAACAGAAACAAGCAGACATAGTCGTTTCTTCTGTATTGGTTCATACAAATGCCGTTTCTCGAATGTGATGTCGTGAATAGTTGTATTCACATTCACAAACTATTATGTTATTTCCCATAAAAAAGCACAACATAATATAAATGCCCATTAGATAACCACATGTTTATTTACAGCAATAGATATAGTACTAAAGATGTTAATCATTAAATAAATGTTGTACAACGCTCAAATAAATGGAAATACATATACAAATCATGCATAATACGGACACAAGCTTTAAGGGTTTCGTAGGCCATTCTAGGGTACTAAACACATTCACGAAAACTTCGTCGAAAATGAAACGCGGCGTGGTTCTCCGATGTTTCATTTCTATTAATCAATAGGGTTCATACAATATACATGTAGCCCCTAGGGAATTGCAGTGTAAAGCCGCAAAATGCGTTTTTAAAAAGATGACAATAAACTGATGTCCAGGCTATTTGAGAATAAAAAATAATCGCTATGTGCATTAATAAATAAATTGTGTTTTAAGCAGATTGACTTCGAAATAGTGTTTTCAAGTTTCCACATTATTTATTCATAAACAAATGTCATATATATATATATATATATACAATTCACGAGTTTGATATATAGTTACACACAAATTATAAATATAGTTACATACAGATTTACAGTATACTTTCATTCATTTAAAGTTATATTAAATAATTCATTTGGTAACTCTGTACCAATAACACAATATTATATGTAATAAAAATTAAGTTGTGTTTTCTATAATATCTTAAATAGTTAGCGTTGTTGCCTGATTTTATTAATATGTCACACGTCTACAAAATTTGTGCAGGCATTTGCGATGCTTTCACTAAATTGTTGTGGCAGAAGCATCCATATAAAAACATGTTACAACTTAACGATTTAGAATATGGACACACACTATATTTTACCAATATAAATATTGCTAAAAATATTTGCTTACAACATAGGCATTTACCAAACAGTTTCGATATTCAATCATACAATACGTACGATTCGGAAATCATAAACAATGGTATATCGATTTTGGTAAAGAACAAAATAGGCATTGTTGAAAAGTTGAAAAGTCAAATGTTGATAAATTTCGGAAGTATGTTGTAAAGCGTACTTCTTTTATTGTAAAATTGTTGCACAGTCAGAAGATCTTTAATTTGTTTATTTATTTATTTCTTTATAGCAAAATACAATTGTATTTATTTCTTTTTTTTTCTTTTTTCTAATTATTGTACTTATTGGCTAGACGATACAATATTCTTCGGGCTATAATGAGCAAATTTATAATATAATATAATAATGTACAATATAATAATTGCTCCATAGCTAATCATTGTACGATTTTATTGACCTGGCACTCATTAATCTACGGTAGCGCTCGGCTGTTTTATTTATATCAGTTTAACATTTATCTAGCGTGTAAAGCACGGTATTCATAGTCATATAACAAAAGCCCCCATTAACAAGTGTCAGGCAAAATAGCTCTGTGCATAGTGTTTTACAAAATGTAGACTTTGAATAACAGTGTCTGTGGTTCGAATCCTGTCAAAATTTTCTTCTTTTTTATTATTTTCTGTTGCTTCATTATTTTTAGGGATGTCAACGAATATCCGGATAACCGGTTATCCGGTTACTATGTTAATATCCGGTTACAGTTAGTAGCCGAATATTCGAATATAAATTGAAAATCCGATTTTTCTCGTTTTTAAGCATACAAACGCCCTTCTTGCATGTATATTATTAACACAAAACAGCTATAGGCCTCTACAGGAGGTCTCCACCTCGTACTGCGGACATGTCATAAACACATCCCTCGGTCGGAATACGATTATCATAAAACAACAGGTGGTGCTTTCACACCACACTAAGTTTGACAGGCCTGTTAAACAAACAAGGTGTCACAATCGATTATGCCAATTAGGTGCGTCCCTCTTGATAAGAGATGGTTCTCTACCGGTTAACAATGCCAATTAAAATAAATATATAGTAACATCGATCCATCCTTGTTTTTGTGTTTATGTGCATTTGATTAACACATTGCGTGTTTTACTAAAACAGAGCAATTTACGGGTTTACCATACACCAGTCAGCCTTAACACTTACTTACCTTTACGCAAATCAAATGTTTAATTGGGGTACTTTAATTGAAGGGCATAACAACATTGCACGCTACACAAAACAAACAAAACAAACAATTTACGAACAGAAATCGACGTAGTTTGGTACATGTACTTTTTTCAATAATGAAATAGTATTGTGTTTTCAAAATAGAACTATCGTCTAGATGTAAAATTAAGTTTTCAACCTTAACATGTGCCAGATTCCGGCCGCCAATGCCGATCTATACGGTTATCCGGATAGTATCCGAATATTACATACGAATAACCGGATACCAATTTTGGTAGCCGTTGACATCCCTAATTATTTTGTAACATCACTTATTGTCATGACATTTTTCTTCATTTTCTTATCTGATTTTTTTTTTTTTTATATTATTTTATCTACATAAATATGCATTCACAAAGTCTCTGTTTCGCACGCAGTATCGTTGCAGATCTATTGCTCTCTTCTGTGTCAGAATCGAGGTTGATGATGAGATTCCGTGTCATGATGTCAGCAAAATGATCAATTAAATAAATTTAAATAAATAAAGTGAATAAATTAAATGTGCCTGTTCTGGTATTCGAAACTAAAACATTACGCTTACAAACTTTGAGTACATACCACTGCACTATAGTATCAACTATTACGTAGTAAGGATATAATCAATACATATTCATGTTTAAGTCTCCTATCTGGGTTAGTAGCTTAAAATTGATTTACGAAAATACACGGAATATTCATCTTACGAAACACATTATTTTGAATATAAATTGCATGATGTTTGTACCGCCAGTGGGACACTTCGGTTCCTTGTTTATTAGAAATACAAGAATTTGTTGGGCAACATTAAATTTGGTTTCTTGTAATTAAAACAGTTTATTTGTGTACCGCCAGCGGAATATTTACTGGAAATTCTTATAAATTTATAGACAAAAATATGAAATTTTGTTCCGTCAGCGGAATAGTTTTATTGCTTTTATGGTAATTTAGTGAAAAAAAATGAGGTTTATGTTTCATAAATATCCTGGAAAATGGCCCTTCTAATTCGGATTCAGTGGAAAATCCCTTTTTAAAATATAACGATTTATTTTTTATATTTTCATGACTATTTATCAAGGGGTTTAGTCACAATTTGTAATATGAATTAAGAAAAATTTAATTAATTTGTAATGCCTCCTACATTGTTTATTCTAATCGATATACTGCAATACGAAAAAAAAAAATATAATCAAACTCACTGTAAAATAAAGAAAAATCACAAATGACTCTATGTACAAATGCATCAAAAGTAGTGTTCATTCTTTGCATGCTGTTATTGATGATTTGGTTGGAGTCGTTTTGTTAAACACTTTGATTATAAACAGCATCGAATTTGTATTTTATTTTTTAAAACACATGGCGATTTCTCCTGAAATCATTTGTTTTGACACCTGAGAGCACGAGGAAATATAAACGATCACTTAAGCGTTAGATTTTATTATACATATATTGGAAATTGTGTATAACGTGGCTGTGCAAAAATTGAAACCGATACAACTTGTCAAGTTTGAGAAAATAGCAATCAAAACAGGTCTATTTGGAAGTTTCTTTGGGTGTATTATGGTTCTTATTGTATTGCTTCGTAAAACCAGAATCTTCGAGACGAACCTAGATGTTATCAGCTGATTGGTTCACACTGGTGCAAAAATAGTGGAAAACACAAAAAAAATTGAAACTCAAAAAGAATTAATATAATATGTTGTTTAATTCCAAAAATTTATATATTTAACACACTTACTGTATTTTGTGAAACAATTTGCATCTAAGCTGTTGGGAGAATACTTTTCTAAAAGCGAAGCAAAACGTTCGAAAATTTAGGAGTAAAAACTATCCCGAATTTCAGTAGACATATATAGTAAATTGATATGGTAACTTGAAAGGGACTAAATCTATATTAATTTTAAACATTAAAAATATACAAAATGAAAAGATAAAAGCTTGAATTTAAGCAAACCATTTGCAACTTAGAATTCCGTTTAACAATCATAAAGTTATGACGAGTTAAAGATTTTTTTCGATATAGTTATATGCTGATAGTTATATATCGATAGGATATGTACATAGCCATTTTTTTAATACACGGTCCCAGCTGGATTCTACGGAATTCTGTTTCAGCCAGTTCAAATTTTGCTCTGTACAAGACGGCGACGATGTTACAACGCGTCATTTTTTTTTACATACCACGCACGTTGAAAAACGTGGACTCACGAAATTTGGACGATAATTATCGCCCAAATGTCGCATTGTCGCATCATCGCGTCGTCGCATCGTCGCGGTCTTGTACACGGCGATGATTATCAACCAAATGTCGCACCGTCGCACTGTCGCATCGTCGTATCTTCTCCCCCGGATTAATTCTTGGTAGGATGAAATTTTCTTGATGAATTATACGAGTAACGTTGAGAATTGACACCGGTTACATGTGACATTTTCCCGCCGTTGCAATTGAAATAATATGACTGACAGTTCTTCTTCTGTGTCCATGACTTTTTTTACTCTGACACCGTCTTGCGGTGCGCTTGTATAACACAATGACGGTGCCGAATACAACAATACCTCGTGCATATAATACGGGGCAAACATGCGACGAAGCAAGATGCAGGCGATAATAATCGCTGTTTGCTAGACCGCGACGATGCGACCAAACGAGAATTGTTCTACAATTATCGATGTGCGCCAGTCCGCAAGAATGCGACGATCGATATTTGGACGATAATTATCGCTGTGTGCTAAACCGCGACGATGCGACGATGCGGGAATGGGGCGATATTAATCGCTGTGTACAATTTCATAGACACGCTCACATTGGACGATGAATATCGTCCTAATATCGTTGATCTACAAAATTACTCAGTGCCAGATCAGCAGATTATAGAAGTTAAAATGCCGAATGGGCGCATCGTCGCGGTCAAGTACAGGGCAAAATTTTACTGGCGGAAATAAGATTCGGTATTTGTATCATTACTGTTAACATCCATAATGGGATAAATTCATAAAAAATATTTAAAACTATTTATACAAAAAGTAGTATAGTTCCTTGTAAGTAAAATCACCGCGTACAATTAAATCTACATCCGAAACGCCTATCCGAATTTAACTCATCACGAGACCTAAACACACATTTTATTTTTGGGGAGTGCACAATCATGTATTCATTTAAAATCCGTGTTTTGCTGCAAAAGCCCGCGACAATTATGTTTACAAAACGGTCACTTCGCTGCATCCGCATATCAAGCATGAGTGTATTGAACAGCGATTTAAATATTTCGTAGTGAAAAGAACTGTAAACTCTTTACTTTTGATTAAAATGTGTAGCGCAAAACAACAAATGGTGGCACGCGCGATATACGCTGATGACACCAAACTGTTACACTTTGATGTTAAGCGGGCGAGTTACTTTTGTTTCGCGCTACAAAGGTGTTGGTGAAAGAGAAGCGATGTAGGTGCGAATAATTTCGGATTTAAAAGTTCGGACATAAACGTGCATTGTAAAATTGAAATCGTGGATGAGCTCAGCCAAGAAATCCACGAAAATTAGTGTCAAACGAATGATATTGGTTTCACTGTATTCCACAGTAATGTAATACTGTTGAGTTTATACCACTGGGTGTTATTTCGTCGATTCCGCCGTGAAGATCGGATAATTTATTTTTCACAAACCACATACAAAGTGTACCAACATGGAACGTCAGCTCATGTAAAACCCTTGCTCCGAGAACATCCCGCACATTGCTCTGGTTTGATTTTGTTGTTCGGTTCTCCTTGGGACCAGTCAAAGTATTTTGCAGTCTGATTTGTATGGGATTCGATCCATTGATTAGTTGTCTTTGATTCCAATCCAGAACGAAGCAATAAGTGCTATGCATACAAATAACATTTCATAAACAGTTCATCAGTGATTTAGGACGGGCTTGAGGGCTAGAAAATGCCATTGTCTTTCTGTGCCCACATGCTGATAGCACCTTCTGGCTCTCAATGGACGAAATTTATTATATGTTGTTGATTACAGATAAAACGGACTGTGATTGTAATTATGTACACATGCATTGGTCTTATGTATTTAACACTATTTATTAATGTAATTACTTAAAAAAAAATAGACGCGTGAACTAAGTACAACGGGATGTAAAAACTGATTCAAACGAAAATAAACACCACTCTATTAAGGAGTGACTGTCATATCACATGAATGAACTTATATAAATGGTTCACATACATTTCCACAGATTTAAACTTTGAAATTTTTAGCACTTGTCATCACATGTATGCCGATACATTTACAAATCAGTATTACCGTATGATGTGGCGTGAATTTTTGCAAAGAATAATTCTGCGTCGTTTTTTGGAACAATCAAGTGCGACCCAAATTGGTTACAATACGTCTGAAATGCGCGTGCATGCTATTTAAGAATTAATTATCGATTTAAGGTTGTTTATCGGTTAATAAACAATGAGTTCTGTTGCGTATGAAGTAAACCACGAGGGCGTTAGCCCGGGTTGTATAATATGCACTCATCAGAACGACAATAATGCGTAATTTATTTCGATTCTGACCTGCCACAACAACATATTCTGCAATTACAATGCGACCTATTTCTTACAGTTTAGGAACTATTTGAGGTTGTTTATTGGTGATTTAACAACGGTAAATTTTCCTCTGTGTCTTTAGAAATTGTGCGCCGGTCAGGTTTGAATTTACTAGAATCACATGCCTCTCGAAATATGTTTTAAATTATTATACCTCACTTCGTTTTGCCATTGTAAATCCCATATACCCATCGTTGCATAATTTTAATATGCCATGGCATTGGAAAGTAATATACCCCGAGCGGGGTATACTTTTTAATATACACCGCGCGTAAGCCTAAAAATAGCAATTCGTGTATTCCGAGAAATCCGTATTAGCTAATAATCGGTAGGCGCTTTTTAAAATGTACTTCAAAAATCGAAGTCGATGAGCGCTTGATTTTCCAATAATACACTTTAGTTTACTATGTACGGTTAGTTTTTTCTTTGAATTACAGTATTTTTGTTCGGCATGATAAAATAAGTATCATTGGCATGTTGAGGGGTATAGTAAATATTGCCCCTCCTTGGGGGTGCAATATTTGCTATACCCTTCAACTGCCTATTATATTTTTATAATATAACTGGATAGTAATTTTACTCATTCAATCCTAGATAATATAGCCGGCTATTATATATAAATGTAATATAATTTATTTATTTAATGCTAAGTAGTGAAATATAGAAATATATCAGTGAGATATATCCATATATCACTCACAGTGATGGACTACTCTTTTTTTTAATTATTTGATTTGAACCATATTTAATTGTAGGTGTTGTCACCATTTATTATACAGAATTACCAAAAAAGAAAAGTAGTGAAGATTAATAACACCACATGTTAAAAATACCTCTCTGATATATTGAAGAGTCTTTCCTCTTATTTTCTCTTGGATTTTCCTCAGTCGTATTGAGCCAAGGAGACTAGAACAGACAATGCCTTGCGGGTACAAGTTTTACCCACAAGGCATTGGAGCTCGTCATCTTGGTCCAAATTTTTTTCCTTTGAACTTTATTCATCCCAGCATATTACACTTGCACTTGTTGTTTACTGTTGCAATGAACAGTTGTCTCCCTTTGTTTACATATTTGTTGTATTGTCCGTTCTCCAATTCCAAAATATAACAAGAATCCAGTGTACCCTTAAGTAATAACTTTTGTTAATTAAGCACATAATTATATTGTGTGTGTGTATTAAGTTTTTATATCCAGTAACCACTCTTAAGTATTTAAGTAGCCAATGTGGGTTCTTGTAGTGTTCAGCGTTTACTTCTCAGCCATCTTGTTTTCTTCAAATTCTTGACCGACTTTTAATCCAATTGTGTTGTTAAGTCCGAATAATTAATACAGGAAACACTTTATACGTATAAGTATTAAATTTCAGAACACTCCTAACAGTACATCTTCTGTTGTTTTAAATTTTAACGCGCATCTACGAGTTTAATCAGCTTAAATTGCTTGCGAAAACACCTGCACGTTTGAATGTCGTGACTTTGTTAACTATTGTTTACATAATAACACCTATGCACACTCTATTTTTAGAAAACTGAATTTCGGAGAACTGAACGCACTTTCACTTTCAATATGTACTTTTATCATAAATATATTTAAAGCTAGCAGTGTGTGTTAACTTCTTGATTTAAAAGCTGACCATTTTGATTATTTAACGACTACGTGTATCCAATTGTATTTAATCTTAAATAAATTTCGAAACACGGATTCTGCGTTGTCTATGAATATACTGTGTAGCATAGAAGACTGTTGTACTGTAAACACGCTGCCATGATAATGCCTTGAGTCAATTTTTTTTTTGCTATTTAAGTTGCTTAACTAGATCTAATCCACGGCACAATTGATCGTAATTCAAGATGGCGCTGGAATGTTATTACTAATCCCGATTACTACGCCTTATAGAGTAAATAGTGCGGACGTAATATTGTAAATATCGTTTTGAAAATCCCCTAAATAAAATCAAATGTAAAGAATATTCAAAAAGCATTTAAATAAGCGCTCGTGAAAATATTAATTGTCTCCCTTTCCGGTGACGATATCACGCGTTATCACACCGAAAACAAACAAATATCCTCTATATCTTACATCGAATAGCACAGATTGAGAACAAAATACGAAAGGAATAGTGTGTAATTAAGCTCACTTACCTTTGCTTTTGAAACGTCGTTGTCATTTTTGAATCAAATATATACCTGGAACTTCCATTTATATGTCACACATGTTCATCAACTGCAAACAAAGGGAATGAAACGAAGATTTTCTATTAACTAGTATAATTGATTTCGTTACGCCACTATTGTTTCCAGCTCAATATATTAAAAAATGTATCGAGTTAGAAATTGTACCATAAATTATTTTACATATCTTGTAAAATGTTTCCTTTTATTTTCACATAATGTAACGACGAAACAATTAGTTGACGATCATGCACTAATCTATCACTAATCTATCAGTTTTGCAAAACTAGTGCTCTTGATTGCTGAAATACAACGTTATAGCTACTAAATACGTATACTGCATCATATTGATAACAATGTATGTGTGTATGTATGTATTCGTGGATTAAACATTCAAAAAGTCATATCGTAATGTACACATGCAAACAAATAAATATTACGATAGGACTGACAACTGCTTATCTACAACACAGTTTCACACATCAAACATCTCATTGTGCATGTGTAAAAAAATATTCAAACAGTAAAATAACATTGAATGCGAAAGAAGACTTGCCTACCTTTGCTGTAATACTCAATGCCCGTTATTGTAGTCAAAGTGTCGATGAAAGGTACTTTGCAGCCCGTGCGTGTCCTGTCAATATAATCATATTCGACAGCAACGCACGTGCTTTGTGTGCTGCAAATAGCAAAACATATTAACGCAGTAGGTGAATGAATATCCAGAAAGTCTGTACAGGGGCACGTTTTCTTGATAAGTGTCCCGTCCTTACGAAACACTTTCTTTCTATTAGATAAACACTCCACCGTTACATCAAGCATATGGATGAATGTGGCGAGCTTCATGATTATGCACACAAACAAACTTAAAGCCAAGTATCGTCCTAGAAAAAAAACACACAGGGTAACCCCTGCTTCACCCACAGGAGAGAAACTGCAGTGAAATACGTTCATTTAACGGCTGAAAGCGACCCCTATTTGATTCGTTATTGTACTCAAAAGGGCATTATTAAGTATTGGCAACCAAGTTGCCAGAACAGATCCAGTTGAATTTATTTCTATCATAATAACGAATGAATAGTACACCCATAGGATGACCTCTCCATGAGAATCGTTCTTGCATTTGAAGAAACGTGCAATAAACACGATAGCATACTAGAATTATATCCATGTTACTTTTGTTACTATAGATGTTCTAATCTGTCACATTTCTTTAATTATTCCATACGTTCAGCTGTTCTATGTGTTGCTGCCCATGGAGCCATTTATGACCCGCATTGTTCTTTGCCAATCTAAGTTACCTTGCTCTTCAAAAGCATACTAAAAAGTGAAAATTGTACAATAAATAGCATATATAATTATCAAATGTCACGCCTGTAAATGCGTACCTTCACATCCATATATATCCTCAAATGTTAACTGAAAAACAAAATAAAACAATGTTTTAATGTAGATAAGTTATATACATGTGTACTCGTATACAGTTTACATTATATTGAAAACTATTTAATAATAACAGAATAGCGCAGATGGCTATGGCAGTGTCCATTTGTTCTTACAATTCCGACGTCGTGAGTTGCATACCTACTCCGGGTTTTCTTTTCTTTACAAGCAATGGTCTGTATTTATCTTTATTAAAAATCGTATTATGTAGTTGATTATTCATACTTTATTTATTGTATACACTTTTGTACTTCTCATTTGTATAAGATAAAAACATTAACATTGCTTTATGTGATTACCTAAATGGTACCTTTAAATAGTTTTGAAGCAAAACAATTATTAGCCTAAATAGGCATCAGTATAATGAGTGGATCTGAAAAACATCCGCTACAAAATAGCGCTGCCAGTTAGAGCGTGTATTTAATTCAGACTTGTGGTTAACATGCAGTTTTAGCTCGACTTTTCGAAGAAAAGGCACGCTATGCTACTCGCCCCGGTGTCGGCGCCCGGTAGAGGTAAAAGTTTTACGGTAAGCTAGTTTCACAGAAATGGCTAGAGGGATTTCATTCAAACGTAAAACACTTATTCCATATATTGAAATGAACCCATATGCCCATTCCGATAACTCTTGTTTGAAATTTGTAAAAATTATGAGTCTCTTTTACTCTTATAGATTTTACATAAGCTATTGGGATAAGTTTAAGTCTTTTGTTAAGCTAGTTTCTCATGAATGTCTTGATGGATTTCATTCAAACTTAAAACATTTATTCCCTATATTACAATGAACCCATTGGCCAATTTCGATAACTCTAGTTTGAAAGTAGTCAAAATTATGGGCCTTTTAACACATAGAAATATTACAGTCTTGCGGGTGGGGTGGCAACGTCAACTTTTAATTTTCATTCTCTAACTCGAGAATGAATCTTCATACATAGATAGCCTACAGTAATACTTTACTTGGGATTGCATTTGAGGTGGGGTGGGTGGTGTCAAGGTCACTGTTAACTAAAATTAGAAAAACCAGTTTCTGCTCAACTAATCAAGAACAAAACGAAATATTAATAATAATGAAATAATAAATAATTTATAGATACCGAATAGCTAGACATTGAATAAGATTGGTTATTGTTTTGCAAATTATAAAAAATGCTTGCCAATCAGTAGCTCGACAACGAAATTAACTTTGATTAATTTGCCCCTACTATGCATACAGTGTGTTTTAGAAAAACAATGCACGTAGCTCTGACAAGCACAAGAAATGTCGAGCGCTCTGTCCTCCGACAGCTCTTGTTTCGATTGCGGAACATTAAACTTAACTAAGTATTGCGTAATTGATGGAAGGCTTATCATACAAGTATATATGCATTTGTATTAAAATACAATAATCGGCGTGGTATATACATGTTTGTATCTTTCTTGTGACTATTACAATTTTGACACCATCTGGGTGTATCACTTTAAACCAATGTTTACTAACAAAGCGTGCCTTTGAGCCTTTGGATAAATATGTTTTATCACAGAGTCAAGATGTTACGAAGACTTCAATTGACAAATCACGCCTTTGTTAATCATTGACAAACATTTTGTAGTCCTTTAGCGTTCAACGAAGAGTTTGTCTACAATAAATAATTAATTATGACACCTGGAGTAACCATTTCTTCAACCGGTGTACTATTTACAGTGAAATAATTTCTGTTGACATGTCAGCTTCTATAAATGTAGGTCAATGACGTTTAGTGACCTAGTTTTAATTAAACGAATCCAAAGCTTCAAATGATGCATTTTTGATAATGACGCACACGTTAATACTGCGGTAATGATATACCCTTGGACAATTTTGGAGTGAACCTTCCTTAATACATTGGCCAAGCACGCATATCCTTCGTTTGCCAGACAGCTTGTCCATCCAATAATCGCCAGTTCATTAGTAAGTCCCTATGTTTAATTGAAATACGTATAACCATCGTTTTCAATCGCTAATGATGTATATTTGCTTGATTTAAATGTCGTATATATTAGAGTCTCTAAAACACGCACGTGCAAAATGTTGTTTATTCATAGGTAGTGAAGTCCCAAGAGGAAATCTCGTCAATAATCGGATTTGTATATGGAGGGTTGAAAACCTTAAGGTTCTAGCCGCCATTGAAATCAACAGTATATAGTACCTTCTGGGGCTATATTCCAGAAACATCTTAAGTTTATCTTAAACAAATTTCATTTAAGTTCCTCTTTTTGTAAGGTAATATTTTAAAAACTTCATATAAATTAATGCATCCAATTGAAGTTAAGTAAATAGTAGCTAATAATTAGTTGATAATTAGTGAACATTTAGCAGAATTTCATCTGTACATGGAATAAAATGCTTAAGAAAAATGACGAATTTAAGGCTAAGGATAAGATTGCACTTATATAGGATCTGACAAGAGTTGGCATTTCATGCCACATTTTATAAAACGAGTTCAGGAATTGTGTTAGTTAGCGAGCCTTTGGCGAGACTAACGAATTTCCTCGACGAGTTTAATAAAATATGGTATAAAATGACAACGAGTGTCAGATCTATTTTATCACATGCTTTTAAACGGAAAAAACGTCTAATTTTACCAAAACATGTTGATAAATCCTAAACGTTGTGTATTGGCATGACGTCATTTCATGCTAACGATGTCATTTCACCAAACTAACGTCATGCGATTGGTCAGTCAAAGAATATCGAGCCAATGAAAACGTTCAGACACGACAGGCGGTAATTCGTCCACAGAAAAAGAAGGAATCATGTACAGATTATTATGCAATAACTTATGGGCGGAGCATATTGTTTTGAAAACAGATCTGAAATTTTCACGCGTGCTAGCACAATCGTAAAGCAAGTAATATTTGTGCAAAGTATTGAAACAAATCCACACATTTAATACTATTTAAAGCATTTATTTTTCATATAATTACATTTACACAAAACGTACACGTTGTGTGTTTGTTAAGTTGTTACATTTACTGTATTTTTCAATAAAGATAATGTAATCCGTTGATTATAATCAATGAATCTGACATGTTCACTCATTTTATTAATGAAGATGTCGTAAGTTTTGTGTTATGATTCAATGACGTCACGGAATCGCACATGTAAATTACGTTGGGTGGAATGGATAAAGATAACATAATTATAGTATCTTTCATAATCTTATCAAATAAAGTTTGAGATCGTGATAATAAGATAAAATCATGTTTTTGTCCAATTCTGGCATTAAAATCACCAGTGATAAAAACCGAACCCAGGATACTAAAATCATTGATATCGTTTTCTAACGCATCAAAAAAATCAAAATCCACAATATTATATGCTGGTGACTCGTCGGGCCAAATGTATACACCACACAAATAAATATTATTTTCTAGATTGAAGAAATATTTACATAGTTTTAACCAAATGATGGAATCGTGTTGATGACTTATTATTTCTACACCCACTTTAATACGTTCATGTATAAATAAAGCGACTCCTCCACTATTACGCCGTGCATTTCTGTGTTGGAATTTTCGGAAATAATTAAAGCTACTGAAAGAAGATACATTGATATCACTAGCTTCTGAAGCCTATGTCTTATACATAATTATGATGTCATATTTTGATATAAGTTCCACGAAGTCAGGATCATCCTTTTTCTGTTCTGTTAGTCCATTAACATTCCAGCTGAGGACCTTCACATCACCCCCCTGGAACACCTATTCCTTCATTGGACGACCATCAATGTAGAGGGTATCGTACGAAATCCACGCATTCTTCCCCTGCTGTTTTGCCTCTTTCATCCGGGGAACGAGCTTCCTCCTTTTGTCTGCTACTTCCTTGGGGAATTGCTCGTTTACATAGAAACGGGTTCCTTTTAAAGTTTTGGCCTGCTTACGGACATATTCCCTATCTTTAAACTCATGGAACTTCGCCACTATACTTCTAGGGTTTCCCCGAATATACTGTGTAGCATAGAAGACTGTTGTACTGTAAACACGCTGCCATGATAATGCCTTGAGTCAATTTTTTGTTTGCGATTTAAGTTGCTTAACTAGATCTAATCCACGGCACAATTGATCGTAATCCAAGATGGCTCTGGAATGTTATTACTAATCCCGATTACTACGCATTATAGAGTAAATAGTGCGGACGTAATATTGTAAATATCGTTTTGAAAATCCCCTAAATAAAATCAAATGTAAAGAATATTCAAAAAGCATTTAAATAAGCGCTCGTGAAAATATTAATTGTCTCCCTTTCCGGTGACGATATCACGCGTTATCACACCGAAAACAAACAAATATCCTCTATATCTTACATCGAATAGCACAGATTGAGAACAAAATACGAAAGGAATAGTGTGTAATTAAGCTCACTTACCTTTGCTTTTGTAAAAGTCGTTGTCATTTTTTAATCAAACATATACCTGGAACTTCCATTTATATGCCACACATGTTCATCAACTGCAAACAAATGGAATGAAACGAAGATTTTCTATTAACTAGTATAATTGATTTCGTTACGCCACTATTGTTTCCAGCTCAATATATTAAAAAATGTATCGAGTTAGAAATTGTACCATAAATTATTTTACATATCTTGTAAAATGTTTCCTTTTATTTTCACATAATGTAACGACGAAACAATTAGTTGATGATCATGCACTAATCTATCAGTTTTGCAAAACTAGAGCTCTTGATTGCTGAAATGCAACGTTATAGCTACTTATTACGTATACTCCATCATATTGATAACAATATATGTGTGTATGTATGTATTCTTGGATTAAACATTCAAAAAGTCATATCGTAATGTACACATGCAAACAAATAAATATTACGATAGGACTGACAACTGCTTATTTACAACACAGTTTCACACATCAGTGTGCTTGTGTAAACAAATATTCAAACAGTAAAATAACATTGAATGCGAAAGAAGACTTGCCTACCTTTGCTGTAATACTCAATGCCCGTTATTGTAGTCAAAGTGTCGATGAAAGGTACTTTGCAGCCCGTGCATGTCCTGTCAATATAATCATATTCGACAGCAACGCACGTGCTTTGTGTGCTGCAAATAGCAAAACATATTAACGCAGTAGGTGAATGAATATCCAGAAAGTCTGTACAGGGGCACGTTTTCTTGATAAGTGTCCCGTCCTTACGAAACACTTTCTTTCTATTAGATAAACACTCCACCGTTACATCAAGCATATGGATGAATGTGGCGAGCTTCATGATTATGCACACAAACAAACTTAAAGCCAAGTATCGTCCTAGAAAAAAAACACACAGGGTAACCCCTGCTTCACCCACAGGAGAGAAACTGCAGTCGTGCAGTGAAATACGTTCATTTAACGGCTGAAAGCGACCCCTATTTGATTCGTTATTGTACTCAAAAGGGCATTATTAAGTATTGGCAACCAAGTTGCCAGAACAGATCCAGTTGTATATTTCTATCATAATAACGAATGAATAGTACACCCATAGGATGACCTCTCCATGAGAATCGTTCTTGCATTTGAAGAAACGTGCAATAAACACGATAGCATACTAGAATTATATCCATGTTACTTTTGTTACTATAGATGTTCTGATCTGTCACATTTCTTTAATTATTCCATACGTTCAGCTGTTCTATGTGTTGCTGCCCATGGAGCCATTTACGACCCACATTGTTCTTTGTCAATCTAAGTTACCTTGATCTTCAAAAGCATATAAAAAGTGTTAAGTGAGAAAATTGTACAATAAATAGCATATATAATTATCAAATGTCACGCCTGTAAATGCGTACCTTCACATCCATATATATCCTCAAATGTTAACTGAAAAACAAAATAAAACAATGTTTTAATGTAGATAAGTTATATACATGTGTACTCGTATACAGTTTACATTATATTGAAAACTATTTAATAATAACAGAATAGCGCAGATGGCTATGGCAGTGTCCATTTGTTCTTACAATTCCGACTTCGTGAGTTGCATACCTACTCCGGGTTTTCTTTTCTTTACAAGCAATGGTCTGTATTTATCTTTATTAAAAATCGTATTATGTAGTTGATTATTCATACTTTATTTATTGTATACACTTTTGTACTTCTCATTTGTATAAGATAAAAACATTAACATTGCTTTATGTGATTACCTAAATGGTACCTTTAAATAGTTTTGAAGCAAAACAATTATTAGCCTAAATAGGCATCAGTATAATGAGTGGATCTGAAAAACATCCGCTACAAAATAGCGCTGCCAGTTAGATCGTGTATTTAATTCAGACTTGTGGTTAACATGCAGTTTTAGCTCGACTTTTCGAAGAAAAGGCACGCTATGCTACTCGCCCCGGTGTCGGCGCCCGGTAGAGGTAAAAGTTTTACGGTAAGCTAGTTTCACAGAAATGGCTAGAGGGATTTCAATCAAAATTAAAACACTTATTCCATATATTGAAATGAACCCATATGCCCATTCCGATAACTCTTGTTTGAAATTTGTAAAAATTATGAGTCTCTTTTACTCTTATAGATTTTACATATAAGCTATTGGGATAAGTTTAAGTCTTTTGTTAAGCTAGTTTCTCATGAATGTCTTGATGGATTTCATTCAAACTTAAAACATTTATTCCCTATATTACAATGAACCCATTGGCCAATTTCGATAACTCTATTTTGAAAGTAGTCAAAATTATGGGCCTTTGAACACATAGAAATATTACAGTCTTGCGGGTGGGGTGGCAACGTCAACTTTTAATTTTCATTCTCTAACTCGAGAATGAATCTTCATACATAGATAGCCTACAGTAATACTTTACTTGGGATTGCATTTGAGGTGGGGTGGGTGGTGTCAAGGTCACTGTTAACTAAAATTAGAAAAACCAGTTTCTGCTCAACTAATCAAGAACAAAACGAAATATTAATAATAATGAAATAATAAATAATTTATAGATACCGAATAGCTAGACATTGAATAAGATTGGTTATTGTTTTGCAAATTATAAAAAATGCTTGCCAATCAGTAGCTCGACAACAAAATTAACTTTGATTAATTTGCCCCTACTATGCATACAGTGTGTTTTAGAAAAACAATGCACGTAGCTCTGACAAGCACAAGAAATGTCGAGCGCTCTGTCCTCCGACAGCTCTTGTTTCGATTGCGGAACATTAAACTTAACTAAGTATTGCGTAATTGATGGAAGGCTTATCATACAAGTATATATGCATTTGTATTAAAATACAATAATCGGCGTGGTATATACATGTTTGTATCTTTCTTGTGAATATTACAATTTTGACACCATCTGGGTGTATCACTTTAAACCAATGTTTACTAACAAAGCGTGCCTTTGAGCCTTTGGATAAATATGTTTTATCACAGAGTCAAGATGTTACGAAGACTTCAATTGACAAATCACGCCTTTGTTAATCATTGACAAACATTTTGTAGTCTTTTAGCTTTCAACGAAGAGTTTGTCTACAATAAATAATTAATTATGACACCTGGAGTAACCATTTCTTCAACCGGTGTACTATTTACAGTGAAATAATTTCTGTTGACATGTCAGCTTCTATAAATGTAGGTCAATGACGTTTAGTGACCTAGTTTTAATTAAACGAATCCAAAGCTTCAAATGATGCATTTTTGATAATGACGCACACGTTAATACTGCGGTAATGATATACCCTTGGACAATTTTGGAGTGAACCTTCCTTAATACATTGGCCAAGCACGCATATCCTTCGTTTGCCAGACAGCTTGTCCATCCAATAATCGCCAGTTCATTAGTAAGTCCCTATGTTTAATTGAAATACGTATAACCATCGTTTTCAATCGCTAATGATGTATATTTGCTTGATTTAAATGTCGTATATATTAGAGTCTCTAAAACACGCACGTGCAAAATGTTGTTTATTCATAGGTAGTGAAGTCCCAAGAGGAAATCTCGTCAATAATCGGATTTGTATATGGAGGGTTGAAAACCTTAAGGTTCTAGCCGCCATTGAAATCAATAGTATATAGTACCTTCTGGGGCTATATTCCAGAAACATCTTAAGTTTATCTTAAACAAATTTCATTTAAGTTCCTCTCTTTGTAAGGTAATATTTTAAAAACTTCATATAAATTAATGCATCCAATTGAAGTTAAGTAAATAGTAGCTAATAATTAGTTGATAATTAGTGAACATTTAGCAGAATTTCATCTGTACATGGAATAAAATGCTTAAGAAAAATGACGAATTTAAGGCTAAGGATAAGATTGCACTTATATAGGATCTGACAAGAGTTGTCATTTCATGCCACATTTTATAAAACGAGTTCAGAAATTGTGTTAGTTAGCGAGCCTCTGGCGAGACTAACGAATTTCCTCGACGAGTTTAATAAAATATGGTATAAAATGACAACGAGTGTCAGATCTATTTTATCACATGCTTTTAAACGGAAAAAACGTCTAATTTTACCAAAACATGTTGATAAATCCTAAACGTTGTGTATTGGCATGACGTCATTTCATGCTAACGATGTCATTTCACCAAACTAACGTCATGCGATTGGTCAGTCAAAGAATATCGAGCCAATGAAAACGTTCAGAATGTTATCTTACACATGTGTAAGATAGAAATATTCGTAATGGTTGTATTACACGAGAGACAAGGTATAGCATGTGATAAAAGATGTTTCTGGAATACGACCCCTGGCTTTCAACCCTCGATATTTCAGTCCACGCGTCCACAGTTCATTAGTTAGTCCGTGTGTTTAATTAACATAGATATGTCATAGTTTAACAATATTTACGTAATTGCTATTACTAGTGTGACTTATTAGAGCCTCTATGATACACACGTGCTCATTTTGGTTTACTCATAGGTAGGAAATCACAAGTGAAAATGTCTGCATTAATTTCATTTTAGTAATGATAGTTATGAATGCAATCTGAGGCAAGTTGATACTTGTGCATGTTCCAGGCCCGTATCCTAAATTAATGTCTGTAAATTATATATCATGATGCAAACTGCCGACAGCTTGCTTACAGGACAATTTTTTTCACAATTGAGCTCAAGCTATATAATAGCAAAAGTGTTTGAAGGTGTAACCAGTGTAAGTATATTACTTGTGTATACCCAAATATACAGTATAGCTCCAGTAAATGGGCATAATGTTTTCACAATTGATCTCAAGCGATGTAATAGCGCGCAAACGTGTTGGAAGGTATAACCAGTGTAAGTATATTACCGGTGTATATCCAAATATCCAGTATCTTTTATTTTTTAAACACATAAAGCAATAATTAGCAAAATTTCAGCATTGTTTATATTTACCTCAAAAGTTTGTGAATAAAACAAAACTTTAGGGGGTATATCAGTAGTGATCTTGATTTTTCAATTGAATAAAATATGTTTAAAATGTTAAGTTATACACTTTATTCCATGTTAAATGATGTACGACAATATGTTTTAGTTTAAAGAAAAACGCAACCAGGGCCTTTAAATAGAAGAGGATTTAAAAGCAATGTACCGGAAATACACGCATCTCAATTAATTAAGGTCCAACAATACCAGCATGAAATAAACGACTTTTAAAGGAATAGTAGGATAACTTGAATTGGAATTTATTCTGAACTTATTGGGAAATAAAATAAACTCACTTGATGAAACATATTAAACAGTTTTTAATTCAAGTTTATTGTTTTAACTAATGCTCAAACCTTAATACACCGGTAAATACCCTATTCCGTGACCTAATGAATGGTATCTGCAGTACTACATTAAATACATAATTGGCCATGAGCACGTTATGCCTATCTTTCATTAAGGGAAGTTTGGGAGTAATTTACTCCCAGTTTTTGTCACAGGACTTCCAAAATTGCAGCCATGGACGTTGCTGAACTTCCAAAATTGCAGCCATGGAAGTTCCATCATGTAAGGATGAACAAGTTAGAAGAAAAGTTTTTATCTAAACGTATACCTCTTTCACTGAATAAATTGGCATATAAATACTTGATGAAAAAAAAACTCACCTTGAAAAAAACTTGAATTATACTTAAAGACGTTCGCAACAATTTCCTTCATTTTTTTTCCAACGACAGATTGTCTTCAAAATTGGCACAAACATTCATCAATGTATCCTAAAACAGTCTTAAAAAATAGGGGTCACCGGCCTTTTTCCGGCAATATTGAATTTTGAATACGGTACCTGTCGAAGACCCTTTTTTAGTGTGTGTTACTTAGAATATTGAGTAGTATAAAGCGTTCATATTCAAACAAAAATTGAGATTTTTAAAATGATCTTTTTTAAATTATTCGTTTGGTAATATACAAGTGCAGTTTAATGATAAAACGTGCTTTATCTACAGTTATCATTTAATAAATGACTTTTAATGGACGCTTAACGAGGTTAATTATGCATTAAATATGCCTGTAAAAACATCAATTATTTATCAAATATGCGAATATCTTTGGTTCCAAACGACAGATTTTGTTGAAACTTCCCAAACACACGCGTCATTGTATACTGAAACGAAAACAGTCTTAAAACATAGGGGTCACCGGCCTTGTTCCGGAAATTTTGGGATTTGAATACGGTAGCTGTCGAAGCCCCTTTTTCAGTGTGGATTTTTTATCAATGTTTAAAGTATATAGGAGAGCTTTTTTCAAACAAGGTTATGTTTTTTTCAACTGATGTTTTACATGTCTTGTTTGGCAATACACAAGTGTATTTTGGTAATAAAAAAACGCGTTATCTACAATTACTGTTAAAATAATGAATCTGACTGGACATTGAAGTAGGTCAAATGGGTACTAATAATACCTTCTGAAACGTCATTTATTATGAATCAATATAATTTGTTCCAAACGACAGATTTTCTTAAATTTTCGCACATGCATGCACCAATGTATACTTGCACCAAACATTAATAAAAAGAATGGGTCACCGATATTGTCGGGAAATATTGGACTTAATCTTTGATCATTACAGACGCTTACGTTCCGTTGTTCGACAACCGACATGGTTCAGGAAAGTTCCTTTAAATTATTCAAATCTCATATCTACCGCCTGTAAATAGCATTACAACCATGACAGACATAATCTTTAGAATTTAAAGGGACTTGTTCACAGATTGTTGCATTTTTAAAAGTATGATATTAATTATCTTAACTTAAAAGATTTAAGCATCGGTACTAAATGGCTCATGTATAATAAAAAGAAAAGGATTAACAGAAGAAAAGAAAAAAATTACCCTACCGCGGTTCAAAACCGCGAACTGCAGATTAAAAGGCTAATGCCTTAACTACTAGGCTATTTTGATGCAATTTTGACATTTTGTAAGTGATCCACGTGTTGTGAACAATTTTAACGAGTAGAACAAAAACACTCCAAAATATTACATTGTTTAGCGTTACAAAAGCTTTATAATTTTATCAATTTCAACTGATGAATAGTCATAAACTTAACGGGTTTTACAGTATATTTCTATGTCCGTAGTGCTATTTCGCTCCCTTGTATACAGTTTTCTTTTAATTTTGGAATCTTTGACATAAATTTAGAAAATTTGTAAATTCGTCAATCTATACGTATATGAACAGGTACCTTTAATTTTCTTTTATTAATGTTCAAAAGCAGACTTACTATGAGGATGCAAGTGATTATGATTGGTGAAGTAGCAAAAATACACAACACATCAGCAACGTGCCTCTATCAGGTACGATTTCATGACGTATATTTAATGAACCTGTACGCCAATAACGTATATAATGTATAATCCGACGTCAAATGTCAATGCGTATGAAGAATTCTGACACGACAGGCGGTAATTCGTCCACAGAAAAAGAAGGAATCATGTACAGATTATTATGCAATAACTTATGGGCGGAGCGTATTGTTTTGAAAACAGATCTGAAATTTTCACGCGTACTAGCACAATCGTAAAGCAAGTAATATTTGTGCAAAGTATTGAAACAAATCCACACATTTAAAACTATTTAAAGCATTTATTTTTCATATAATTACATTTGCACAAAACGTACACGTTGTGTGTTTGTTAAGTTGTTACATTTACTGTATTTTTCAATAAAGATAATGTAATCCGTTGATTATAATCAATGAATCTGACATGTTCACTCATTTTATTAATGAAGATGTCGTAAGTTTTGTGTTATGATTCAATGACGTCACGGAATCGCACATGTAAATTACGTTGGGTGGGATGGATAAAGATAACATAATTATAGTATCTTTCATAATCTTATCAAATAAAGTTTGAGATCGTGATAAAATCGAAATAATATGTAAACGTTTTTGAATATAGCACGATATTGAATATACATGGCTGTTATCAAATTACACCTGTTGCGCACTCGTGATTTAATTCCTACACATCTATACTCGTGACTGTGTGTTATTTAACAACACACTTTGATTTAAAATAAAATGTCTTAAGTAACTTGTTAATTGGCATTATTAATAATGCTCAATTTATTTCATTATACAAATAGTTTTTTTGGATTTAAACAGCGCACAAACTGATTTAAAATAATACTTTTGAAATTATTCCATTTGGCCTCTCTATACTCTTGCTTTTTATTTCCGTATATAATAACAAACCTGATGAAGGCCGACATGGCCGAAACGTTGTTTCAGTTTTTGATATAAATATAATTTCCTAGTTGAAGTTGGACTTCTTTTTTCATCTTTTCATCACGTACATAAAAATAAAGATAACAAACACATATTGCTGAATGTTAATTGATAGTTAATGGTTTAAAGTACCCATAATGTATTAACCGTATAATAGCAACAGTTACTATAATTAATTCAATAACACATTTATTGAAGAAAAGTAGGTCAAACTTTTCAAAATGAAACTGCACGTTTTTCATCTGATATATCGCGTGGAAACGTTCGTTTTCACGTGTTGAAATTCGGAATGCGTAACAATTAATAAAATAACATAATTGATTAAAATATCTTAATTATAACCATTCTTATTTAAATATATTTGTAAGAAGTTATTACGATATTTTCTGTAACGGAGATAAACAAACTGCATGTGAATTTCCGCAAATAACGATTGTAAACGAATGCTAATTGTATCTTTTAACGAAATGTTCGAAAATTGGTTGTGTACAAAAATAGGTTGTATTGCGAAATGTTTACGATATCTGAGACAAATCAACATTAATAACCAACAGACATTCAGTTAAAATTGTAAACTGTGTATTAAGTGTTGAGTAGATATACGGTTTTTTGTACATCTTCATGTAGTCTACAGCTGATGGCTATGCTATTGAATGAATATCTTTATCAATGTCCATATATGTACAATGTACTCACAGAAATCTAAAAGTGTCGCTTGTTTTGTTATTGTTTGAATATGGTGTCATTAATAGTTTTATTCACAATGTATATAAGTAGTACTTTAAATCCCATAGTAAGCATAACAAATAATTAATACAAACAATAAAACAACATGTATAGGTTTACAAGAATACATACAAAACGTGTATCATATGCATATTATTAATTCACACTCTTTTATAACAACTATTAACAGGGTAATAAAAATAATTAAAACAATTAAATATATTTTTAAGACTAAAAAATATATTCGATCAAATACGTTAACATTTTAAGGTCAAGCGGCACATTGTTTACAACTAGGACATATACGTATTGCTTAAAAAATGTGTGTCTTTTAAGTAAATATTATGTTTCTCGTTCATGAAACAACAAATACCTACGGTGATTTACATGAACAAAACGCCAACAGTGTCACATTGACTTTTCGCAAAGCGCTGTATTACAAATCAGCTCACACTGGGGAAGATGATTTATGCTTCGCATATGACGTTCTCAATCCAAGAGCATGGAGAATCAATCCATTTATATTATGTATCTTCCAAACAGGGGGCACAATGCTCTTCACAATCGTTCGGTTCAACGCCATCCCAGTCAAGGTAGGTCACATTCTGATTTGTGTGAGGTTCGATCCATTGGTGGATGTTTTGTTCGTTTCTCTTGATGCCAATCCATAACCCAGTAATACCTGTTATAATGATAATAATAATAATAATAATAATAATAATCATCATCATCTTCTTCTTCTTCTTCTTCTTCTTCATCTTCATCTTCATCATCAGTATCATCATCATCATCATCGTAATCATCATCACCAGCAGCATTATCATAATCATCATCTTCTTCTTCTTCTTCTTCATGATCATCATCGTCATAGTATTAATAATAATCATACTAATTGTAAACAACCTAGATTTTGAATGAACAGCAAAAAATAGCAGACTTGAATGAAATGATATAAGGGTTCAAATATACACATAATCGTACAAAAATGCAAACGATTATGTCATACAGATATACACATGTATATCTCATAGTTATTGAAAAATATATAATTACCAGCAGATACCGCGTGATCTCTCATGAATACATTTTCTGCTTCGCCGTTCGGTACATACAAGTGGGCACCCAACGATTCACAGTAAGCCTGTAATGAATACATGGTTTTAAACTTAAGAACTCTTTATTTTATCATTCTAAAACATTACTTAATTTTTTTTTTATTTACCTAATTACAAATAAAAAAACACACACGTCTCTACAGAATACATCAATAATAGGAATAAACATATATATAAAACGGTACAGTAACGCACTACCGCACACATTTGTTGAAAACCACAATGTAGTGCGTACGATATTTTTGGTGGATACATAAATTAGACACAGATGGTACCATACGAATGTTAACATTCATTTAACATGTATGTACGTGAAGGAAAAATAATGTATATATACTCATGACATAATGGATCTTTAAATAATATACTCAACCAAAAAAGACACATGACGGTATACATGTATAGTGTATCGTTTCTCCGGAAAGCTGATCAATATACAACAAACATGTTTAATATGAAAACATACGTAGTTGTTGCACATGTGGATTTCGTGTGTTCTCGTGCATGTCACTTTATCAATTTTAGACATAGTAGTTGACATTTAATCCACAAACAAAAATGATGTGACAAGTTATGAAGTGTCTGGTTTCTATTGTGGGCTGATTATAATTAGAAAATTATTGTATTTACTAAACCATGTCCATTTCCGTATTATTGTTAAATTAAATGAAGTACCGGTATGATATATGTAGAGCATTATAAATAATATTTTATTAGTAATAATAACTATTCGAGACGTTTGCCACATATTTTATACGCACCAACTCCAAAACAAAAATCGTACATACATTGCCGTCGTCAAAATTCGTCCTCTGTGTTGAGTCTATCAAGTACTTCTTGCCTTGATATTCACGCCATACATATTTAGATACTGCAAAAATAAATCGATTCAGAACCATCCTATATTAACTAAAGTAATTTTTATTTCCGTACAAAAAAGTCCACACGTATAATATGACAGTATATTGACTGCTTGGCGCAATTAGTACTGTCAATGACATTGTGTTTAATTTAACAGTACAGGAAAAAAATGATCGTCTTATATTCAATGTAAAATTATGTTACTATTTTAGCACTGTTTTCGCTTTATATTTTTTTTTTGGCTTTTAACCAATGATTTGGAGTTCTGATGCGTATGAAATAAACCACTAAGGCGTTAGCACGTGTGGATTGATATACCGCATTAGAATGACAAATCGGTGTTTAGTAGCCGTTTAACAAAGATAATGCGAATTTTCTTTCGATTATAACACGACCCTAATAACATATTTTTGCAAAAACAATGCGAACTTTATTTTACAGTTTCTCAACTATTTTTCGGGTTGTTTATTGGTAGTTTAACAACGGTGAATTTTGTTCTTTGTCTACAGAAAACTCGTGTGCATGTCATGGTAGAATAAATAGTTTACAATACATCAAAATAAACCCACCCACCACATATAAATGCAGTTGTTATTTATTTGCAGTTCAGTACAAAAACATTATTTTATCATTGTTCAGTTACAAGAATTGTTGCGCTGGAATCAAGTTAGTGCACACTGTCTTGTTACGGCACAAACCAGATCTACATTGTAATTCAGAATAAAATAGTGCACATTTTAATCTAGTAAACAATACTGATATGTTAAACAAAATAACACTATATGTATATTTTTTGTACAAAAAATAACATTTAGTATATAAATATACCCTACAGTTATTATTACACAAACACATCTCTCACATGAATGTATACTATAAATAGTGTATGTTTTGGACCGGTAGCATTAGATTATAAATACAGATGGAAATAATGTAAACTGATTTATACGATTTACAACAACAAATACCCAGAGTGTAATATGCATAATCCATACTAGGAGGAGTATTTGTGAAGGTCTTCTTGCATCCAGTACATTCTCCGCCTACACCTGAGTATTCTACCTCCACACATGTACTATTGTTACTGCAATATTCGACACATCACATGCCAACGCGTTTAGTACCGTAACATTTACAAACAACGCGATCAAAAGCTGAGCATTCGTTTTTATTCGTCGTCACGTCTTTTCTATACACAAAGTTTCTGTTTGTCAAACACTCCACTTCAACAGCAGCAAGCACAACCTGGATGAAGATTGCGTGTTTCATGTTTCGGCAGACCAAGTAAGACTAAGCACTTGGTGAAATTACGCCACCTAAAAAGATTTGCAGTTAACTGACATCGTTTACTGTAATCACGGATCCGTATAGCTCAATTTTCAGTCGTAAGACTTTTATCATTCTATAGTACTGATATAGCCATTTAATTGAGATATGTTTTGATCATTCCCCATTGCAATGAACACAAAGACCTACTGGACTTCAAACATCTACTTATACCGGTTAATGCATGCAATCCTAGTTTCATAAATAATTACGGTCATATAATAATGGGAACAAAATTGTACCGTGTCGTTCGTTCGTGCGGTTGACCTACCGTAATTATACCCTTCGGACTGATACAATTTATTAGCATCGAAGAATGGAGTTAATCCCCAGCAGGCTTACCAGTTTCCTGATCAAGAAAAAAGGACGTCGTTTAATTTATTGATGTATTGATAAAGAAGCTAATTATGAGAAAGTTCGTACTGTTAAAACTTTAAACGGTTTAATACCCATGTGATCGAATCTTCACATGCGGCGTTGACCTTTGACAGATGGTGAACCCAGTTATGGATCGAATCTTCACATGCGGCATTGATGGTGAACCCAGTTATGTTTCGGACCATTCTTGCAGTGTTCTGTGTTGTATGGGTAATGAACACTTGCTCGAAATAATGGACCAGGGCCCGTATTCACACAGCTTCTTGGGGAAGATTTAGGTAAATATCTTAAATTCATAAAATTCCTTAAGTCAGTGGCTGTTTCATGTATCGGTCTTTTAACATTAAAATGTTGTAAACTTGTAAATATTGTTTAGTTTTGCAGCCTTCTTTAAACAGAAATCATTGGATTTCACATAGAAAATTTGATCTGAATTTTTCGCTTAAGTACAACTTAAGTTAAGATTTCCCTAAGGAGCTTTGTGAATACCAGCCCTGTTTGTATAAAATTAACGATTCAAACTATTTCAGGAACGTTTGCATGTGTTCTGTACATACGTAATCTCATACTCATTTGAAAAAAAAAATACGACGACGTGTTGTACACGTTGTAAATGAAGAAAGTTAAGCTTGACTTAGAGATACTTGTATTTATGCTTAGCATAACGCCGCAGGAAATATTGTACCAACATATTTCACTTTGTCAGGCTATGTAAATGTATAAATGCATTTCAAATTTGTGTGTGTAAAAATGCTAAAAGCACATGTGAAATATTTATGTATTAATTGAACGATGTACGCATTATATACAATATAGTACTTTAATTCAGAAATATTACAATATAAAAAACATTTAAAAGTAAAACTTTAATTAATGTCTAGAAAACAAAGTGTCTTCGTTGAGAGATACATTGTTTAACATATCTAGCAAATCCTATCCAATGACAAATGACGCAATTCTAATCATTTGCACACATGCTGTAGTCTTAATATATCGAAGAGTGTGAGTATAGTTAATTTCAATAGATCTTTTTCTGAAACAAATGCACAATTTACTGCGAAGCATACGTGTTGAAATACATACATTTAAAGAAATAACTACAACCATGTATAGTAATCAAATCCAACATTTATGTTACTATGCACAATTGTAGGAGTAGCTGAGTTTGATGACATGAGTCCTATTTAATAAAAATTAATACTCACTACTAGTAGTGCATAATCAATACGTTTTCAACCAATCAAATGTTACACTTCCCATTGTGCGTTGATGATCATGTAAAACAGGTAAATTCTGCAGCACAATATACCCTCTGCATATATTTTAATGAGCATTCGTTGTGCATCTGAGTAAAAGGCAGAAACTTCATTAACTGAGTCGGCAATCTTTTATCCAATTATCTTCAGTTAATAAGTTAGATAAGTCATAGTTTTACAATCGCTCATAATGTATATGTTCTATATAGTCATATCATTTTAATGTATATTTAGTTTAATCATATAAGTTATGAAGTTACAATGCAAATATATGCTCTATGTTCAAGCCATGTATAAGCATGTCAATGGTTGTTATCTGGAGCATCCGGATCGTTGTTCGAGTTGCAGAAGCACGCATCAATTGCTTCCCCTAAATCTATTACAGCGTGTACACGCCTGTTAATAAACGAAACATAATGCATAATGTTGAAGTATTATAATAACTATTTAAAACTATTTAATTTGTTAGTTGTTAGCTTTTAAACTCTGCTATACGTAGTAATTACGTGAAATCATAAAATAAATGGAATGACATTATAATAATAAATGTTTATGAAACTACCAATCCATACTGGAGGAACTAATAAGTCGGTCAAAGTTTAGAGATTTACAGACATACGATCGTGTTACACTTTTCAATTTCATGCATTATGATCAAATTAAAATGCGATCCACTGTTCATTCATTTAAACAGTACAAATATTTACAACATGCTGTACTGTGTACCCACTTTAAAACTGAAGAACTAAATGTAATAAGTCGGTCGAGGTTGTGAGATTTGCAGGCAAACGGTTGTGGTACACTTTTCGATTTCGTGCATCTTGATCAAAATATGGACTCCTCTGTTCATTGATTGGAGCAGTAAAGATTCACAAACTGAATTTATGTGTTACATGAAGCAAAGTATATAGTTCATTTAAAATAAACCTATTGTTTCAGATTGTAGATGTTTGTAAAAATATGATTGTTTTTTATTGTATTTAAGTAGACACATATAACAACGATAACATTAACAAGCATGTAATAGTATGTAAGAATGTTGAGACATGCACGTAGTATATTAAATGCTTGGTGTAGTGGTATGTAAGAATGTTGAGACATGCTCGTAGTATATTAAATACTGGGTGTAGTGGTATGTAAGAATGTTGAGACATGCACGTAGTATATTAAATGCTTGGTGTAATAGTATGTAAGAATGTTGAGACATGCTCGTAGTATATTAAATGCTTGGTGTAGTGGTATGTAGGAATGTTGAGACATGCTCGTAGTATATTAAATACTGGGTGTAGTGGTATGTAAGAATGTTGAGACATGCACGTAGTATATTAAATGCTTGGTGTAGTGGTATGTAAGAATGTTGAGACATGCTCGTAGTATATTAAATACTGGGTGTAGTGGTATGTAAGAATGTTGAGACATGCTCGTAGTATATTAAATGCTTGGTGTAGTGGTATGTAAGAATGTTGAGACATGCTCGTAGTATATTAAATGCTTGGTGTAGTGGTATGTAAGAATGTTGAGACATGCACGTAGTATATTAAATACTGGGTGTAGTGGTATGTAAGAATGTTGAGACATGCACGTAGTATATTAAATGCTTGGTGTAGTGGTATGTAAGAATGTTGAGACATGCTCGTAGTATATTAAATGCTTGGTGTAGTGGTATGTAAGAATGTTGAGACATGCTCGTAGTATATTAAATGCTTGGTGTAGTGGTATGTAAGAATGTTGAGACATGCTTGAAGCAATAGTCCTAGTAGTAGTAGTAATATATCCAAAGTTAAGTAACCGCCATTGAAATGAGATACTAAACGAATGTTAGTAGTAACTGAGTACTTTGACTTTGTAATGTTGAATTAAACTGCAAATTATTTAACATATTAAATAAAACATAGAGGCCTGCTTAGTCGTGGATGAACTGTACTGATGCCAAAGAAAACTGCAGAGCGGGCTTCTTTGGCTTGCATCACATATGTTGCGAAGATGCAACTGTTTCAACACATCATTTATTCCTTGGGTCCTTGTACTATTTACTGTTTGGCTCTATACAATTGAAACATTAGATAGACGTAACAAAATACCAAAAACATAATGTTACTAAAAATTCGTGGGAATATTTCTATCAATCGATGATGTTTAAATTATGTACTGGTAAATAATAGTTGCCAAGGAAATATAGCAGGGTAACTACATGTCAACCTTACAGAATGTAATTCGGCTGATGAAAGCAAGTGATTTAAAAATTGACATTGTTAAGATATGTACTTTTAAAATATAAACAATCGAAATGAAAAGTTACTTAGGGTAAATGGTAACGTGGTAATAAGCAGTAAACTGAAGGGATTCAACTGGTAAAATTATGTGGTCTTGCAAAGGCAATTCGTTGTTTAATATTTATCTTTATTACCTAATTCTCTATATAAATGATTTCTTTTTATTATATTCTTTTCAGTGAAATATCGAATTTTATTGATAAAATGAAATCTTATATTTTCACTGTTGGAACAGTGAAAATATAAGATTTTATATTTTCACTGCAGTTAAAATATAACATAAAACGCACTATTTTTCTATCAGTAACATCGATCTACCAGTATAGGTTTACCTCCCTTGGCAAATGTATGTACATGTACATTATATACATACATTTTTTTTACACAAAGCACACGATAAAATTCAACACAAATTTAATTTAGCGACAACTTTGCACAAATTATGGCACTTTTTTCCATCTATACTTATGATAAACAATTTTGGAACCATTTATGATGTTATTTCTATGACGTCAGAATACACAAACGTGTGACTTTTAAGCTTATATCGAGCATTTTTATTTATTTATTGTCCAGAAGCATAAAATAAAAAGAAAATTTGTTGATTTAAGTAAATTATCAAATATTTATTTCACGAGTGGTCATAGAAAACTACATTTTAACTCGTGGCTACGCCACTCGTGCGCACTAAATAAAATACAACAGAATAAAGGCAAATTTAAAAAATTAACAATGAAAAATTCAAATTTGACATTCAAATTATCATACACAGTAAGTGTATTAATGTCGCGAATTACGCGATGCCATACGTTTATATTATATCTATTTTTGTATTCAAAGAGGACAATATTCTCATATTTTATGTATTAGGTTAAAGATTATGTATCACCGTTATTTGTACGGTGCCATAAGCAATGAATTTGTGATTTGTGTTAACTTTCTTCTAATAAGAACCGTTCTTTGTTTATTTTCGCGCCTTACTAAACGGTACTTTTTTACTATATTAAGTGGGACGTTTTTTGTATTTAGTGATGACTTTTATTTTGATTAACTTGAATCAACTTGCTACTATTTATTAAATTACAGTTACAACTTTAGTATTATTTCTATGAATTACATCAATTAATTGAATAGCGAAATTAAATTGTGGAATACAAAACTGTGTCTTTGTGTTTTAATTTAAACGTCAGTGTGACAAGGAAATACAAAATACAATTCTTAAATGACAATTGAAACATAGGAAATACTAATTTAAGGATTCGTTGCCACATTGAATGGTCCTGCGAACCGGATATGATACCAGTGTATTAATGTTGTGATGTGTTGTATCCCCGAAAACGATTGTTATGGACATACGATATCAATGCAATTGTGAACTTTTACGTGCGAAAGAACGTTCACAATACAGAATTGTGAAACGAGAATGTGAGTATCAAAGTGAGCTAAAATCTAAAAAGTAAAATGGATAAGAGCATATTCATGTGAAATGTGGATTTACGTTAATTTAAGTGAAAACAGTTAAAAGTAACAAACATTTGATTGTGTTTAGCCACGTTAAAAGGAGATCGTACTACTTACAACATGGCAAACGTATCTTACATAAAATGTGAAGATACAAGGTTTCGCAATGTGTTAGAAGAGGAAATGCGCATTGCTGAAAGCGTATTAACAAGAGAGAGCATTTATGCAGCAAGTCTGGAAGAGGAAATAGCGACTACTACGAAATGTTTGAACAAAATAAGTGCATATATTACCAAAGTTAAAACTGAAAGTGAAAAGTTAGCAATGGCTATTACAGACAGTGATAGTGAACTTACTGATGTTATAGTTTAAGAAGAATGTCAGTTAACTACGGAAGCTATGGATTATTTCTAAGGGTTGAAACAGCACAGAGAAAAACTTTTAAGTCAGAAGGAAAAGTAAACTAATGTGAAAAGTGAGCAAGTTGATGATTCAACTGCAGTTCAGCTGATTGAATTACAAAAAAATATGCAAAAGCTGCTGGAGTTTCAAATAAACAACAGGCAAAATACTAACAAAAAGGGAAAAGAACCTGTGTCATCAGTAAAATTGCCAAAGATAAAAATTATCGCCTTAAATGGAGATAAAACAAAATGGTTGGAATTTCAGGACCCTTTCCAATGTGCAGTGCATGACAATAAAACTATTACCAGTTTTGAGAAATTTAACTACTTAAAGAGCAAAGTGGTTGGTGAGGCTAGAGGTACAATTGCAGGTTTAGCATTATAAAATGAAAACTATCAAGTTGCTATTGACATTTTGAACAGACGATATGGAAATATTCAAGAGATAATTGATCTTCAGTATAATCAGATCATTAATTTACGGCCAGCTACACAGGAAGTTAACACTGTGAGATATCTTCTAGACAATTTAAAGTGGAAAAATACCTCAGAAGTATGGAAGTATTGAAACAAGATGTGACACAAGACGTGTTTGTTTCCATCATTAGATCAATTATACCTGAAGACGTGTTGATTCATTTAGAGATGCAGAACGGAGTTGATAACAAGTGGACAGTAAACAATCTTACTGATCGAGTACGCGATTATGTTGACGTACGTGAACGAGCCGCTAAAGATAGTTAAAGTACTATCAGCAAAACTAAGTCACAGTTATCTACTTCTTCAAATCCCAGAACAGTAACACGTACATATGCAAACAGTGACCGTTTTCATAAAACTACAAAACAAGTGCTTACAGCCCTAAGTGAAAAACCAAATACTTTTAAAAGAAGTAGACAAATGGGAAAGTGTCCTTATTATCAGAAAAAAGCATTGGAATGATGAATGTGATCAATATTAAACTATCTCAGAAAGAAAGAATCGAATTAAAAAGGTAGCTGTTACAATTGTTTAAAAGATGATAATTCGTTCATGGAGTGTAATTCAAACAGACCATGTGTATATTGTGGTGAAATGATCATCGAAGTTTGTGCCCCAAGAAATTCGAGTATAAACAAGCGGCGGCAAACACGGCCAATGAAGTATAAGCACCTGAAGAAAGCAAACGCGAAACCAATTTTTCGTTCATATAGTTCCTTTAATATTATATGAAGGGTGGTTCAGTCGTTGATAAACTTTACTGAAGCTCAGCAAATTGCGCTGCGGAAGCGGCGACTCTGGCTCACATCACATCTGTTGCAAATATGCAAATGTTCCAGCACATCCTTCGCTCTTGGGGTAATTTTTACTGTTTAGTGTTGGTTTGCAAAAGCAAAAACAACATTGTATTAGATAGAATAAGAATGAAAAATATATCAATAATATATATTTTTACTGTTTCGTTCTGAAAAATAAACACACTATAAGATAACATAAACACTATAAGATAACATAAAACTAATACATTAATAGCATATACTGTACATGTTCTCACAATTCGGAAAATAGTCCTATCCGGCGATACAATCGACTCATTGTGGACGGCAACAAGCGCCTTTTGCAATGAAATGAACATTTCACGCTCACTAATCAATAAACATAATGTTTACTAATCGATAAACAGACGAATACGTTGCTTAGATTGTCACACAATAACAAGCCATAAAGTTAACAGAACAAACTATGTGAAGCAAATGCGGTTGCAAAAGTAATGTTTTGTGTTTCAATTTAGTTAAATAAGAAACACTCCGGTCTTTTCAGGGTCAATTCCCGACTTAATGAATTATTGGATAAGCGGCTTTGTTCAAGAGGGGACCAATGGTACTCAACGGGAGACCGAGCTGGTGGACGCTATACCAACAACTAGGGACTTCTGGATCGACCAGGCATATAACTACTACTAGAACTTCTACCACTACTACTAATATTTGTACCAGGAAATTGATCATTGTACCGCTATGTATTAAGCGTCATTTTTCTTCAACAGCCTTTATTGTTCTTATCTCCTGTTTTCGATTTGTGAAAAACTGTAAATTTGGTTCTGTTTCCTTGAAATACGTGTAATATCAATTTCTTTAATATCATCTCAAGTCTGACGCTGCTATGCTATCTGTTGACGGGCAGCGACAACTAATGGAGCGATCATAAGGATTTCATACTAATGAGATTGGTGTAATTCGCACAACAACAATCAGCATGTTCGATGTATGTATTTATTAGTAAGTTCACAATGTTTAAACATACAAAAACACTACATGTTGCCAATGATAACAACTCAGCTCATAATTATGTAGTAGACATTTCTTTTATACATATAAAACCAAAGGTCGAGATGGACTCTTTAAGCCATTTGTACTTCTTTGACGTCTTTTTGTTATGTCCAGTTTGGATACAATTTAAGTTTAACAGTAAAACGCTCGCAATAAACATCCCGCAAAGACAAAATAAAGTCATTTTAGCATACTGTTAATTTGGTATAGTGCGAAAACATTGACCTGATTCTAACCTTAATGCAAGAATATTCACGATTTGAATACGAAGTCAAAATTATGTTTCGAAGTCTGTTCGTGTATTTTCGTACATGTTCGAATACCTTATTTTAGGTCTATTTATACATACGACTGAATATAGCATTAGTTACCGCTAGCTTTAAGCAAGGAGCGATGGTGTAGTGGTAAGCGTGTCTACCTATCAGCCAGTGGACTACGGTTCGAATTGCGAGGTAAGATTTTTACATCAAAACGCTTTTTAAACAAATATAATCTTTATAATACAAATTTATAATACGGGGCACGAGAATACCATGGAAGTGATATTTGTGTTTGGAATGGATGCATGTAGATCTACATATCTTATTTCAGCTTTAGCTTTCAAAGAATTGATTACAGACACAACGGTCCAAAGCAAAAGAAATAACATGTATCTGTAACACATCCGATTAGTTTAGAATGGTTAAAAACCCAGAATAGTTCATCTTTCCTTAAAAATGCACTGTAAAGAGCAAGGGTCAGATCGACATAATTATCTATGATATTATGTTTGCTATTTTCATATACATTATTGCTTGGTTGAATAAAATAGTGAAGAACATGACAACATGATGTTGACAAAAATAATCAAAGAAAAATAAAAAAAAATGCAGCAAATCAATTACCATTTTTATAACCTGATTGAGTTTCGAACTACAAACCCAATTGTAAAAGTTACAAAATACAAAGCTAACTCTCTTCGACGTTACTTACTGCGTCAGTAGAATTGATCGATATAACCTCGCTTAATTTAACACCTTAAATCAATTATTACTACATTATTTGTTATGTTTTGTCTCAGAGTGGTTTGTAGTGTGTATGCTTGATATCAAAACAATATGGTATAAATTTAGTGGTGTTCTGTTTTACCGCTTAAAATGCAGCATACATGTGAATGCTTAAGTTATTTGTTTGTACTTGAAAGTAGACTAGCTTGTGCATTTTCAGTGTGTTTCTTGTCTACGAAAAAGACAGTGACGTACAAAGCAGCTGGAAATCTTAACTAAACCTACATGTATTGTGCTTATTCCCCATATTGTTCAAATAAAATAGTTGCATCCATCCAATTGTTAAAATTTCCCACGAACGTGAACAATTAGCACAAGTAACACGAACATGAAAACAATGGTGGTTGACCGAATTGGTACGCCGCCAAAGCATTGCACAGCCATCCTCCAGACAGTATTCGTATCACACATATACAGCATATGTTTATAAAGTCAATAAGACCAGTCAAGTAAAGTCACTTAAAAATTCGCATATCGACGGTATTTCCCATTAATATAGACACATATTGAAACAAGACATATTCTCATTTTTCTCGAATATATTTTTTTGTAATAATAACAATAATATATTGATGGAGTGGTTAGAAACAAATATATACAAAGCCATTTTTGGAGGGTGGGGGTAAACGGTTCCGGCAGGATTCGAACTTATGCCAATAAAATCGCGCATTTTAATGAAAACTTTCCTTTGCTACACGACATTTATGATTATTTTGCATGCGCGTAACGGTACTTCATCAATATTACTACTACAACTAACTTTCCCACGCCCGCGAATGTTTCAACAGGAAAACTGTTACAATTATATATATGCGTTTACTCTTTATAGACACAAAGCCATCGTATTAAACAATGGTTCAATTTTAATTATTCGTACACAAATGGAATTTATTTTCGCAATTTTATAGTCGATCTACCGTCTATATGCCCCTTTAAAGTAATATTGAAATAAATTCTTACTGGTGTTGAAACAATTTCCTAATGCATTATATTTACACCTTAAGGGAACATGTTGTACTTACTTGATAAATATGTGCATAAATTTTTTCCTACAAATACTGTATAATTACTATATTTAGCGGGGTTTCAATTGTGGCTTTATTGGCGGTAAACCACGTTAGAGGCAATTCTAAACACCGCAAATAAAAAACCTGCGTGTGACAGAATCTTTAATTCTCTGTCAAAATAATATTTATTTCATATAGTGCCCAAATACTTACATTGAACAGTATTAGAATTTGTGAAACAAAAACGATGTATGAGAAATGATACTTAGTACCCCCAGTATCATGTACGGTCTATTTAATCTTTTGTATTTAAAATTTGTCAGAATTATGGTAGACTACATTGAACGTGGTGATAACATAAACCTTCTACAGTGTACATAAGAACAAGTAATACTATGTAGATAGCGACTTTAAAAGAAGGTGTGACAACTCTCTAACCGGGACATAAACAAAGCTGCTACACCAGTATCACACCTTTTCTTGGCATTATTATCATAGCAAAAGTAAGTATTCATTGATTGGTTATTGTATTAATTTGATGGTTATTGCTGATTGTGCCAATTTATGACACCGCAAATTATGTTAGAAAAGCCAACATTTGGCACCGCAGAAATATTGCGCTATACAGTATTTAGGACTATAGCGGATATAAATGTAATTATACTTATAGAGGTTCTACTACTTTCGTGTTTGTTAACATATACTAATTATTAAACACAGTGTATGCATGTGTTGATATACATTTAATGTATATATATGATATATTTTGTGTTTTATGTCGTAGAAGTGTTCTGCCAATAGCAAAAAGTATGTTCGGAAATAGTAAAGAGTGACTTTCAAATTTCATTATCATGACAATTACTTTTGAACATGCAGACCCATGATGTGAAAGACAAAATATACAAAGTTATGTTTCTTCGGCCTAATTCTTTGCCACGTTTTTGGCCTGAATGGCAAATATTATTTAAGAAATAATTGACGGGTAACTGTTGACTATTGCGGTAATAACCAACTGTTTGGAGTTCCGTTGCGTAGGAATTAAACTAGGGTTTGATAACAAGCATCGGAACGACAAACCGTTGGTTACTACCGCAATAACCAACTGTTACCCGTTAATTATTTCGATTCTAACACGATCTTATATAAAATTCGTATTTTTAAAGGTTATGAATGAGAACTATATTTATCTATACTCCGCCCATTTTCTGAGAAGAGAATTCAAACGTGCGTTTCAGTGACGTCAATAAATCATAACAATTCAAATGACGTCAGCTTTATTGATAAACATTGAGCGAATGACGTCATACCTACCGATATTATACAGTGAACATATGATGCTAAAAAGCGCAAATTAAAAGCATATTAACAAAACGTAAACGTTTTTGTGAACTTAAGTATAAAATGTGTAGTACAAGTGTGGTTTTATTGTGCTACATAATGCAGAAAATGATTTGTTTGTCACAATTTGCTATCGCGCGTTAAAGCACGTGCATTTTACGGAACAATTTCTTCGAATTTCCGGAACTATTTTCAAAACATTAGGCTCGGACCATTATTTGTTGCAGAATAACCTACAGTTATTTCCTTCTTTATCTATGCACCATTAGCCGCTAGAATAACAATTAGACCATGGGGTTATTTCCTCCTAAATGTGACCGGAAAACGTCGTTAAAGTTTAATGTCAATAGCGAACGGAATCAATCATAACTGAACAGATCAATTATGTGAATTAAATATGGCAACATTGTTAACTGAAGTAATGCTTTATTTCTACAACAATTATTTATTTCCTTTGTATGCTTCAGAAATATAATGACGATGAGTGCTCTGGATATCAAAAATGTATAATGGTACTAGTATTCAATAAATTCAACAATAAACGGGTATTTAACATACGGAGGCAAAACTAAATAAGTAATGTCTATATTAATGCTTCAAAGATGGATACATATTGAATGAACAATTGCTTATCAATTAATGCGCTATATTTCCATCAACTCATTTTCTTTTTTACTTTTTTAATGAGTAATTTCAAATTATTTACCCCAATCTAGTCTATAGAATATATATATCAAGCATACTTAAACAACATGAAATGCACACTGTTAAGTGAAAAAGGTAATTTCTATTATATGTTTGACGTCTTAATTTAACTTCACATAAAACGTGTTAAACCATGTCTCTGTCAAAACGTTGTTTATTTATTGGTCTTGCAATTCTAGCCATTCTTGCGTTGCAGCGTTTTTATATTTTGTTTGTCTACCTTTATACATTAAAATCCCTCTCAGGCGATTTAATTGATGAAATTATCACTTAAAACTCTTGTGTTAAAACAAAACAAAGGTAAGCATAAATGTTACACAGTATGAAACACTAAATGCGGCACAATGACTTAGCACGCATCCAATCATATAACAATACAATGTTCGCTACATACATTGTGTTGCTGGTATTAAACTACAACTTCAAATTCAGTACCAATGCCCTAACACAATTGCAAATAAAATTTTGAATTGAAGAAAAATATACGACTGACGATTTGCTATAAGTATATATTTTAAGCGGTTGATATGTATAGCACGCTTAAACATAACGCATGACCTTTATTCATACAACATGACAGAGCATTATTTGTCCATGCGTATATATTTATTTATGTATGTGTGCTTTGTAAACATATTCTTGGGATACGAGTATATTTAAGATCATAAGCGCACTCGTTATTAATTAAAAACAAATATTGACAGACACAGTACCTTGTATGTAACATCTGTAGCGGTTCACACGAGACGCGTGTAAAATGTAACAACATTTTTAAAAGAACTGGAAACACTAGCGTTAGAAAATCATTGGCGTGTCACTTTTAATAACAATGCCGAAATGGATTATTGTTATCTTTGTTGTGGTTGTGTTTCAAGCACACAGTTGTTATGCATACAAAAGAAACTTGGCACTGTTAGTAACAACCACGCCTGCAATGGTGCTGAACCTTGCTTTCATACCAGGTGGTGTGGAGCCTATGAAGACGCCAGGTGATTTCCACGGTAATACAACAACCTTACCTCCGAAAGGTAAAGGTAAACCTAAACCGACTACTGAAGCTGCGTTACCTCCTCCAGGACTTCTTCCAATCGATTATAACTACGACGCAACAGCTAAGCCCCCAAAAGGTAAACCTAAACCTATTACAACAACTCCATCAGATGGCATTAGAGCTGCAGAAATTCCAATCGATTATTATTACGACGTAACAACCTTCCCCCGAAAAGGTAAAGGAAACCCGACTTTAGCAACTGTAATAATGAAAGCCGCAGGAATTCCAATCGATTATTATTACGACGCAACAACCTTACCTCCACAAGGTAAAGACAAACCGACAACAACAGGGGCATTAGTTAAAGCTGCAGGAATTCCGATCTATTATAGTTACGAAGCAACAACCTGACCTCCGGAGGTCCTGTATCTAAAGCTGCAGGAATTCCGATCGATTATAGTTACGACGCAACAACCTTACCTCCGGAAGGTCCTGTAGCTAAAGCTGCAGGAATTAAGATCGATTATGATTACGACGCAACAACCATTAGCTCCAGTGGATTATAACCACGAAACAACGGCCTTTCATTCAAATGGTGAAACTTAATCGACTACAACTGCAACTCTCACTAGCAACCCATCAGTTCAAAGCACGTCTAAAGGATCTTCCACGAAGAGTAAGAACACCCACAGCACTAGTTCAATGATGCAAGCAGATAACGGAAGTGACCATTTGAACACAAATTATCGTAGCAGCACCGCTACCTCTGCCACAATGCAGTTGCCGCACCAAATCCAGGCGCTGATGCCGAAACAAAAAGTAAACGTGATGTGGTTATCAGTTGTACAACAACCTTCTAAACGAATATGATATGCGCGTACGACCTATTCAAAATCAGATCAGGCCAATATACGTTAACACAAAAATTAGTTTACTGAGCGTAATTGAATTTAACACAGCGATTATACGTACTCGGCTATTTCCGCGTGAGATGGGTTGACGAACAGATGATATGGAAGCCAAGATTTTACGAACTTGTGAGTGTAGTAAAAGTATCCACGGATCATCTCTGGAAATCAAATATTATTCTTTCGAAGGTAATGTGTCCTGCATAGTAGTTGTATGTAAGTGTTCAGATGCTGAAACAAATGCCATTGTTATAGTTGTTCATTTCTTAAAAGTGTTGCAGCAGAGATCTCTATGTTAATTAATTTCACAAGGTGTCATAAAGCCATACAAATGAGAATTAATATATGTTTGATGTATCATTTCCATGTAATTTGACACATGGACTTACATTTGTGTATGTTTATTTTTAAATTGTGCAATATAAAGAGGTAAACAATTGCACCATGTAAATATAATAAATGATGCTATAATTGATATATCAGAGATGAATTAAGAATAATTTTAGAAACAATTTGTCAATTAAATTAAACTGTTTTTGTTGTTTATATTGGTTAATGGATTTGGGTTTATCGATAACAATTTTGTATTTTGCCGAAAACTGGCACTTTCGTGATGTGTTAAATAAGTTTCATCGGTTCATTTTGATTGCAGTTTTTGTAGAATATTTAATATTTTATTTAATTCTGTAAAGATAGCAGAAGTACAATGTCAACCTGTTAATTGATATTTGAGTTTATTTTGGTAAAATATTAAACTATTCTCATGTTATTTCTAAGTTTACTGTTAATTATATTAATTTGTGGAAAGTAAGTACTTTATGTAGTTTATATTTTGTGTCAGTTGTGTGATGGTATGATTGTATGATTATCTGTGTTCTGTTTGTTTCTTTTGTTGTTAAAGTATGTATTGATGCGTTGTTTTTGTTTGGGTATGCGTTAATAATTCTAAACATGTTTTGTGCCACTTTAATGTTAATGTTCCATTTGAAGTGCGTTTTCTACAAATTTATCGAGAGTTCGCTTTGTTTTGAGAATGTACCTGCTATTATTGTATGTTTCGTGTTATCTTGTTTGAGTTTATCTTTTACATGATTAGCTTATCTTCTACGATGTTTTTATATTGTGTTTTTACCTTTCCGATATTTGTGTTCGCCTTTTGCTTCATTTTGTTTGAACGTATCTTTTGACGTGTTTGGCTTGTTTTCTACGAGATAGTATTGTATTTCCAGTCGTGGGACGGTCAAGGTGGAATCGGCAACGAAGAGACATACATGCTCGTGGTCAACTGGAACGGCAACGTTCAGTGGGTGCTAAAGGGAACCTTCAGGTAATAACTTCTAGGCCCTTATTCACAAAATAATTCTTAGTCTTACTTTTAAAACAATCTGTATGCATCGGTACATGTCATGATCATTTTAGTTTACTATGAAACTACTTTTTCAATTATATTAATTATAAATATTTGACATATATACAACCAAGTTATGTAATCTGGCCTTTTACACCACGTATTACGGTTTCTTCCTGAGATGCACGGCGATGATCTGTGATTTGTACTATATGATGCTAGGTCTTGAAATCTCATCAACAAGCAGTGATTTGACTGATAATTGTATTTACTTCGTGTCATCGTGCCTCAGAAAGTTGCAATTCTGTTGCTCTGGTGATCATTAAAACATTGAGTTATTAGATTGTAATTCAATTGAATTAATATCCTCTTTCATTGCTACTTAATTTGAATTGGAATGCTATGGGGCTAAAGTTAACAAGTGCGTGTATGTTGATTAATTCTGGGCTAAGTGTAAGGTACGGAAAGCCTTTAAACCGGTTAAAACCCCCAATGCTTTGCATTGCCCGGTCCAAGGCGGTGACTCCAGTTTTAATCATTTTCATGTTTTGTGATATGTTGTATGTATTGCCCTGTATTGTATAGGCAATTGGTTACTTGCCTCCAATAAAGGACCAACGGATGGTAATAAGGGTTTCACTCCTGATGATGTCTCTGGAGTTTCATTATTCCTATGTTTAAGATTTAATAAATAATTTTAGATTTATCGTTGTTTATCGGCCAATAAACAATGATTTGGAGTTCTGATGCTTAGGAATTAAACGTTTTTATTTAATTGTCAAATTTTAATATGAATTAAAGATTTAATAGCCACGCATCAGAATCTAATCGAATGTTTTACATAATAAAAATACAAGTAATATCAACGTTTATTCTGTTACTTGTTGCGCAAAAATAAAGGCGTCATGCTTCCACTATTATGATTATCCAATACAAATACCAGCGCTCAATCAGGAGTGAGCAGGCATTCCCCTGAACTTTATGCACGATTACATTATGTCCATGAGGCAGAGGTGTGTTCTAGTCTGAGTGCCAGAGATGACCATGCAAGATACTTATTGTGTTCTTATAAACTTACATTTTTTTTATACTTTTATTCTCACATAATTTAACAGCTTCTGTCTACTACTGAATTCAGTTACTTTTTATTATCGCAAATTTGCGACTTTGAATTGTTACAATGTTGTTTAACTTTTGATATGTTGGGTATTAAAATGAATAGTAAATTTGCAGATAATATTATAAAGCTAAGTGTTACATTTTATTTCTTAATTTTGACAAGTTTGAAAATAATCGTGCGGTAATTAAAAAAGTTACAGCCGATTAATATAACCAAAGATCTAATTAGAAGTGCCTGTAAGTGTAGAGCAAATAGCAAGTATCATGCTAGAAGTAAGAATAAAGACTGTTATTGAAACTGTTATGTTCTAAAAGGGCAGTTAATTTAACTTTTACGTAGTATTCTCCAACACTAATTTTAGTATTCTTTATTTAGTATGATTTATTAATGACATAAGCAACATTGGCTCCCGGCATATTTCCGAAGGCACAAGTATTATTACTTGATACTACGTCTATCCTTTATTCGCAATTCTAAGAAATAATATGTTGGTTAATATGGCTCAAGTTGAAGTATTGCCAGAAACAGTGTATATAACATTATATTCTTAACTCTTAAATAATGAGTGTGATTTAAATGTGTATTTACGTTGAGAATTACACAGTGTTCAGTGATTAATAATTGTGTACTCTATTATGATCTAGTGTTAACTTAAATATTAAGTAAATTCATAAATGTTATTATGTAGTTTTATGTAGTCTAATTATTATTACATGACACAATTTGGAACTTATGGCCATTTTTCACATCTATTTTCGTCTAACAATTAAGTTGGCATTGGCTAGTGAAAGCTAGTAAAAGTGATGGGTGTCAGTTTTCTTATGATTATGATTATGATTATGATGATTACTATTATTATTACTATTATTATTATTATTATTATTATTATTATTATTATTACATGTGCATTATTATTATTATTATTATTATTATTACTATTGTTATTTTTATTATTACTTGCAGCGTCGTATGCAACGTCGATATCAAGTATTACCCATTATTATTACTACATTATTATTATTATTATTATTATTATTATTATTATTATTATTAGTTGCAGCGTCATATGCAACGTCGATATCCAGTACTACCCATTAGATGAGCAGACGTGCACGTTGACCTACTACGCCGCCGACGAAACAATTCACACAGTATATCTAGACCACTATCTGAACGTGGACATGAGCGAGGACACACATTATGCAGAATGGACCAGTGTTGGCGTGACTCGCACTCGAGTCGTTCGTAACAATAACTATTACATCGACGTTGAACTCCGGCTGCGAAGGCGAGCTCACTTTGCGCTTTTCACGTTGATAGTTCCTCTGCTCATGTTGGCATTCTTGAACGTATCTGTGTTCTGAGTGCCTATTGAGTCAGGCGAAAAGGGATCTTTCGCTATCACAATATTTCTGTCCTATGGTGTTTTTGTTACTCTTGTTACTGACACACTGCCGAACAACTCGGTCCAGGTTTCTTTTTTATCCTTTTGATTGTTTCTTTGCTTTTGATGAGCGTCATGCCCGTGTTGTATACTGTAATTCAGGCCAGAATTGTTGCCTTACTAGGGGACAATGAATGTCCCATACAATGTTTAAGGACCGTTCGACGCCCAAATCATGTAAGCCCGATCGAAAACGGCGAAGCTCCAAGGCAAACACATTTTTTTTTGCATACACATGGTCAGCTTTTGTAAACGATCTAGATAAGCTCATGTTTGGCATGTTTTTTGTCTTTATTGCGCTCGTCGTTGGTATATTCTTTGCCTTGCTGATGCGACACGCGGCCTTTGATGTACCCAACATGAATACAGAACCACCCACTACAACCCGCATTTTCCCGAAACCAATAACAGCAACTGTTTAAAGTTATTTTAAACAATTATGTGGGTAAACGAAGGTATTATTCAGTTGTTTTTATCAGAAATGAAAGGAAAACATTCCATACGAATTGAAATTTTACGCTGACTTAAAATTGACCAGCAGATACTTGTCAATCAAGGATTCATTTGACCGATTATTGGTTTATATTTCAGTGGTAAATAAAAGCACATTGTTGCATAATCCAATCAATTTACTTCAAATCCTTCGACAAACAACCTTAGACAAAAAGAAAGGCGAAGCGATTTATGTTTTTACTGCTGGTTAATTGACCGATTGCTATTGGAGTTATAACCACGCCAACTCAGGTTGATCTCCGACAAACACCGTTTACAGCATACGATTTGTTTTACAAGACATCTCCGTCAAACAATGAAGTCCTAACTTTCTGAATGGCCAAACGCATTGGGAATCAAATCTCTTCGATCTGTTGTGTTTGTAACACACTCATTAGTTATTGACATATTTGGGCCATATTATGGCAGTTTTATAATTTCAAAAATACGAGACAAACATGTTGCAGTTTATGATAAGTTCTTGACGCGTTTATGCCATTTTTCGGCAGTTGTATGCTTTCAAAAACACGAGACAAAAATGCTGTATTTTATACTGATATTGGTTTGCTTATCAATTATACAACAAATATTTAAACGATAACACAAGTTTATATTCAATATACGTTGATATGTTAACATGTTTTGATATTGGTTGAAAATATTTAAGTCAGAAATACGAGTCAAATAAATTATTTAGAATAGTTAAAGATATGAATGCAAATGTTTTGTCATGCACATAATATTCAGATTATTGTAATGTATGAGACTGTGTTTTCTTTGTTTGTTGAAGAACTATAACTTTATTTATTCTGGTTTAAATTAGATATTATTGTGTTGATTTTGTTAGAGCAGATAATATGGGTATTTTAGGCAAGTCGCCAGCCGAAGTTCAAGCACATTTAGATAACTTGTGTTTAAATTTCAATTCTCGGGGGGTGTCAATACTACACAAACACAAATTATGGTATTTTTGCAAAAGGGGAATTAACACAAGATGAGAAATACTATGGAACCAATATTGAAAGTGTTTACATTTTTAACTATATAGGTGCAGTAATAAATTTTACTGGAAGTTTTCAATTGAACCAAGAGCATTTGGTTGGTAAAGACCTTGGAAAGGAATATGACATAAAACCAAACATTTGTTGTAAGTTGTTTGATTCTGTTGTTGGTTATTTATTACATTATGCTTCAGAAATATGGGACTGTTGCAGGTTAAAATAAATGCATGTCATGTCGCTTTATATGGAGAACTGGGTAGATATCCTTTGTATGTAAACAGGTTAGTTAGAATAATACAATATTAGTTTACAATTCTTAACAATAAAGATGTCAAAATACAAGCAGTTTATGAACAATAAAAGAATATTGGAAAATGATTTTAATAAATGCTATACAAATTAGGGTTCGAATGTCAAGAAAATGAAAATTAACTATGGTTTTAGTAATGTATTTTAAAATCCTAACGCTTTATAATTTCATAGTTTTATAAGTCAATACTCTTGGAGACTAATTTGCAATTATAAACAAGAATGGTATGGTAATATAAATAACAGCTCTGTGTTGGATATGTATATAATTTTTAGAACTTCTTTATAATACGAAGCATTTTTAGAGTTACTTCTTAGTCGTCCACGATTATTTTGTCAGATAAAAGTTTCTGCACACCTATTGAGAATACAAACTGGAAGATACGCATAAATTACACAATACGCAATCAACGTTTTTGCGTGTACTGTAATGACAAAGACATAGAAGATGAATATAATTTTATATGTTTATGCCGTTGTCATATTGAACTAAGAATATATTAATCGCTTATTTTATGTTAACCACTCTGTACATGTATATAAGCTCCACACATTATTAACTTTATGTGACAAATCCGTTGTTTCAATTTTTGTAAATACATACAATTGTCTTTTGTTTTTTGAACTTCATTCATCAATAGTACTGTATACGATAAATAATTAGATTTCCGTAGCACCTATGTAGTATTTAATTATGGTTATTTTAGCATACTAGTAGATCGGTTTATTTGCTGGACAACTTTATGTTGTAAAATCAAATGGTGTTACACCTAGTTACGAGACATACAAAAATATTTTTATGTATGAAGACAATGTACTAACGTATAAGTCTGAATAAACTGTCTGTCCGTCTGCCTGCCTTATCTGTTTGGTCTGTAGCAAAAGTATTACTCAATATGTTTATGTAATGTGTATATGACGTAACTGTGTGTGCGTATACTTTTCGTGAAGCGTCCTGCCTTGTATACAATATATTAGAGGCATACCGTGGAAAAACCGGGCTTAATGCATTTGCGTAGTGTCGTCCCGGATCAGCTTATGCATTAAGCCCGGTTTTCCCATGACATGCCTCAATTTTATTTTGTAATAGTTATAAAAGACGTCGTGGTCTTAATGAAACACGAATGAAAAATGATAATTATTAACTATACGAACTTGTTATTGTCGTTAATCTTTGGTTAAGCAGTGTATGATTTCTGTACGTCCATGTTGACATATCGAAAGTATCCTGTGGATTTCCAATTCATTTACGTTTTAATAAAGCAAAATCATGATATAAATTGTAATCCAAATTATATTATATTAGGTATGTGTATACGGTCATGTCTTCAGAACGGAATTTACTTGGTAATGAGTCACTTAAATTATATTTTATGTTACATGAGATATACGAGGGCTGTTCTTAAAACATTGTTTTGATGGGGCATCCATGCATATACAGTTGCGACTGAAAGAGACGTTAATTTAAAAAAAAAATCGTAAGTAAATTTACGCTATGTATGGGAAACAAGCAGCTACGCAATCTATAGTAATACAAACTCTTAACACATCACATATTCAAAGCTCCATATGATGCATAGAACAGATAGTAACACACAGTTTTAGGTAATCAGAACATATTCGAATAGTAAAATTGCGCAGAACAGTTTACACAATGGGATATGGACCAATAACGCACACAAGGGACATAATAAAAATCACACAGGTCCATAAGGGCTATGTCCTCCTCTTGCATTCAGTAATACAGTGCATCTCAGATGTATGGAAACAAAAAAGTGGTCACCGTGTCCATAAGTTTTAGTACGACCATAAACAAACGACTTGTTTGTCGTCACATCCGGTCGGCAATCTTAGATGTCGTCACATCCTGTCGGCTATCTTGGATTTCGTCATATCCTGGTCCCACTCTTGAATGACGTCACAACCTAGTAGCCATCTTGGATTAGGTAACATCCGGTCGGCAATCTTGGATGACGTCACATGTTATCGACAATCTTGGATGTTGTCACATCCTGGTAGCCATCTTGGATGATGTCACATCATGTCGGCCATCTTGGATGTCGTCACATTTGTGTCGCCATCTTGGAAGACGTCACATCCTGTCGGCCATCATAGATGACGTCACATCCTGGTGGCCATTTTGATGAGGTCACATCCTGTCGGCCATCTTGAATGACGTCACATCCTGGTAGCCATCTTGGATGAAATTCCATCTGGTCGGCCATCTTGGATGACGTCACATCCTGTCGGCCATCTTGGATATCGTCACATTCGGTCGGCCATCTTAGATGACGACACACCCTGTCGGCCATCTTAGATGTCGTCACATCCGGGTCACAATCTTGAATGACGTCACATCCTGGTAGCCATCTTTAATGAGGTCACATCCGGTCGTCCATCTTTGATGACGTCAATTCCTATCGGCCATCTTGGATGTCGTCACATCTGGGTCGCCATATAAGATGAGGTCACATCCGGTCGGCCATCTTGGATGACGTCACATCCGGTTGGCCTTCTTGGATGAGGTTACATCCGGTTTGCAATCTTGGATAATGTCAAATCCGGTCGGCCATCTTGGATGACGTCACATCCGGTTGGCCATTATTGGATGACGTCACATCGGGATCGCCATCTTGGATGAGGTCACATCCGGGTCGCCATCTTGGATCACAATAGTTAGGCCATCTTGGATGACGTCACATCAATTAGCCCATCCTCGACTGTAATATGGCGGCGTTTCCGGTCGGCCATCTTGGATTTCATAATGGCACATCCAAATGACATTATTTGATTGTTATTACTTGTTTATTCCAACTTTTTCTTGGGATTAATAATAACAGTGTTTATTTCGTTACCATTCAAATTTGCAATGAAATGATAAATATGTGTTAAAAGCTTTTTTAAATATGTAAACAACTTTGTATGCTTCGAAAATTGATCCTTATTAAATATGGAGACATATATCTGGGTAGATGCATTGCCCGTTTAACAACAAATATATCACGATTAGATCATTTATTGGGATATCTCCAGCCAAACACACACAGGCACGCGCAGAAGGAAACAGATCTAGTAAGAAACACGTTTTCTATGAATAAAGCTCTATACTTTTAACACATTTATGACACTAAGTAATCATTACTTAATTTACTATACTTTTTATCAATATTGATCGAACTGATACACGTATGAAAAAGCTTTTATTAACAGTGTATTTTTGCAGTGCTAAAGTGTTTATGAATTTTTGAATCCATTAGAAGCATTGAAGCTATTAGATTTACAGTAGTAAATTAAATTACAAAAACTAGACAGTTTCGGGAGTGTTGCGGCAGTTTTTAAATTATGCGTTAGTAACTGTTGACCAATCAGAGACAAGCATAATTCTGAAGGTCACAGCACATGTACAATGTGTAGTTTACTTAGTCTATAGGATTGGGTGTGATTCGCCAAAAGTTAATGAATATAGTTTCAAAAGCTTTGAACAAACTCAGTGTAGATAAACATTGACTTGGCTGACATTTTTCGGATTTTGAAATTTGTGTTAGTCCATCGTAGTCAGTAATATATGTAGTTATTTGAATGCTTGGTTAATCATATTTCATACTAACTATTATTTTTACGGTATTTATTTTAGACTCAATGCGAATTCGGAGTCTTTAAGTTTGACTTAAAAGCACACACAAGTTGCTGCGAGTTAAAACAACCATTAAGAGTTTAATTAAGATTTTACAAACACGTAAAATGAATCATTATGACAACAAGTTTATGATCAATCTATATTACTGTTAGATGTACAGTTATTCATGAAAAGCATGGAACTTGTGCACATTACTACTTTGTTTTTGTGAATAGACTGTAATCCGCATCGCACGATCATTAGCATATAAACAAAGCCAGTTTTATAAACAGTTTATTGGAGGATCATTATTTTTATTTTAAACAGTATCCAAACACCAAATAGTTTCCTGACCCAGAATATTATGTAACACGGTGGGATTAAAAAATATATATGTATAATTCAATGTTCCACAAGTGCTGTGGGTTCTTCTTTAACTACTGGAGTTTGAACAACTGCAAGTCATATAACAATACGTTTATTCAGTACTATAAATATATTCAATGTTATTCAGGCAAAACTCCGAGCTTAACAAACTGAAATTAAAAATTAACATGCTTTTATATAAAGAACATACAATTCATTCAGGACAATAATAATATAAATAATATAATAGGTACATTGAAATCATATTTATATCATTATATTGATGGATATTATTTAAAAGCATATGTCGGTCATCTATGCGGAATTTGTGGGATAGCACAACTGTTGTGTATACACCGGTAATACAGACCTTTGTACTCACGCTCTAAGCATTATGTATATGCGCTACTTTCCAGCGTAGCTCGCTATGGTTGATTTAACATCGCACTGAGGTTAGATACCACTAAATCAATGTGTTTCCATCCGTGTTACATTCGAAATATTGCCTTTTACTAGAGTCCCTTTTTTCTTCTGCTATGAAAAGCAGCGTCCGCACAGGCTAATCCGGGACGGCACTTTCCGCGCCTCTACACCTGCAAGTTCGTGGGTGTTAAGCATTCGACCATGCGCATGCGCATAAAACCCCACTTGTTTCGATATAAACACATACCATTAAATCGATCTGAAAGTAAATTAACTATTTTATATGTAAAAATTGCCAATATTTATTCGGAAATCCGTAATCTTATTGGAAAATAAACATAACCCAACAATGACCTTGATCTCTTTCAACTTCCTGTAAGTTCGTAGGCAACTTTTCATGACGTCATACGCGGAGGCCCTTCCACTGATATTTGTGTTTTGGTATAAATACGGCATATTTGTAATGTCCATGTTTATTTCCAATGATTTTCTTTTGGATTTAAATGAGATTAATACTTAGTTTTATGCTCGTATAAGTCAGGCTGTTACTTGGCTCACACTTGCATAGAATTCAGACACGCGACGTTAAGTCATTGAAAAGAAAATTACGTCATAATTTCATCCACGAACTTACCGGAGGCCACGAACTCACCAGATTAGATGATTTAGCAATGTCAGACATGCCTTTTGTGCTTATTTCTAATATCCTCTGTGTGTTTAGAACATTTTGGTGCATTTCTTTGGACGCTAACTTGAAATATGAGCTTTTGGGGGGTGTTTACTGTGGCATGGGACTTTTGTCAAAATATGACTGCCGAAACCCTAGTTCTACCGGTGTCTGCATTCAGGTGGGACGCATTTTCTTATAAGTAACATGCCATATATTTTTATTGCAATTTTTGGAAGAGGAAAGATTCATCTTAAAACTGACAGCAAGCTTGCACAAACTGAAATCTGAAAGTTCGCCGTTTTATAATGGGACCCTATTGGGAATCGGATTTACTGGCTTCTAACCGTGAATTTTCACACAAAACGAAAGTGAAAATAGCTTTTCATAATAAACATGCTAAACAGCGTTAAACACGAGCGTCTGGTATTTTATTTAACATAAATATATTTTCTACTATCAGTATTAACTTACTATTAGACTGACTAATGGTATCAATAAAGTCCTTTCTTGAAACAACTTTCATACAGGGAATTACTTCATGCGTAAGCACATTTCGCCTTTTGGAGCGAAATAATGCGGTAAAGTACAGAGGTTTGGCGTGTGACGTCATCCTCTGTGTATAGAATGTAGCATAACTTGTAGCGCTGGTCGAATATTGAGCTACTTTATATATCACGGTGTTAACACGAATATCCTATCCGCTAAAAATAGCCAAAATTGCATCCTTTTCTTTAAATCAAGACGTTTTTGGTGTATGCAAGTATACAAAACATGCGAATATGACATTTATCAGTTAAATTAATTGAAACTACATTATGCACGGAACATTAGCATGTTACAGCTATGTAACGGCATGGCAGATTATTTAACAAACACAATCGTGAACTAATATGAAAGAAAACAATTTCAGACAGTCTTGAAACACACATATTTTACATCTGAAATAAGAATCTAAATTTTTAATGTGTTCTACCAGTGCGTGTTGAGGGTATTGTCGGTCCATTTTTTTTAAATAAAAAATCCCCAATAATGACAAATACTGTTTTAGTACAGGAAAACAGCATTAATTGAGTAAAACACAAAAACTATTAGGAAGAGGTTACAGGTACCTTCCAATTCTGGCCGCCGCCAAAAACTATGATATTTTCACCAGTTGTTTGCTTATTAAGTTATAGATAACAATAAACACACCTCGGGGAATCATTTTAAGTTGAGCCAAACTCCAACTGTTTGTTAATAGATCTCTGTGTGAATTTCTTTCTTAAATAGCAGTATTATGTCCACAATGTTCCGTAAAACAACAATTTCTCAGATTTTTGGCAAAAGCATGCTATATATCGTTAAAAAAGTGACCTACCTATAGTTCTCAGAGATGATTTCGAACGGTGGGGGTGCATTTTGGGCTATTTTAACGGCGATGTTACCGATTCGTTTTAACACCGTGTTGTAGTCAAGTTGGAAATTAGTATCACACAACTTAGGCCATTTAAATTTATATATACTAGTAGTTATATGCGTGCATCCGTCAGGGCAGCATTAATTACGTGGGTGCAGAGCGAGGTTAAATAACTAACACGTTGAGATAAAAGTATGCTGCGAGTGTTTTATATCATATTGAGCGTGCGGTATATAGAAAATTGGCTACTTATTGCACTGTTAGGCTCCGCCTACCAGTGATATCACAGTTATTAAATACCGTAAAAGAAATAAAACTCAAACTCTCTTAAATAAGTGCACGATAAACACACTGTTACGAACCAAGTATTGTACGATGACAAAAATATGGGGAGATAATACAATAACAATGCGGAAATCAAAATGGAAATCACCGCTTACCAGCAAGAAATGAAAACGTTAATTGCTTCGGTGTTGTATTTAACGCACGCGTTAATTTAAATGTTCAAATATATTTTAATACTTTAAAGATGGATGGTGTTTACTGTATGTGTAGACATCAATAGGCAATTTAAATTCAAAATAAACAGTAAAAGCAACGTTTCTAATGCAAAACGTTTGTCCGGAAATCATATGGCATATAGGCTCTACATTCTGTAAAATATATTGTATTCAGGAAACACATTTTTCTGTCTTACGACAGATTACAACCAAACCGTCAGTGTCCAATGGACAAATTTCAAGCTACTTCACATTATATTTAAAGCCACTCACTTGTTAACAAACTGCGTATGAATCGTCATGACTTACAAGTACACGGACTAGATATAAAACAAAACACATTTTTAAATACAACATGTGCATAAAAAAAAAAAAATAATAATAATAATTTGTTTGGCATGATATCAGCATTTTATCCGACTGCGTCACGTTACTTGAATGGCAGTGAAAGCAATGACTGTCATGACATGCATTTATTATATGCTTTTCCGTGAAATATCGAATTTTATTGGTGAAATAAATTTTATATTGTCACTGTTGGAGTAGTGAAAATATAAGATTTTATATGTTTACTGCACTGAAAATATAACATAAAACGGACTTTGTTTTCCATAAATAGCATCGATCTAGAAGTAGTGGTTTACAACCCTTGTCAAATTTATATACATGTACAGAATGTTCATGCATGTGTTTACACAAAACGCTTTATACAATCCAACAAAATTATAATTTAGAGACAACGATTCACAAAATATGGCACTTATATCCCACCATACTAACCAGTGACAGTTTTGGAATCATTCATGACGTCATTTTTAGCATAAAAGCTGCGCCACTCGTGAAAAAAATATTTTTTCTACAAACACTCGTGAAATACAATTCGATCTTACATCGAAATCAACAAATATCCTCTATATATTTGCAATGACCAACTGACTTACTGAATAACGAATGCAAATCATCTGCATTTGTGTTATTGTTATGATTATATTTTTCGTTGACGATTTGCTCAAAAGAAATAGCTTCGCCTTTCATTTAAGCATATAGCGGACGAATAATATTTACAACACGTCTAGGTTAATGCATATCAGACAGACAGACGCTTAAACTGCTCTTTGTAAATGACAGCACAATTTATAGACAGATGATGTCAACTGCTCTTTGCTAAGAGATGTTTAAATACTGAAATCGCTTCTGAAATGTTAATGGTACCATTGAAAGTAGAGGTATCGAGACCATACATCGATTAAGGGCCATTATCTGTAATCCAATGAGTCTTTTCCTCTTGTTGATGCCATAAAAAAATCTAAGGTCCGTCATTTGTTATGTGACAAAAAATTGCCATTACATTTTCAAGATCATTTCACATCGATAAATTATTTATTTCAATGACTCCACAATGTCGTTTTATGCTATGAACAGTTTATTTGTTCAAGCTTTTTTAATACTTGTACTTGATACCTGATACAGGCACAATATTTCCATAATCAGGACCAACGTCTTATATTTTGAAGTTATCATTCCATTAATATATTTTTATGTCTGTCTGTCTGTCCTTCTTTGTTTGTTTGTTTGTTTTTGTCAGCTTGTTTTCTGATCCGTCACTTGATTTTATCATAATAAACTGTGATTACTATAAACTTAATATACTACGTACTACAGTTTTAGCATAAATTATCCCGCAATCAATTTACTTGTTTCATATCACGTAGACAAAGCTTGACAAACGAACGACTTTAGGACTGTTACCATACCATCCGAAGGACCTTGGCCGGTATTCACATAGCTCCTAAGGGGAATCTTAGTTGTACTTAAGGGAAAATTTCAGATCACATTTTCCATGTGAAATCAGAACATAATATATGTATTCAAAAGGTTAAACTATTATTAAACGTCCAGTCAACATTTACTAGTTTAACACATTTGAATCAAAACAGACTTATTTACAAAACAGTGATAGACTTAAAGCATTTGATGAATTTAAGAAAGTTTTCCCTAGGGAGCTTTGTGAATACGGACCATGGCGGGAAAATTCTGCCCCAGGACAGCGATCTTAGCGAGCACACCAACAAAAGCTACGTAGGTATAGTTTTTTATTCGGCTGGCTAATGCATGCGTTTTAAAATCAAACTTACATATCACGTGCGTACGTGTTAAATAAAATATTTCTCATGTCCCCTCCATGGACTACGGTGGCAAAGAGGGGACATGAAAAATATTTTATTTAACACGTGCGCACGTGATGCTTCACGTGCGCACGTGTTAGCCATCATTTGCGCACGTGTTAAACATCACGTGCGCACGTGTTACCTTTCACGTGCCCACGTGCTAACAATCACGTGCGCACGTGTTACTATCAAGTGCGCACCAACCAATCAGAAAACGTGAACCATCTGCCATATTTCAAAAATGAAAGTCGGAAATAAGGAATTATTACTTAACTAATGGCATATATTACGCTTCGTTTCATTGGTTAGCTATCACGTGCGCGCGTGGTGGTTGGCACGTGCGCTTGTGATGATTAACATGTGCACGTGGTAGCTATTAGCCAACACGTGCGCACGTGATGGTAAACACGTGCGCACGTGATGATTAACACGTGCGCACGTGGTAATTAACACCTGCGCACGTGAAAGCATCACGTGTGCAGGTGTTTAATAAAATATTTATCATGTCCCCTCTATGCTGACGTAGATATTACAAGGAAAACCATATAATAAAGAATTATATCGGTGGAATAAAATTTGACATTAAATTGTTCACTGTTGGAGCAGTGAAAATACAAGATTTAATATTTTCACTGTAGTGAAAATATAACATAAAACGCACTATTTTTCTATAAGTTACATCGATCTTCAAGTAGTGGTTTACGTCCCTTGGCAAGTTTATACACATGAACAGTACTTACATACATTTGTTTTCAGACAACACATAATGTAATTCATTAAAAATATAAGGACAACGACGCACACACTATGGAATCATTTTGAAATTGGAATCATTTATGACGTCATTTGTATGACGTCAGACTATACAAAAGTGTGACGTTTTAGCTTATCTCGCGCAATTTCATTTGTTGTCCAAAAAGCAAAAATAAAAACAAGAACATTTGTTGATCGAATATTTATTTCACTCGTTGTCATAGAATATTAATATGTTTGCTTGTGGCTACGCCACTCGTGACTATATGTTTTTTATAACCATTCGTGAAATAAACGTCGATCATTCACCGAAATCAACAAATAGCCTCTATTTATTTCACTCGTGGTCATAGAAAATATACTACGCCACTCGTGAAAATATTTTTTCTATAACCACTCGTGAAATAAAATTCGATCATTTACCGAAATCAACAAATATCCTCTACATATATTACTTTTAAAAAGGTGTTTGGGTGTAGGTGGATGTTCGTGCCTGATGCTTACCTGCTGGATGTGAATCTAATGCTATGGACACCAGCTATGGCTTATGCAGAGTAGATTTTATGAGCATAATAGTTTAATTCAGAACAAAATATTCAAATATGATAAGCACAATGTTGGAGACATTTTCAGACATGATATATTGCTCTTCTGCATGTCGTCTCTTTTTTCAAGTACATTTTGAGTCGTGCAACCTTTAAGAAGTGGTTCAAATCTGATTTATAATAAACTTTCGGACTAGTAATTCATTGGTAGAGTGGATGATTTTGTTTGTACAAAGATCATTGAAGTTTAAGGACCATTATAAACAAGCAGTACATGGCTGTACCAATATCATTTGACTGTATAGGATAAGTTACCCGTTTATAAATAAGTATTGCCATGCAGTGTGTGTGTATGTCGGACTATTCACATATTTTAACTGTGGTTACTCCACCCCCTGAATGACTGAGATGTTAACATATTGATATGTCATGAAAAGTGTCTAGGCTTTAATAAAGGATTCGAAAAAATATATCTTTGAGTATTGTTTTTTGAATTTATCTGCTGGTGGACAGTAGTCATATAATTAATGTATCGTCTAAAAAGAGTTTAAAAGGTCTACCCTTCATTTAACACGCCACTATCTTTCTTTTCCTCTTATATGGTATATGTTTTGTATAAGGACACAGCGGCGATAATATCCACCTTTGATTTAAAAAGGAACAATATTACATTGCTATAATTTTATAATTATGCTAAAACTAAATGTAAAACTTTATTGTTGCCTTTGCAGAAAACTTGTCATTCTTATTCATTACAGCTTTTTGCTGCTAACAGCTGATTTTCCTGCAAGAAAATGTACTTCAAATGAAGCAGACATTTGGTATTCATTTGCTTGACACCATTTCTGCATCCTTGCGCATCGGATGTCACCTCTGGTGCATTCCCCTATTCTGTATGTCTTTTTAATGGTAGGAAAATTCATTTGGTCACCTCGATTGGAGTTGATTTTTAGAAGTCTTACTCTTCACGAAGAGTTTAGTAGTTTGGTGATAGAACAATGTTCGTTTAATTTTTTACTTTAATAACCAGTAAAATATGAAGCAATGCCATTTTCTGTAGGAATGTTGCGCAAACCAACACTGTATAGAATTTAGTTTTTTTTTCTTAATTTAGATTCTCTACTTCATGTTTTTGAGAAATCGTGTCATTTATTTCTCACCACAACTGATTCAGTAACTACCAAGTAGTCGTTAATGTCTTAACACACTTTCATAATATATTGCATAGTGTGTTTCCCTACAGTGCTTTATTTGAGCGCATTAATGCTATTGGCTGACCTTATAGATTACCTGCAAGTGGGTGGGTCTTGGCTGGATATAAGGACCAACAGAAACGCCTTTCTTAGCACCAAAAAAGATCGGTTGTAAGCTACTAAAAGATAGAAGAACGAGAAAAAAGTAAGTTTGTATATTATTTTGGTATAACTGTACACTGGGCGAGTACATTGTACTCGTGTCTAATTTAAAATAATTTTGTTAGATTACCGGTTATAAGGAAATCAAAAACAAGTAATCAAACATATACATTTAAAACTGATATACATATTAAAATTTATGATTGAATTTGGCATTTTTAGGCATCTTTTATAAATGTATATGATAATATATTGGACTTCAAATACATGCGTCTTCTTCAGTATTATTACGTAAATGTTATTAAACTGAAATAATGAAATATAAATACTTAAACTTTTACCTGAGTGTTAATTACATTCGCGGTGGTAAAACGCATTGATAGGTTCGAACCCAAATATGATATTTAATTACACTCTAATTTAATGCTCATATTAAGACATTCGATCATGTACAGTTTGTGAATATTAATAATATTATGTTGTTTTGATTAATATATACTTGTAAGTTATGTTTAGCTACCTAAAGTCGTATACTTTCTTTGAGGCAGATAAATATTCTTTTCGATTCACTATTTTTCATTTGAGGCTGATAAGATTTTTTTCTTTCCCTATACATGTACAATTTATTTAATAAGAAGCTAATATTTGTTTTTCTGTTCTTATTTCAGATGCACGGCCATATTATTTTCATAACGCTGATGTCATTCTGCTACTTGCAAACAAGTCATGCAGCTGACAGTAGGTTCAATTTATATTTAAAAAAAAAATAGATCGAATTTTTGGGCGTTTGACTGTGCTGTGTCTTATATACTGCAATACGCCGTGTAGTCTCTTGACTAAAATAATGCAATTACACTTCACTACTTTGGACAGATGCAGTTTCCGAAGCAGTAGTTAACTGCTTTTCTTTGAACCTAGATCTATTTGTCTTCTTAAAGCGTATGCTTTTCTTTATAAGTTTTTATTTTCAAAAACATGTACCACGTAGTTTCATGTAAATAAAACAACGTTTTGCCAATAAAAAGAATTTCTTCATCCATTTTTTCTCTCTTTTCTTACGAAGATAATAGTTATTGTTCTTTTAAAAAGTAGTTCCGTTTATATTTTAAAACATTTTACAATGATATGTTGATATGTCAATGTCATTTAACATCTTATAGAGCCCTTACTAAATGGTTTCGTTAAAAAATATATACACATATTTCCAAAGGGAGCAACTGCCATTTACCCATGTTTCCTTTATATGGAAACTGAATTTGAATTCTGAAAAATGCGTTTATGACTCTACGTATTTTCAGAGGGTTATAACGATGACTGTACAGTTGGAACGGACACTTGCACAGCCCCAGGCACAGAATGTAGAACGGAAGGCACGGAAACAAAATGTTTTTGTAAAACTGGTGAGCACTGGGTGGACAATCAGGGGAATACTGCTTGCGTGTGTGATGCCGATGGCCATTGGGTTGGCAATACTGATGGGACCGCTTGCGTTTGCGATGCGGCTAACTTTTGGCAACTGGATACAACTATGTGCAAATGTGCACCAACCTATGTACTTGATGTGTCCATTTGCAGGGGAAGTACGTATTAGAATTATATATTTTACCGTATGTCTTTTATAAAATATTAAGACCTAGTATATTATATTAGAATGTAATATGTCTTGTTTGTGAAGACAGTATACTAGTATTGATCATAAAAGCAAATCAATGTATTGAAAATAAACTGTCAGGAGACAAACAAGCATCTCGATTATACAGTTATTTACATAATTTTGCTTCTTGACAGCTATTGACAGCACGGTTTGTGCCGTCTCGGGATCTGAGTGTTCCACGACTTCTGACAGCTACTGTGACGCTGACGAATTGAAATGCAAGTGTCCAGCGATTGCAACGGCGGGTACCAACACCTGTACATATAAAGGTAAACGCATATTTTTTTAACATTGCTGTCATGCAGCAAAATTGGACAATAAATTGGGATACTTTAAAAAGGAAGTAATTAACTTTATGTTCTCATGAAACATAACGCTTGCAATTATAAATCTTAGTACTGGAAGGCTTTTGACCAGGCTTATAAATGTACGAGTATGGTAAACAAGGGCAATTATTACTCTCAGGTTTGACTATTATATCGTATGAATTTTTGTTTGCGGTCTTTTGTTAGCAACGCAATTGTACGGTAAAATTAAAGTTTGAAATTGGGTTGATTTTTGTTTATTGGTCCACATGCACTCTAGTTTCTTTGATTTCCGGTCATCGAATGATTAACAAAATCGTCACATAGAGCGTATCCAATATAATCAAATTTAATCGATGGCTGGCCAAAGCGTTGTTTGAGAACTTTTATGAATATTTTAAAGATATTCAACTCCAGATTGGCATAAAAATGTGCGTCTTTGAGCTCACCTGAGAACAACGTGCTCATTATGAGCTTTTGTGATTGCCTTTTGTCCGTCGTTCGTCCTTGTGAACACTCTAGAGGCCACATTTATTGGCCAAACTTGGTCAGAACATTTGTCCCAATGATAACTCGGCCTAGTTTGAAACTGGGTCATGTGGGGGTCAAAAACTAGGTTACTAGGTCAAATAGAATAAAAAGCTTGTGAACACTCTAGAAGTCACATTTTTTGCCCAATCAACATGTAACATGCTCAGAACCTTTGTTGTTAGGATATCTCGGCCGAGTAAGAAAATGGTTCCGGTCTGTTGAAAAACATGACCGCAAGGGGGGGGGGGGGGGCGGCGGGCAGTTTTCCTTATATATGGCTATAAGAAAAGCTTGTGAACACTCTGGAAGTACCATTTTTTGCCCAATCTTCATTAAAATTGGTCAGAACATTTGTCTTAATGATATCGGCCGAGTTCTACTCTGGGTCATGTGGGGTCAAAAACTAGGTCACTAGGTCAATTGAAGAAAAAGCTTGTTAACACTCTAGAAGTCACATTTTTGCCTAATCTTCATGAAACTTGGTCAGAACATTTGTGTTAATGATATCTCGCCGATTTAGAAACTTGGTTATGTGGGGACAAAAATTAGGTCACTAGGTCAGATTGAACAAAAAGCTTGTCATCCCTCTAGAAGTCACATTTTTGCTCAATTAACATGAAACTTGGTCAGAACATTTGTCCTAATGATATCTCGGTCGATTTCGAAAATGATTCCGCTACGTTGAAATCATGGCCACCAGGGGGGCGGCGCAGTTTTCCTTATGTGGCTAAAGACAAACCTTGTGAACACTTTAGGAGTCACATTTTTGCCCAATCTTCATGAAACTTGGTCAAAATATGTGTCCAAATGATATCTCGGCCGTGTTCGAACTTGGTTCACGTGGGGTCATAAACTAGGCCACTAGGTCAAATTAACGAAAAAGATTATTAACACTCTAGAAGTCACATTTTTTGCCCAAGCTTCATGAAACTTGTTAAAAATATTTGTCTTAATGATATATCGGCCGAGTTCGAATCTGGGTCATGTTTGGTCCAAAACCTAGGTCACTAGGTCAAATTGAAGAAAAAGCTTGCTAACACTCTAGAAGTCACATTTTTGCCTAATCTTCATGAAATTTGGTCAGAACATGTGTCGTAATGATATCTCGGCCGAGTTAGAAACTGGGTCATGTGGGGACAAAAACTAGGTCAAATTGAAGAAAAGGCTTGTGAACACTCTTGGTTACAACATATGTTCTGATAATATCTCGGCCGAGTTCAAAAATGGTTTCGCTCCGTTGAAAAACATGGCCGCAAGGGGGAGGGGCAGTTTTACTTATATGGCTATTGAAAAAGCTTGTTTACACTCTAGAAGTCACATTTCAACATGAAACTTGCTCAGAACTTTTGTTCTTTTGATATCTCGGCGGAGTTCGAAAATGGTTCCGCTCCCTTGAAAAACATGGCCGCCAGGGGGCGGACAGTTTTCCTTCTATGGCTATTGAAAGAGCTTGTGAACATTCTAGTAACATTTTTTGCCAAATCAACATGAATCTTGTTCAAAACCTGTGTTCTTTTGATATCTTGGTTGATATAATGGTTACACTCTGCTGATAAACGTGGCCGTCATTGGGCGGGAAAGTTTTCCGTATATGGGTGTAATGAAAACTTTAAAAGGCATGTGAACACTCTAAAGGCCAAATTTATTACCCAGTCTTCATGAAATTTGCCCTGATGTTTTGTTCCAATGATATCTCGGCGGAGTTTGAAAATGGCGCATGTGGTCAAAAACTATGTCACTAGGTCAAATAGAAAAAAATGTGAAAACTGTAGTTTTGCTTAATCTTCTTGAAAATTGCTCAGAATATTTGTTTCAATAATATCTTGGGACAAGTTTGAAACTGGGTCATGTAGGGAAAAAATTGAACGTAAAGCTTTAAAACATTATTAAGGCCACATTTAGAGGCCAATCATCAAAAAAACTTTCTCCGAACAGTTTAGTTTTTTAGCGTCTTAGGTAAGCGACCTAGGGCCTTTTGGCCCTCTTGTTTATAATTATGCCTAAACGGTAAAACACGCACAAAACCATCATCATTTGTAACGAACACGTTAAAGTTCTGTCATAATCTGTAAATTTATCGAAAAATACAATTTGAATTAGCTCGCACTTTCTTTGATCCCTGTATTCACTATAAAAAAATACAGCGGCTTTTCATAATGCAAGCACCTGATTCAGGTGTGCGCTTGCGAGACACGGCCAAACTAAAAAGTCCGTGATTTTCCTAAATATAAACGGCAGTATTTCTAAATTACTCGATGAGTAGGACGATAAAAAACACGAAAACTCTATAAAATCTTTGCTTTTCAGGTCAATAAAACATACGCGTCTAATTTATGTTTTCTCTAAAATTATAAACAAAATCATGTATTTTTGACAATTTTCTTTTTTTACGATTGGACCATCTGAAGTTTAGTACCTTTTACCCGTAGGTCTAACGTTATTTGTTACATATAACCAATAATATTTAATTAATTGGATTGTAGTATGTACTTCTTCCGACACTTGCACTGCTCTGGATTCCAACTCTGAATGCTCGACGACGGGCACCAACGACAAATGTCGATGCAAGACTGGACACGCAATTGGGAGCGATGGAAAGTGTACTGCCGATCCCAGTCCCGATTCCGGAAAGTGCATTTCTATTTTTGAAGAGCAGAAAACTTTTCCGAATGTCAATGTTATCCATATGCATACTTAATAGTGATGTATGTTATAATGGACAAACCAGTTTAAGAAATGTTCTGTCCATAAAATGCACTTTTATATATGCATGTATTGTATAAAATACATGTTTAGCTATGGGTTTTGATTAAGAAACATTGGTCATATAACGGATCAGATTGAAAATATATTATAACGTTAAGTTAGTTCGACAGTTGTAGCCAACACCACGGATAAATAAAAACCCAATTACAATAGTGATAGTATGGTAGTAGAGACATTTAGTAGTTTTTATTTCATATACAATTTGCATATTTGACATATGCACGAATAGGTTGCCTTTCATTCCGTGTCTTCTCCGCAAAATTAAATCTGATCAAGTATTTGTGTTGACTGCGTGCAATTTATTAATTGTTAATAATTTTTTTATGAAGTGCCATTGCCATCGATGCATTGCTTATCCTGGAAAATGCCCTCATAATATACAAATACAGTTGTGTAATTTCTCCATTTCAAATTCCGATATATAACCACCAACTACCTTTATAAATTATTATTTATAAGGTTTACATGAAAAGGTATTTTATATATAGTATATGCATGAATATCGCATGTTGTTTTCTTGTTGCCATTTTCAGTGTTAATATAAAAGTGAGGTCTATTTGCAGACGCTGGTGGTGTTGGTGCCTCCATGGCAATGCTTCTAGTCTGCTTCCTAACGACACTATTCTAAAATAGCATTGACAGCACTAGATGAACTTGGACAGGGGCCACCTTTACAAGACACTTCATTAAATGAAATACGCCTTTTCCAGCTTTGAACATCTATCCCGTGTGAAAAAGAACAGAAAGTCAGATTTCAATGTGTCATTTTTATGCTTTACATATGTAGTTAAATTGTTGTGTGGAAACAGTATCGTTAAGGCGTAACATAAAATGTTTGTTTCAGGTTACATGCCCCAAAAATATGATAGGTTGGAATAGATTTGTTTTGGTAAATAGTCAAATTGAACATTCTAAAACTGAATAAACATTCAAAACCTATCAATAATATCCTTAAACACTGTTTTGAAGTGAATGTTATCAAAACAAAAACACCTATCTATCCAAAAACATTTAATTATTGGAAAAAAATTCAACAACAACAACAACAAATATCCGACAAACTCATTAAAATGTTCAAGGGTCGAGGCATTTTATGGTAGATCGGATAACGTGAAAAAAAAAAGGTTTACGCCTTAACTTAACTACAACTTAATTTATAAGTATCTAACCAAGTTATAACCAAGTTATACTACTTAAGTCATGTTTTTATTTTTTTGTTGACAGAGAAAAAATGGCCCCTAACAAGTTTATTAAGTTGTGCCAATTTATTTAGGACAGCTATTTCTATGTTTGTGTGTCTTTTTCATAGTCGGATTCAATAAGTGAAAAAGTATAAGTGCACCTTTGTATTCCAATCCTTAACTTCCGTTTCAAGATATATGAAATGTGACTTACTTTTGCATCAGAAATCAATACGCATCTTCCAAAATAAATACCGAAAATGTTTAAGAGATTATTTAAAACAAATATAACAAATAACAGAAAATTTTATTGAAAGTTTTCGTTAAGTATTACTGTTACATTTTTTACAAGTATCATATCTGTGTGGAACGTTACCAGGACTTGTTGAGTACTTGGTGCTGTGTATCATCATCACTCCGTCCGTTGAGGGTGTTGTTTGTTGTTGTTGCTATTGTCGCTGTTGTGTTTTTATATAAAACAACAAACCATTATTGACCATGTTTTTAAACATTAAACATGTGTGATATCTTATTCCCCATGAAAAACAAAACAGAATTACATAGTATTTTATTCGAAATGTTACTAACATGAAAAACGGTCCGTGTGTGATGAAATAAAACCATCGTTTGCTTGTGAAGTCCGGTGTCCAGACAACACATATTGTTTAATTAAAGAGTTAAAAACATGTATGTTATACAATGATCTAAAACTATGACCTTGCAAACATGGCTTTTATGATCACATGAACTGTAAGATGTATATGTCGCTTAATATTGTTCACGAATGTTATTGTGTATTGCGTGTGACGGGCGTGTGATACATAATTTTCAACAATAAAACGTTTTTCAATCCGTTTGTTGTTCATTCCAAATATGTAGATTTAGAACATGCAACTTTAAAAAGCGATTAACAATATTGATATCGTAATGATCGGGCTTTACGAAAAGAAGTACATACGACTGCATTTCAAGTGTTGGTACAAAGAAGTTACTTGAATATAGTGGAGGCAAGTTTTAATATTTGTATATAAAGTATAATCAACATTTAAAAAGGACGGGCGCATTTTTAACGTTTATTTTATTTTATTTACATTGATAGCGAGTTGTATTTACTATGCCAACGTTTCTTTTTGTATATTTATTTGACATAATTATAATAATACGGCTCAAAACTCTGTTTGTTAATTATTGTACTTTTTTGTGTGTATTTATTTTAGATTCAACGGTTGTGTCCGTAAAGCATTTGTTTTTCAGTCTCGTGATATTAACCACTTACAACAAACAAACACTAATAGCATTCTTTAGAAAAAAAATCCCAACTCGCAACTAGCATTAATTTTTTTTGTTCTGTGTACAACATGAATTTTTGACCAAAGTACATGATGTCAATAAATAGCCTTTGAATTTTCTATTCGGAACAAACACATTAAACAGAAAGTGACTACTACCAAATAACCTTCAAAATGCTGGCTTTGTTCATGGTAAACTTCTAATAATCTAATAATGTATCCAGTGTGTTCACTTGTTTAATCGATTCAATTCGAAGGTTCCACGACGGTACATCTTATGATAAATTAGCTTCGTACATTATTCAACACTGTTATCCGTGATATAGTAAGATTATTTAAATACTCGTGTTTTCATAATAATAATATATTTGTATTTATCACATGCTGTAGCTTGTTTTTCGTGAAATATAGCCAATACGAAAATGTTTATCTTACACATTTGTAAGATAACATTTCAAGCGTTTTCATTGGCTACATATTCTTTGACTGACCAATCGCATGACGTTACTTTGGTAAAACGACGTCGTCAACATGAAATGACGTCACATTAGTACAACAAAATTCCTGACTCGTTTAATAAAATAATGTATGAACTGACAACTCGTGTCAGATCCTATATATGAGTTGCATTAGTCAATAATATTTGCTAGGTGCCAGCTATATACCTTTATTACTTTTTGTGTCCAGATGGAAGAATTGAGGTATAATAACGGGTGAAAGTGTTAATTATTGTTTTCTGTTAAAAGATATCAGGTTGAGCGATTATTCACGAAAACAGGATTTACTCTACGAACATGATGAATCGGCCATCATGATCTCTTTAAAACATGTTTATGTAATGCTAGCATAATTATACATTTACATTTAGTGTTTTATTTGGGTATGATGGTGAAACCCAGCAGCTTTAAACACCATGTTCCTGTCAGTGTCTTTGAATGCCACTTGCCACCGGCAATTGATTGATAGAGATTGAATCTGGATTGTATTTAATGGCAATATTGGGCTTACATTAAGCTTAAACCTTTCTTAGGAATAATTTATCTCAACATTTATTGGCATGAGATATCGGGGTATATGCATGCAGATTGTCACAGTATTAAATCAAAACCTTCTGCGAGGACGGTATCATTTGCATTTTAATCGTACATAATCCAAGAAACGAGTTTAGGCTTATTTCTTGTATATGTAATCCTTCTGATTATCGTTTGTTTATTGATTTCATTTCTATAAGGATATGTACTCTGTCACAACAATGTACATGTATTTATATTAATATGAAAGCATATATTGAACATTTTAATTTACGAAATCCGAACCATGGTACGTAGAATAATTAAATACAAACATGTTGACGGATCTAGAATCCGAAAAAAATGCTGGCTCAACTGGACACTAAACCATGTCAACTCCATGTCACAGCTCTCAAGCTCTACCACAGTGCAACATATTCTTACATTACCGTCAGAGTAATCAAGTGACTTCGACGAAAATAATAAACAAAGACCGCCAGTCGAATTTTATATATGCAATTACTTTTGTCGATATCCGTATAATTTATAAGTATTTAATCTTATTATTAGACCATTTTGTACTAACCTTTATACAAATAAATTTATTATTTATGCTCAGAGGACGTTACCACAAATGTCAATCATATTAAATGTACGTGACACATTATCCAATCATTGTTTTGAAATCACGCTCTTCTCTGATGACCACGCTTACATAAAGGAACACGTGCTAATGTGTGTAATGTGTTTTGTAGAAGCAAAGAAAAGAAATTAATTATATCATTAAATCTTGTGAGAAACTAAATCAACGGTTTTAAATGGCAAATAAACTGAAAAGGACTAATATTAATCCTGGTTATTGTTAACATTTACTACTTTATACAAATACAAGTTAATCCGTTATTATTTGTTATACAATTCATTTAGATGGATACATTTACCATTTCCCAACAACCTTAAGGATCTGACATTCTTAAGATTTGTCGTTTTAAATTTATATAAATTGACCTATACACTATTGTTTTCGGTTGCCCTGAATGTATAATTTATTTTATTAGGCACTCGTGATTCAGGCAATGATTGTTATTTATGGTTACAAATTTTTCAATGTCTCATTCTTACATCTTGCAATACGAGTACGTGCCTCTTTATAAATGTTCACAGACCTTTATTTATACCCTTCTGTGTCAAACAATTCACTCCATGTGTCCTTTGTCTCCAGTGCAAGTTTGGTTTGCAATAAATTGATTGGTGGGTACGTGGTTTATCTTGCAGTTGCACCTACTATATATATAAATAAACCAACAACTATTATTCGTTACATCGAGCGGTTGTTGCGCAATATAAGGTACGTTTTAGTATAGTATAATACAGGACCACATATTTCTGTTTTTCTGTACACTTTTGACATGTATGCTCTAGAAATACGGCAGATACTTTTATTATGGAGCCGCTAAATTTACAAGTAATCAAAATAATTAATATTTATTAAAACATATATTTTTTCATATTTAAATCAAATACATGATTCATTTCATTAATCATTTAAATGCGTCGTTTTGAAAGATAATGAATTTGCGGTTAAGATTTTTTCTGCAAACTAGGCTAAGTGCACATGAACATACCTTTTTTCAATAATATATGACTAATAAACTTTCAAGTTTGCTGAGAACACTGAAATGAATGAAATCTTGCCCAAGAAACGTTTTTTTTCGGCGTAGCTGTCTAAGATCAGTTTTGACCTATATTTCTTGCGATATTTATGCAGCGGAAAAATTGAATACCAATATAATTGGGAAAATTTCTTATTTTAAGGAATGCAAACTTAAAACAATGGTTTTATGTATACCAATAACTGGTGCATACTTTTGAGGATAAAAATTTACATAATTGTTTACATAAGCGGTTAAAATTAAGTTTTAAACATATCTTTGACATACACTCTAGAACTGAACATAATTAGGAACAATTTTACTAATTGTATGTCATGACCAGAATGTTATATTCATTCACATAATGAAATAACTATTTTGTTTAGCCTACATAATCGGCGCGCTCTATAAATAGCAATTACAATGCTACAATACACGGGCACGACAGTCGGTCAAAACGTACAATGTTGCCTGTTGCGCAATGAATACATTTAAGGCATGGCCTCAATGATTTATATAACGTGATCAACCGGAATATCTGACAGCGTTTTAATACTTGATTACATATTTTATCATAAAATTATGGCATATATTTGATAATTTTTGGAAAGTTAACTTGTTAGTTGCATGTTTTCTTGCATGCGTGTCTTCAATAACAAGTCTAAAAACGTCCGGTGGCAGTTGCATAGAATTTGGCCACGTGCTGTGTGTAAAAATTATGTCAATATAAATTAGGAATGGGACCGAATACTCGAATATTGGATAATATTCGAATATAAAAAAACGATTACGAATATTCGATTTTCTCATTTATTTAAAGAACAAACTTTCTTTAAAAAATCATGTTTTTTTCCAGTTTGATTGCAAAGTCAACATGAATTCCAGTCGTATTTCCTGCCTTGCAGGTGGACGGGGGCAGTGTAACGTTTTTACAACACATGCTAAACATGTCCGATTGACGACAATTGATAATTGGCAGGGCGGGGCACGTCTGTACTAGGGCCGCGAGTTAACGGTTTGTAGGAGGCGCGAATATGACGCATTGTATCCACAAATAACAAAACTGGGCCATGTTGTGATAACGGTTTCACAGTTTGCACCAGGCGTACATTGTTGATTATTATCTTTAAGTGACATCTATACGGTTAACTTGTTTACAGTAAATTACAATTACTCTCTAAGTAAGCCAATCAAAATGAATCCATTATCAGCCAATCAATTTCTTTAACAAAATTAGCATGATCTGTCCAATCTTACAATACGTCACTTGTAAATTATTCTCCATTATATCAACACCGTATATTATACAAGAGTCTTTATTATAAAACAATGCCACCATCACGTGCTTGGAAGTACTTTATGCGGTCATTAGACAAAATCCAGGCAACGTGTAATCTGCACAGCAGATACATGCTTCGTGGTTCTGAAAAAAACGATTAACAAATTAATTAACAATACATTTAACAATATCTTACATTTCTTTATATTTGCCTAACACTCACAAAGTTATATCGCTCATCTACCACTGAAACAAGATAAAACAACTACGTACACGTAGTATACATATTTCGGATAGGTAAATATTCAGACAGGATGCCGTATATAGTAGTATATAGTAGTATGTACAAAACGAATATTCAAATATATTCGAATACATAAAACGAATATTCGAATATTGATTTCAGTTTTCGGTCCCATCCCTAATATAAATAAACGAAACTGTAATGGTGACCGAATCAACCAAAAAGAAGGCTAATTCAATCTGCTCAAAGAAACGACATTGGAATCAATTTGGACCCTTTAGCCATTAGGCCAAAGAGGGTTAAATTAGTATCATATTATGTTTTAAAATACGTGTAAACGATGCGTGTATACGGTGTAAAAAGCGACATTCGGTGCGTAAATAGAGTTCGAAGTTGTTTACATGTAGATAAAAAGTTCGATTTTCGGAACAGACATTAAATAAATGGATGCATTCGACGATGGTTAAGAATGTAATTAAGACACTGCTTCGATTCTTTCCTCAACATATTGCAGTTAATAGTTTATATTATTAAATAAATATTAATTATAGCACTAACGTTAATTATATTACTTACCGCAAACATGTAAAGTTAATATCTTGAGAAATTTAATATACAAAGTGTCGCTTAGCACTTCCAGGAGGTAAACATAATACATGTGTGAAGTTTACGGAACCGATCCCTCTCTACTTATCTTTTCAGATGAAAAAACAGGCTATTTGCTCAGCATTGCTAGCATTCTGTTTCTTACAGACAATCAAAGCACAAAACGGTAGGGTTTTATCCACCTTACACCTATTTTTGTATTCAATCATTGGTGTTGTCTCTAAATATATATACTTATTTCATTTTGACAAAGAACGTGTACCAAATATGACATTTAACGACACACAATAGCAGAGATGACATAGATAACATAGGAGACCGATCAGTAATTATTTCGGCCGATTTAGGGTGTATCAAAACTACGGTATGCCATTATACATAATGCACAAATGATAAATTTTAAAATTGAAAAAATGCAGTGTACGAATTAGGACAAAATATGAATTGCATATAACAGACATCAAATAGTACCATGAACAGAAAGCTTCAATCTGTGTGTACCTTTCTTCATTACTCATATTTCAACGTCTTGTCGGTGATAAGTAGTGTTCTGTGGGGATTATAGCAGACTTGCGCTAGTGTTGATTTACTAATGTTCGTTTTCTCTATGACAGAAATTGGTAGTACAGTTTGTACTGCCTCGGGATCTGAGTGTTCTGCACTAACGGACAGCTACTGTGACGCTGCCGCATTGAAATGCAAATGTCCAGCAATAGCAACGGCTGGTAGCAACATTTGTACATTTAACCGTAAGTGCAGCTATTATGAACCGTACTCAACAACATAGTGAATTTATCTGGCACTGTTAAAAAAGCGCGTCATTAAATTTAAATTATACATGCAAGACCGACACAGTAAAGGCATACTAGTTTACACCTCGAGCGTATATATAAAACAAAACGAAAAAAATCCAAGTTTGACAAAAATGAAACTTGTTGAAGGTATATGTCCGTTACAATTGTTCCAACCAAACCATGCAGAGTATCTCGCAAATTTACTGAATACAAATTTTTATTTAAAAAAATCATATAATATTCCGTGTTCAGAATAATACAATGATGTTACTTATATAGTTCAATTGCATGCCCACATGCTTACAAATACTTACACATTTGAGATATAGGATATCCCTATCAATATTTTAAAGTTTTATAACGGGCAAATATTCAAACTGTTTCCTGAAATATATGAAAGCACTAAATCTCAAGCTCCGTCATGTCGATAGATTCATAATTTGTATTTTACTTCATTTTAGTTGTCTATACACCATAAAAAATATCATTTTTAAATTATTAATCTTTTTGTAAGTTAATCATGATGAAAAAAGTTCGGTCTTACTTTATGTGCAATGTGTTTTAAAAGTAGTTAAGTTAATGAATACAGTTATTGGAAGGAATTATGTAATACATCTACAAGTATAATTTTATGATAATACATGTATACAACTACTAAGAATAGCTCTTTTTACCATGTAACGACTAATTCTCTCTTAAAAGAATGCACATCTCATGCGACTTGCACAGCTGTTGACATCAATCCGAATGTTCTGGAAACACCGCTAATGACAAATGTCAATGCAAGACTGGTTACACGATTGGAGGCAACGGAAAGTGTGCTGCCGGTTCCGGTATGTTTACGTCTGTTTTAAAAGAGCAGAAAACATTGCTTGTTTCAGTATCGCTTTTAATAACTACTAAGTATAAATGGTGTTCTCTCTCTTCTGTGATAACCCAGAAGCTGAACCGCGCAATGGGAAAACGTTCTTGAGGCCAGTATATGCATTTTGTTACCCGTAAATCTCGACAATATATGTTCCGGATAATTATCTGATATTAAAAGATAAGTAATTTTAAAGTTACTTACTATATAATGACTTAAATGGTCTTACCTATCTTTTTCATATTTCAAATTCTGTCAGGGGTTTATGTGTGTTTCCGTGCGGGATGATTTATTCGCTTTCAACAAAAATTGAACTTCTCATACTATTGTGCAAGTATTGCTTCAAAGTGTCTCACTTACGACACAGCATAAAATGTATATAAACATGACACGGAAAAAGTAATTTCACAAATCCAGGGTATGGACAGATCTAGGATCAGAACAGGTACAGGGTGCTGCTAAAAAAGGAGCATGGGGAAAGCCAATTCTTTGAACTTACGTAATACTTTGCTGAACGGTTTTATCATGAAATTGCTGATGTTTAAGGTTTTTATTAACTGTGGTCTCTTCAGAATGCTTTCCAGAATACACAAAACCACAATAAAATGTGCTTGTTACGATCGGAAATCTGTATTTCTTATTACAATTCTGGGTTTCAAATAAAGCAAGGTCGACAATATTATTTAACAAGAGAGAAACTGGAGTCTATTAACATTTTTATTTAAGCAAGTTCTTTTCCTCTATGGCAGCCATTAGCAGTACAGTTTGCACTGCCTCGCGATCTGAGTGTTCTGCACTCACGGACAGCTACTGTGATGCTGCCGCACTGAAATGTAAATGTCCAGCTATAGCGACGGCGGGTAGCAACATTTGTACATATAACCGTGAGTGAATCTGTTGTGAACATTACTCGACATCATTAATTAGGGCACGGTTAAAAAGTACATTAATTGTTGTTGGTTGTCTTGATTTTTCACAGAAAACTAAATGATACACGTAAGACATACATTGTTAAGACGTACCCGTGTACACAAGGGCGTATAAAATAAAATTACAAGTTTCCAAATTGGATCAACAGAAAAGAAATTAACAAGTTTTTTTTTTCATAAACATTGACATTGCATACTGATTATTTTGCTTGCAGCAATAATCTAATATTTTTAAATTACATGTACTTTTACTTTATGAATTGATATATAAAAGAAAAAAAGCACATTTGTTTATCTTTTGCAGCATGTACTTCTTCTGGTACTTGCACTGCTCTGGACCCCAACTCCGAATGTTCCACGACGGGTTCCAATGACAAATGCCGCTGCAAGTAGACCTACGCTATGGGAAATGAAGGAAAATGCGCATTAAGTAACCAATCATTTGTAATCACGAGCGCTTGCGTAGTATCGCGTATTGTATTTTACTTCATTTAAATTGCAGACATTCATTTTTAAAATACTGTGTTTTTTGTAAGCTAATCATGCTTCAAATTAACAAGATGCCTTAGAGGTTAAGACGCTCATATAGGACCAGGACAGATTTATTTTTAGACCAGAAGCGTGACTTACAATTTTCGAACAGGACCATGCTTACCAGTTTGTCATTTAGTTTAAGTAATTTCGAGGCGGGGGCATGCTTTTCATTAATATATCCAGCTAAAAGTCCAAATACAATATTTTGAGCCTCCAGAGCGGTCCATTTTTTAGCCCAGGGGCATTGGCAATGGACCATAGGACGATGCTAATACCATACGCCTTTTAGTTTCAGGCATGGATTATAAGGAGACGTTAATACCAAACATTAGTTTCAGACGAGATGTTTAATGTTTTACCGATATAGGTCAATATAAACACTTTTTGCCTGGTTACGGCTATTTTTAGCCATGGCTCATTATTTAAGCAATTTTGATTACAGAATATAATGCGATGCTACAAGCCAAACGTCAAAGACCTAGGCCATGCAATTTCGGATAAGATTTTTTTTTTTCCTCTTAAGGTATACATGTATATAAAAGACGAGGGCCAATGTTTAGGTCAGGGGAAATCTTTTAACAATTTTGGACCATAAGGTGAGGCTTCATACCATATATCAAAGCTGTAGGGCTTGTAGTTTAAGACTTCAAGAACTTTGATTGTATTTCTTACATAAGTCAAAATAAAAATCGATCCTAGGGCTATAGCCATTTACGGCAGTGGATAACCAAGGTCTTGGCCTAGATATTTATGATTTTTAACGTTTTAATTTTTATCCATTAAAATACATATAAAAACGTGTGTTCCTGGGCTGGGCCATACTTTAGCCCAAGGGCACCATTCTAAAAATTTTGGTTAAGGAGCATAAGGCTATGCTACATACCAAATATCAAGAGCCTGGGAATTGTAGTTGAAGACAAGATTTGTTAATGTTTTCCCCGATTAAAATACATGTAAAAAGTTGCAATTCTTTAGCCAATGGACATAATTTTAACAACTTTGAAAACGGAACAAAAGGCAATGCTACATATGACAAGATTTTTTAAAAATGTTTTCCTAACAACTTCCATTTCAAACAATGAACCCCAGTGGAGGCCCATGTTTGCCCTGTGGTACCATTTTAACATTTTGCAAAGAAAAATAAGGCTATGCTACCTGCCTAATACATGTATCTAGTCCTTGTAGTTTTTGACATTACAATTTTTCAAGGTGTTTCCTATTAATGATAATAATAAACATAAAAGAAGAGAAAAATGCGGAAACCGCATTAAAGCCGGATTTTTTATTTTGCCGATGGGGGTACATGTACAAGTCAAGTGTTGGTGAAGAAGTGTGGAAGTTTCATGTCGAGCTCTAGTGGCCATTTCGTGCAGTGAGGCGGAACCATTTGAATAAGTTTGGTAGAGGACCACTAAACGAATATTGGTGTGAAATTATTTGAAAATCTAGCCATAGGTTAGAAGAAAATGGCGTTTAGACATAATTCTATTCTTAGCTCTGGCGGCCATCTTGTGCAGTGAAGCGAAACCATTTTTTTTCACAGATTTGGTAGAGGACCATCCAAGGAACATTTCTGTAAAGTTTCATGAAGATTGGCCTACAACTTTTAAAAATATGACAGGAATACGAAACTTTAACGCAAATTGTTAACGACATCGCAACGTCCGCCCGGCCGCCCACATGCCCAAACGACCGGTTTTCGCTTATCTATAAGCCGAGATTTTTCGTTGAAAAATCCGGCTAAAAGCATGAGGCCCGTGACTGGCCATTTTTTTAGCTAAAGGGCAACATTTTAACAATTTTGTTAAATTACTATGATGAAATCCTACACAACAAATATTAAGGGTATATGCCTTGTAGTTGATGACAAAACGATTTTTAAAGATTATTCCTTATAACTTACATATACAAAAACTAACTTCAGGGGCGTAAACATGTTTAGCCAATGGGCATTATTTTAAGAAATTTGGTGAACAATCATAAGGTTATAATACCGACAATCAAGGGCCTAGGAATCGTTATTGAAGACAAGAAGATTTTTAAAAGTTTTTTCACAATTAAAAACATATCAGAAATGGACTACAGGGCGAGGCCATTTTTAAACCAAAGGAAAAAAAAATTTGATAAATGAAGATAAGCCGATGCTACAAAATATCACAGGCTTAGGCAATATAGCTTCAGACAAAACGATTTAAAAGAATTTTCCTAATAAAGTCCTTAACAAATGATCCCCGGTGCAGGTCAATTTTTCCACACGGGGCATTATTTTAACATTTTAAAACAGGACAAAACGACAATGTTAGTAACCAACTATGAAGAATATAGGCCTTGTATTTTCCGACAGAAAGATTTTTTTTCAAATTAAAGTACATGTAAAAATTAATTATTTTTAAAAATTTGGTAAGCGAAGCTACATACCAAAGACTAACGGCCTAGGCCTTTTAGTTTTAAACAAGAATATTCTAATAACAAAAAATATTTAGTTCCTTTTACCTAATTATTGAATGGACAGAAACTATATCAACACATTCGCTTTTCAAATATTTGTTAGAAAATCGTGAAGTGTGAATGTGAAGTGTGAACTGTGAAGTGCAAAAATTCATTTATTCACACTTCACGAATTCACGATTTTGGGGGGAAAATTGTGAAGTCTGAAGTGTGAATAAATCAATTTTTGTACTCGATAGTTCACAATTCATAATTATGAAATGTGAATAATGAAGTCCCCACTTGGTCTTTCGTATGTTTGTGTTTACATGCGTTGTTCGCGTTGTGGTTTCGATTTTAACCTGCTTCTTGTTTACTAGGTTCCAATTGTCTCTGTGCCAAAACAGTAACACATTGTTTTTGTCTTCAGTGCAAGTTTTGTTTGCATTTCGACCTCTTAGCTAAAATGATAAACGTGTTCAATAATAAATAACTTTACGGAAGCCTTTTCGATGGTGTCACTGGTGCTCATCTAGTCTACTTTTATTTGGAATTTTTATTTAAACATTTTGTGTTTGACAGCCATTGGCACTACAGTGTGTACCGTCTCGGGACTGGAGTGTTCTACAGCTACAGGCAGCTACTGTGACGCTACTACATTGAAATGCCAGTGTCCAGCAATTGCGACGGCGGCTACCAACGCATGTACTAATAAACGTAAGCGCATAATTGCGTAAACTTTGTATAACATACAGTGTCAATAAATTGGAATACTTTTGCAAACGTAATCGTTTACTTTTGATTGACACTGTTTTCTCTTAAAATGGTTTAAACTTACAAATCTACGTTCCGGCGCAAAGAAAAATATGTTCAATTATATATGTGTATTATATAACAAGTATTGTCATTAAAGGCAAGATTTACTCTAATGTTTGACGTGTGATAGGTTTTCGCTTCCGGCTTATTGCTTGTTCCTGTGAAACGCAATTGTACATTAGACAATTTAAATTTTGAAGCAATGACATAGGTTGATCCTAATTTATTGATCCAAATGTGCTCTATCGCCTTTGATCTCCGGCCATCGGATGATTTACCGAATCATCGTATGCAGTGTATCCAATATCGTCGTAATCGATTTGTTGTTTTTTTCTGTTTTAAACCCTTTTCGGAATAGATAAGCATGTATAATCAAATTAAAACAAAAATATTTGAATTGTAGCATGTACTTCTTCTGACATTTGCACCGCTCTTGACCCCAAGTCCGAATGTTCTGGGACTGGCGCAAATGACAAATGTCGCTGCAACACTGGAAACACGATAAGAGGCAACGGAAAGTGTGCTTCAGATTCCGGTTCCGATTCTGGTATGTGAACTGGAAGAGCAGATAACCGTGTGTCAATGGTATCCATACGTACTCGCGATGTATGCTCAACAAGGCAAACTATGTTAAACAAATATTTATTATCCATAAATTCACTTGCATTTGTATTGTATGAAATATATGTATTTTTTTTTTATTTTTTACAAAGTAGCAGTTTTCACATTAAGAATCACCTGCTAAATCATGATACCAAGTTAGTTCTGCATTAGCCAACGCAGTAAACGGATAACTACGGAATCCTGCAATATTCCGCCATATAGAGTTTCGCACTGTACAAGACAGCAACGATGCGACGATGCGACTATGCAACGACGCGAGATTTGGGCGATAATTATCGCTGTGTTCAACTGATAGACACGCGTGTCTGTGAAATTTCTCAGTCGAGATTTGCAGATTATAAAAGTTAATATGTCTCATCTTTGCATCGTCGCGGTGCAGTACATGGCGAAATTTAAATGGCGGAATCAGGATTGCATAGATAACAATATTTAATATATGTATTTGTACATTTGTATTTCCAAAATCGCAAGTAACTGTTAAAAGTCTTGATACATCTTCTGGTACATTTTTAAGTGCGTCTATCCATATATAAATTGCGTATTTTTCCTACCGTGTGTCTTCTCCTAAGACCAGCTCCTGTTTGTGAGTTCACTATGTGTCATTATGACTGTGATTGTTTATACCTTATTATGAAGTACCATTAAAATAAACACACTTCTTCAACTAGACAAATGACTAAACAATATAAATATATGTAATTTGTAAATATAAGATCCCGACATATAACCGCCAATGGACATTTTTTATTTACCTGAAATGCGAATATTGCCAAACTTCTGTCTACTTTTAAGACCTGACATTTATAAAGACCTTTAGAATGTTAACGTTTTCCGTTGCAGTTTTTATTTCAAGATGAAATTTCATGAATACCCCACGCATGTGTGTTTTCAGGCACGGCTGGTGTTGTGGTCTCCATGTCAACGATTCTAACCTGCTTCTTTGTGACTGAATTCTAATTGTCACGGACTTCAGCACTTATAATAGACTTGGACATGGCTACTTCTTCGCGCTTTATTTTGGACAAAACAGAACTATGTAAATTTGTTTATTCAGATGTCCATACAATTATGAAAAAACTAGGTTTTTAGGCAGCTTCGATTTTATAATACCTTGATTTATTTATATTTCGAAGCCATTGATGACGGTAAAAAAAAATTCCCGTAATTATCAAGTCTATTAAGTTGCTGCCATGGTATTCAAAAACTCTATTTTTCTATGCATGATTTTTCTTTAATTATTATCAGTGTGATTTAGACGTACTCCAGTTCTAAACCTCCATTTCAAGATATGACTGACATGTCCTAAGTAAATTAAATTTGCAACAGTTTACCATCATGATGCATATTGAAATATCCAAAATATTACATTCTAGAACAATAAATACAAGAAAATAACAATAAAAATGGAATAAATTTTAAGCAACACACTATCATTACATTGATGTTATTACATGAATTCCAACATCATATCTGTATTGAACGTAGAGAGGATTGCTGACTACATATGGTGTCGTGTATCGTCTGTCTGGTCCGTTGTTGATGGATACAAAATAGTGTGTAAGTATAAAATCCTTCATGACAAACATTTGCACTCAAACAGAGAATGAATATTAAGATGCATAAATTTTGTTATATTATGCACTATGCTATATATAATATATTCATATATCTAATGAATACTCAAGAAAAAGGTTCGTGTGTGATAAAATAAAATTATCGTTTGCTGGCCTGAAAACAGAATATATTTGAATTAATTACATGCATTTACACAATAAAGTATCTCAATCAACCATTCGCAACATGATCTTGCAAACAAGGCTTATATGATCACATGAACTTCATGTTACACCAGTCGCTAAATAGTTTGTACTATAAATGTTATTGCTTATAAATAATAATTAATGTTTTCAACGGACAGGTGCATGATACACTGTACATTGTTTTTCAGTAATAAAAATATTTTTTCAATCGTGGTGTTATTCTTAAAATAGATGATGAACATACAACCTCGTATAGCGATTACCGGTATATAACAGTGGTATTATTATCGAGCAGATATATAAACATGAATAAATGCAACTGTATTTCACTGAGTGTTCGTATGGTATGTACATATGTTAGTTGTAGCTTTTCTTTAATTTACCGTTTTGCTGCTAATTACAGCACTCATTCAAGCAGTACAAAACAAATGATTGACGACGTGTTAAGTCCATATATTGGCTATTAAACAATGACAATATGATCGCTAATAAATGTAACAAAGGATATCAGTGAAACTGATAAATGCTCCCCAATGCGATTTCTCAAGTAGCGGGAATTAATGCAACGAGAAAGGCAGATATATTAAAATAACTACAAATCAATGGAACTGCAGGACCAGATCTGTTGTCGAAACTGTATTTGATCATGGCACACAAATACCATACGAACATGCAGCTGAAGCATAATTGTACAACAACAATCTAAGGTCCATAACTGTAATAATAACTTTTTAAACGGTGGAATATAACTGTATTACATTATTTTCATCCTTGTTATTTAACTTTCCATCTTCAGTGTCGTTAAATTTCATACATAGCTGTTCGAGAGAAATAGACCTGGCATTAATGATACACTAAATACTATTCAATAATAATGAAAGACTTACAATTTTGTGAAAAATAATCAAAGTGGAACATCAAGACATCAATATCATCTCCCCTTGGTACTGAAGGCTTCAATGGCTTTTCACTGAATTTCAGCCAGTAGTAGTTGCTGTGAAATAGCCTGGAAAAGAATGGCACACTTGGTCCCATATGCAGCAATAATCAATTAGAGGCCCATGACTCGCTACAAGTCAAAAGTGGAATCTCACGACATTATGCTACTCTGGTTCTAACCAGTACTAAAGCTTTATCAAAATGTTGCAATAAAGATTCATGGAATTCCTGTCGGTGGTTGTTGAGCTATATCCTGTATTAGAACTGTGCAATATATTTATACTAAATTGAAGCTATCAAAAAAGGTCCATACCTTAGGGAAAAATCTTTGAAGCAGAAGATCCTGACAATATGCTTACCTGCTCTTGATTATGAAGCTTTCCATACAGTTTCAATGAATTCGGACAAGTGGTGGCTGTGAAATATCCCGGGCAAGACTTGTGAACTACGTATTTTTTTCAGCAATTGTCAAATGCCCATAATTCCAAGACAAATCATTGAAGAGCAATATCCTGGTACTATGCATACCATCTTAGTAGTGAAGATTCACTTTAAGCAGTGGGGAGGGGGTCGAAAAAATGTGGTTAAGTTGGAAGTTAATTATCATAGTATTATATCCTTATACATGTGAACGACAAATTGTGTTTTATTCATAATTTTAAGAAAAAAAAAATGTCAGGAAGGCCTGAAATGAAAACTTTATTTTTGTTTGGAAAAGTGACTGTTGTTTGCGGACAAGTAGATTTTTGCAATTAACTTGTCCATGGACAAGTTAACAATTCTGATATTTCCACGGGAATCCGGTCAGTATAGTTGCTGAAAAATGGTTGGACAACTTTTGTGCACAATATAATAACTTCAGCAATGTTTAAAGGCCAATAACTCCAAGAAATATCATTGAAGCGGAACACCATGGTACTATGCACACCTTGTCTGTGTAATGAAGCTTCCCGTATAGTTTGTTTGAATTCTGACTATAAGTAGTTGCTGAAATTGAATAGCACAGACAGGCTAAAAATTGTGCACTTAAAACTAATTTCAGCAATTTCCCCAAAGTCCGAAAACTCAAAGAAAAGAAAAAATATTCGAAGCTTGTTATGGTATTTTGTATACGCATATTCTGAAGCACTAGCTCTGACACAACCGTGAGGTAGGTGAGGGAAAGGAACCACAACTCTACGTAGGGGCATGAATCTGTAGAAAAGCCCGAAATGTCCTGGCACCTTTTTGTCTTGAGGCCAATATGACAGGTGACGTCACCATTTAACCAACTTATAGTTTAGATACCAGTAATTCCAATTCCCATAGGGTCCCATTATGAAACGGCAAATTTTCCGAGCATTTCCTTTATTTCAAATTGTGCAAGGCCGGTATCAATTTAAAGATCAATCTGTCTTCTTCCAAAATGTGCAATAGAAAAGGTATGTCATGTTACTTTTAAGAAAATGCATCTCACTTGAATGCAGGCACCGGCACAAAACAGGGTTTCGGCAGTTATATTTCGACAAAAGCCCCTACCACATTTAACACACCCCAAAAGTTACCCTTTCAAGTTAGCCTCCAATGAAATGCACCAAAATGTCGCAGACACGCATAGGATATTAGAATTAACCACAAAAGGCATGTCTGAGATTCGTAAAAGGCTTGTATGCCAGAAGAGAAGAGGAACTCTTTAGTAATAGGCACTACTTTTGAATGGACCACGGAAGGATGCGCAATGATTTACTGGTATCTAACCTGATATCGCTACAACAAGACTACACATAGACTACTGACAAATATATGGTAAATAATTGGCCAATCTGTTTATCATTCTTTATTAATATATTCATTATTGAATAGAGCATACATATTAAGGTTTGTTACAAATTACATTCTAAAGTTTCAATTGGAACTAACGTCAGGACGAAAAGTTGTGTAACTTGTATATTATTTCGGAAAAAAATTCGGATTAGCATTTCATAGGTGCTCATCAAATATGAAGCAATAATTTAATGTGGACAGTGTTTTCTTTCCTTATTTCTGTATTGATATTCCCTTTTCCGTAAGTGGTTTTCAACATTACAACAACTTAATTTGTGCCACTAAGCATTAAAGTGAAAAAGTCTGAAGTGCCTACGGGCTATTGAACTACGGGTCCTCTGATAGCATGAACCAATAATTTTTTTTTTAATATTTAAATATAAGGAAACATACAATATTTTGTATTCAGATTTGCCTACTTTAGAAGTTCAAACAACTTTACTTTTTTAAACTTGGAGTTCAAATACATTTTTGGAGAATTGCTTAAGTAACCTACCATAAGTATTTTGTAAAACACTGCATGTGTTTTGGTTACCTAAATTGTTCACCTAAATTTTACTGAAAAAAATCAACTCTTTAACACAAGATTCAGAGCCTTTGCATGTGTTTTGTAAAGTTTTACAAATAAGGACCCCAAAATAACATTAAAGACAATCATAATCAAGTTATTAGGCAAAATTATAAAAATAGTTCTGTTTCTGGTCTCCGGCCCAAAAATTAAGGGTCGGTAGGTAGGGATTTTATTTTATTTTTTTTTATGATGGGGGGGATGGTTTGTGTTCCAGACAGGTGTCTGTTCAGATGGGAAATCAATACAGATGAGTAATGTGTTGACATATTGCAAAACCTGTATCCCAAACTGATCGACCAACATGCTGACATGACTGCCTGTTAAAAATTGAAAAACTACCGGTAAAAAACCATGTATTAATTCAAAGGCAATGCCCAACTTTTCTGAAAATGATATCCATTAAATAAATTTACAACAAAATATATATAAAAGTAATTAGTACGACTGAAGTACCTTCAATGCCAAAAAAATCACTTAAAATTCTTTTTTTAGTAAAATGTGCGAAAAGAAAATTTATCGATGGAAAGAAAATTAAAGAAAATAAACTTTTTTTTGGAACAAAAGTATGTAGGGTAGGCAGCAAAAGGTAGGGTAGGTAGGGAGACCAGAAATGGGACTTTTTTGGGGGGGCTTTAGCATCATTTGGTATTACAACAATCAACACTTAAATACCAAACAATTTGAAGCTACATTAAAGTTATTGTAATATAGTTTTATTTTAAAATCCTTTAGGCGTAAAAAAAAAAGTTTGTTTCAGGTTAAATGCCCCCAAAAATTAGTGAAGGTAGGTCGGGATTTGTTTATTTTATTTTTTATTATAAATGGTCAACTTAAAGATCCTAAAAGTAAAACTGAATAAATATTCAAAACATATCAGTAATATCTTTAAACATTATTTATAAGTGGATACTATCGAAACAAAGCCCTTATTTATCCAAAAACACATTTAATTATTGAAAAAGTAAATAAAACAAAAATAAATCTGACAAACCCAATAAAATGTTCTAGGGTCGGGGCATTTTTTAGGGTATGTCGGGTAACCTGAAACTAATTTTTTTTTTTTACACCTTATTAAAGCCTTTGGCAGTAATCAAGCCATTTTACTTGAATACTGGCGCAGTGCCTAAATTCGCCACTTGCCTACATCCGCCACCCCATCCGAATAAGCGTTTATTTACCAGCGATGTCTATTTCGTTGATCTCGATCAATCAGATACTTTCACTTAACAAAGCTGATGAGTTTTCATCTTGATTTGTGCATTAATGCATAGTTGATCCAATTATTTTGTACATAACCCCTAAATGCAAAGAAACTGCATGCGGGGAATCTATTTCATACTGCGCATGCGCAGTTTTGAGGCCCTGCATGGTGTCCACAATAAAGTAAATTTTTCGTGTTTTAATAGTATGTCCATGTGAACATGTGCAGCATAAAATTAACCATTATTCATTGGCATCACATACAATAAAATGTGGAAAAAACTGCGTTTTGAGAGCGCAAATGTCTCGCTACTCAAAACCCCCATTATTTGTCCACGTGCATGCGGGGCCTCCGTTTCAGAGCTATTTTTAGAAATACGAACAAGTATTTGGAGAAATTGAAACGTATTAACAACAGACATCGAGCTGCTCAATATATAAAATTAAATAAAACAATAGTCAAATGTGGAATACTGCAGTAAGCATGTCACGGTTCTTGATCTGCGAATTTCACCAAGCCACTTTGGATCACCGTGTTTTATATTAAACACTATCAAATGAACCTTAAATACACAAAAGTAGGAGTTTTGTCAACATAAGTCAATAGAAGTTGCTTTGAAGACAGAATTATTTTCGAGGAATTTGAACATGTTAAAGTGGGGTGGCGGATTTAAGCACTCCCACGCTCATTTTTTAACACCGTTTAGGCCTTCAATCTCAATAATTACTTTTTATTTGCCAAGTATTTAAAATGTAACCAAAACATGCGGGCAAATGCACATTAAACCTAACTTGATTTATGTGAATTTTTATGTCAATCTGTAAACAACTTAAAAAAATATCGTACAAATACCCCCCAAATGTGGCAGGTTTCGGCACTGCGCCAGTATAGTTAAAACAATAACAGAACACATGTATAGACAATTGAACAAAAAGAGTTGTGAAATACAACTTTTATACTTGGAAGACATGACAACATTGATAAAAATTAAAATTGTATTTTGTTTTATCAAATAAGAAGCATATTTCTTATGCAAGTTTTGAGTGATTTGCAAATGATCTGTAATGTGTTGTCCATGAATATAAGATTATACCATAAATCTATACTGCAGGCATAATGAGTGCAATACTTTTTTTTGTTAATTTAGACTGTACTGTGTAGTAAAAATTAACATAAGACTACAGAGCAAGAAAGGAAGGTTAGTGTAAGACAAAATCAGTTGTTCCATTTATCATTATAGTGGATATAACGAAAGCAGAAAAAGACTGGCAAACGATCACCATAGACACAAAATGTTATTTCACTTAATAAGGCTTTGTTATGTGGCTTTAGATAAGAATTGTGGCAAATATATGTTATTTTAGAATTGTTTTTTGTACAATTTACCAAATAAAACTTACTGAATAAGATTGTTTTAATGTAAAAAAAAAATTATAAAATAAGAAGCATATTTCTCATGCATATTTTGAGTTGTGTCCAAATTAATGTGTTGTCCGAAATAGTGACAGTTTTTCAATTTAGTATTTGCAGTTTATCAAATAAATTCATATTAGTTTTTAAACATAGCAATAAAAGCAGTCATAATCATTATAAATGGTTTTTAAACACGTAATTCAATGTGAACATTTTGTTTTTAATAACATTGCAAATCTAAAGGTTCATTGGTGACATAATGTTCCCATGGAGGTGGCCATATTGGATGTCTCATTTTGGACAATAGTGGTCTTATATTTAAAATTAATTAGTGTTGATCACATCATTGTATGGCATAAATCTATTCACATATCAAAAGAAACATGTTTTTCCTGCAAGAAAGTATAAGTTTTATGTTGGAACACTTTCTGTTTGAAGGTTGCCAATTGTGATTTTTTTTTCAAAATTAATTTTTATGCTTCTGGAGAGTGTTCTAGTCTATTAACTGAATGTTCCCTTTAGCAAATGTGTCCTCTAACATTACTCAATGTTTACAGAAGCAAAACTGATCAATAACCACTTTTAAAAGGTCATAATTTAACCCTCGCATTTAGACTTCAATCTACTGTATTTTGGGGAATCAGTTTTGGTTAGTTAAAACGGAATAACTTCCCTTGTTGGTTCATGCTACCTCTGCGGACACTATAACCGCATCATTAAAGAGCCTGCTCAACAGCTATGCTGTTCGAAGTGCCTCATAGGCCAATCATTTAAGTATAACTTGTTATTTAGGCCACGAGTTCTGAGCTAATATTGAGCCTACATTTTTAGCTCACCTTAGCACATCCGTTGTCCGTGTGCCATCAACAATTTGTTTCATTCCCACGATAGAGACTTCACTTTTTATCTAATCTTATCTAAACTTGCTTTGTTTATGTATGACCATAAAATCTCTTGACGGGATTGTTTTTGTTCCTGGTCACAGCAATAACGCTAGAGATGTGGCCCCTTTTTTATGCCAAAAATTGCAAAAAAGCCTTTTTCCAACATATAGACTTTATTGTCCATCCAGTCTTGACCAAACTTTGTGTATGACCATCAGATCTCAGCAGAAGCCAAAAATGGGCAAGATTGTATTACAAACATCAGAGTTATTGCCCTTTGTGAAAAAATAATTACAAAAAATTGACATTATTCAAGAAAGAGACTTCATTTTTCACCGGATCTTAAACAATCTTGCACACCATAAGATAAGAAGTCGGATACAAGCATGATCAGGCGAGAAATACCGGAGTTATTGCCTGTTGTGAAAAAAATATACAAAAATGGACATAATTCAGGATAGAGACTTCATTTTTTATCAAATCTTTACCAATCTTGCACAGTGTGTCTATGACCATAAGATTACAGTTGAAGTAGAATATACGCAAGATCGGGCAAGAAACACTGGAGTTATTGCCCTTTGTTTGTGAAAAAAATATACGAAAAAATTCATTCAGGATAGAGACTTCATTTTAAGATCGACTATTCGAAGAATAGGTGAGCTTTCCTACTACCCCCGGCGTCCGCGTCTGAATTTGGTTAAAGTTTTTATTCAAAACTCTTGTAACTTAAAAACTACATAAGTAATTCACTTGAAACTTGGAACTAACCTTTGTCATCAACTCCACTGTCAGGGGCAACATTCCGTATAACTCTGTTTTGTATTTTGACATATTTATGCCCCTTTTTACTGAGATTTTCTGGTTCAAGTTTATATTCAAAAGTTTTGTAACTTCAAAACTACATTTATATAAGTTATTCACTTGAAACTTGTAACTAACCTTTGTCATCAACTCCAGTATCAAGTGCAACATTCCGTATAACTGTTTTGTATTTTGACAGAGTTATGCCCCTTTTTCACATAGATTTTCTGGTTAAAGTTTATATTCAAAAGGTTTGTAACTTCAAAACTACATAAGTTATTCACTTGAAACTTGGAACTGACTTTTTTCATCAACTCTAGTATCAGGGGCAACATTACCCATAACTCTGTTTTGTATTTTGACAGAGTTAGCCCACTTTTTACATAGACTTTGTGGTTAAAGTTTTTGTTCCAAAAATTTATGAACTATACAAGGCTTCACTTAAAAGTATTGTATTTTTACAAATTTATGCCCCTTTCACTATCCAAAATATGTACCAACTGAAATACTTCGAATAGTCAAGCGCGCTGTCCTCTGACAGCTCTTGTTCATCCCATCTTCACTGATCTTGCACAGTTTGTCTATGGCCATTAGACTTCAGGTGAGGTCGATTATATTAGCAAGATCGGGCCAAAACCTCAGAGTTATTCAACTTATTGCCCCTTGTGAGTGGGAAAAAACAGACCGATGCCTCATTCACATAAACTTGCATGTCTTTACTACTCCTGCTGTTTTTAATATGCCTCAATCAAAGTAAGGTAGCATTAGGCCAACATTTTTTTTATCTTTTGTTTTACGGGAATATCTACGTTAATTTTCAACGAAAACAAATACAAATAAAAGTAACCATTGTGAATTTTATTATAATTTACCCACCAACTTCTTATTTTATTCATAGCACATGTACTTAAAACAAGGACCTATAAATGTTTGGAAAAGAATGAAGTAATAATTGTATCTGTTCAAATACTTATTTAAAGAGTTTCAAACTAATAAATTAACTTTTTAAACAGCATATCTTTATAAAGCTTGTTTTTAGCCTTGACTGTTAAAAATGTCTTAAGTTTGAAAATAAAAAAATGCTCCTCTTTTAAATTATGTTGTTTTGTTTTTTTATTGCTGTAAAAAAGTGATTTTATTTTTATTACTCCCCCTCGACTCAATTTGTTTTTAAAAAGCTGCCATAAAACAAAACATAAAAAATGTTGGCCTGATATATCCTTATAATGAAAACTCAGGTGAGCGCTTTGGGCCATCATGGCCCTTTTGTATTGTTATATTATGGGAATTGTTTGCCTCATGGCCCATACCACTGAATAGGGCTGTGGATAGTTGGGTAAGTGACGATTCGATCCGTTCAACGAGTCGGGATTTCCGACTCACAGATCGAACCACGAATCAGCTGTTACAAATTGCGATGCAGGAAAACACTCTCATGAGTCATAAAGACTAATAACTTTATCATATTAAACCAATCTGTCGCCTTCTTCTCGTCATTTTTATTAATATCGAAGTATTTCCACACTGGGGATGTACATTTTGCTTGTGATTTTCGGTATTGTTGTTCCGCCATACGTCATGTACTTGCGCGTGCGTATGACGCCATTGTTTTGATAGGAGTTTCGCATTCATGTTTTCGTATCTTTTTTAATTGATTTGGGATTTACGTGCTGCAGCGCATATTTAGGTTAACTTGGGCAAACGTTACGTTATTTCTTGTTGGTGACTTGAAAAATGCAGGTTTTGAAAAAACATGGAATGTAACGCTCCTGATATTGCAGCTCTACTTTTCACGCGAGTTGTGTTTGCATTCTGCTATTTGGAAAACTAAGACATGTACACACATTAAACTGCAATATAATGTCTCAAAAGGGTTTATTTTGTGTATTAATTAACTAATTTTATGAAAATCAATATAAGGTAAATATAAAATTTTAGATCGCAATTAAACGATACTCGCAGCAGCCCTACCACTGAAATATACTGCAGCTATCAAATTTCTCAAATGTAATGCACTAAAATAAAAAAAAAAGAATGTGTCAAACATATTGTACAATACACCTCCATGTTGGCTGCATTAGAAATTTAAATCAACACATCATATTGTTTTACACATCTTTTGCTGTCCACCTCTGTGTATCAACCTATCAATAATTTTATTTCTACCATTTAAATGTACTTCAAAACACGCAGTACTTCTGTGTTCAGTTATTTTGACATGACAGTGGGGTTTTTAAGGGCCAATTTGGGGCCAAAATTTGGCTTGATTCCCGTGCTGAAAAGGGTTTTTTTCCCCTATATTTACCTTAAAATTCCCCTCAGAATGTAAGCTTTATTTTGAAAAAAATTGACCCAAATCTGACAAAAATTGACTTAGAGGCATTTTCGTTATCAATCCCAGCAATTTTTCATGAAACCAAGTAAGTGTATAATCTAAGTTATCATTTGTAGCAAAGCAATTGATAAATGTTTTATAACAAAGTAGAATATAAACATGTACTGTTGCTTTTCTATAAAAAAATCTTCCCCATTTGTTGTAAAATTCCCCATCTGAAGGGCCTGCCACCTTGCCCCCCAAAAAACACTGCATGACCAACGCCGTATATCTGTCATCTTAAGTATTGGCGGAGGGGGGGGGGGGGGCTTCAGATGCTGGGGATGGGGCTCAGACCCTTGGTTTTGGGGGAAGTTATTGTAACATATTTACAAAAAGTGGAACAATAGTTCCAGGTGTAAAGTCATCTTTTGGGGAAAATTTTGTGCATGATTTTAAGGATTTTTTGCTTTGGGATGATGTCTATACTCAGACCCTGCTACAAAGGGTATAAAAGCCCTGGTATTTGACACTAATGTGGTAATAATTCATATAAACTTATTTTTAGCTCACCTGAGCACAAAGTGCTCATGGTGAGCTTTTGTGATCGCCCGTTGTCCGTCGTGCATGCATGCGTGTGTGCGTACGTCGTCAACTTTTCATTCAAACAACATCTCCTCCTAAACCGCTTGGCAGATTTTAACCAAACTTCACAGGAATGATCCTTGGGTGGACCTCTTTCAAAGTTGTTCAAATCTTTCCGGTCCGCTGAATATGTAGGTCACCAGAGCTAAAAATAGATTTAAAAAGTGAAAACTTTAAAAATCTTCTTCTATGAAACCGCAAGGCTCAGACCTTTCATATTTGATATGTGACAGCCTCTAGAGGTCCTCTACAAAGATTGTTCAAGTTATGCCCCTGGGGTCAAAACGGGCCACGCCCCGGGGGTCACATGGTTTATTTAGAATATATAGCAAAATGACTTTAAAAATCTTCTCCTCTGAAACCACAAGACCCAGAGGTTTCATATTTGGTTTGTAACATCCTATAGTGGTCCTCTACAAAGATTGTTCAAATTATTTCCCTGGGGTCAAAACTGGCCACGCCCCGGGGGTCTCATGGTTTATATAGAATATATAGCAAAATGACTTTAAAAATCTTCTCCTCAGAAACCGGAAGGCCCAGAGGTTTCATATTTGGTATGTAACATCCTTTTAAAATCTTCTCTGAAATCGCAAGGCCCAGAGGTTTCATATATGGTATTTAACATCCTTTAGTGGTCCTTTACAAAGTTTGTTCAAATTTTGCCCCTGGGGTCAAAACCGGCCACACCCCGGGGGTCACATGGTTAATATAGAATATATAGCAAAATGACTTTTAAAATCTTCTCTGAAACTGCAAGGCCCAGAGGTTTCGTATTTGGTATTTAACATCCTATAGTGGTACTCTACAAAGATTGTTCAAATTATGCCCCATGGGTCAAAACAGATCACACCCGATTGGTCACATGGTTAATATAGACTTAAATAGCAAAACGACTTTAAAATTCTTCTTCTCTGAAATCGCAAGGCCTAGAGGTTTCATATTTGGTATGTAACATTTTATAGTGGTCCTCTACAAAAAGTTTTCAAATTATGCCACTGGGGTCAAAACTGGTCACGCCCGGTGGGGGGTGGGGGTGGTCCAATGGTTTATATAGACTTAAATAGAAAAATGACTTTAAAAATCTTCTCCTATGAAACGGCAAGGCCCACAGCTTTCCTATATTTGTTACGTAAAATTGCATAGTGGTCCTCTCCAAAGATTGTTCAAATTATGCCCCTGGGGTCAAATCTGGCCACCCCCGAGCAGTCACATGGTTTATATAGACTTAAATAGCAAAATGACTTTTAAAATCTTTACCTGAAACCGCAAGGCCCACAGCTTTCCTATATTTGGTACGTAACTTTGCATAGTGGTCCTCTCCAAAGATTGTTCAAATTATGCCCCTGGGGTCACATGGTTTATATAGACTTAAATAGCAAAATGACTTAAAAAATCTTTACCTGAAACCGCAAGGCTCAGAGGTTTGTTCAAGGTTGTTGAACTTATGCCCCTGGGATAAAAATAAGCCACGCCTCTGGGATGCAAATTCCAATTGGGTTACAAGGTCGCGGGTGAGCGTCCTAGGGCCCTCGGGGCCCTCTTGTTTAATGACTAGTATTCATGAAATGAAAAACAAAATAGTTTTGTGAATTGTTTTTTCTATCCAATATATCCTTCTTTCCTATAGATTCAGCCATTCCTGTAGATGCGGCCACCCCCAGATAATGAAAATTAACTATTATTTCTTACAAAACTTGTGTTAGTTATCTGTATTGAGACAATTCTATCACATAAATTTTGTTGTTGGTTTTAAAAATTGCGAATTTTAAATTTTGTCTGAGAAAATTAAGATTTTTTAAAGAAATTCCCCAAAATTGCATATGTGCATTAGCTAAGAATTTTGTAAACATTCATTTTTAGCCAGATTTTTCAACAAAAAATCTCGGCTTATAGATAGGCGAAAACCGGTCGGTTGGGCGGGCGTTGCGATGTCGTTAACAATTTGCGTTAAAGTTTCGTATTCCTGTCATATTTTCAGAAGTTCTGGGGCAATCTTCATGAAACTGTTCCTTGGATGGTCCTCTACCAAACCTGTGAAAGTGGTTCCGCTTCACTGCACAAAATGGCCACCAGAGCTAAAATTTGAATTCTGTCTAAACGCTATTTTCTTCTAAACCTATGGCTAGATTTTCAAATAATTGTACACAAATGGTCATTTAGTGTTCCTCTACCAAACTTATTCATATGGTTCTGCCTCACTGCACAAAATGGCCACTAAAGCTAAAAATAGGATTTGCGTTAAAGTTTCTTTTCTGTCATATTTTAAAAAGTTCTCCGTCAATCTTCATGAAACGTTACAGAAATGTTCCTTAAATGGTCCTTTACCAAACCTGTGAAAGTGGTTCCGCTTCACTGCACAAGATGGCCGCCAGATCTTAAAATAGAACTATGTCTTAACTCCATTTTGCCACTAGAGCTAAAAGTAGAATTTGCGTTAAAAGTTTCGTATTCCTGTCATATTTTCAAAAGATTTTGGTCAATCTTCAGGAAGCTTTACACAAATGTTCATTGGATGGTCCTCTACCAAACCTGTGAAAATGGTTCCGCTTCACTGCACAAGATGGCCCCAGAGCTAAAAATAGAAATATGTCTAAACGCCAATTTCTTCTATGGCTAGATTTTCAAATAATTTCACACCAATGTTCATTTAGTGGTCCTCTACCAAACTTCTTCAAATGGTTCTGCCTCACTGTACAAGATGGCCGCCACAGCTAAAAACGGAAATATGTCTAAACGCCAGTTTAGAAATATGTCTAAAAGCCATTTTCTTCTAAATCTGTGGCTAGTTTTTCAAATAATGTGACACAAGTGTTTGTTTGGTGGTCCTCTACCAAAATTATTCAATGCAATATCTTAAATCTTACATTTTCAATGTCACATTTAACCATGAGTAACTACTTAAGGAACATTTTCATCCATCTTGCATTTGATCATTATTTTCCAAAACAATGATAGCTTGTCCAGTGGAGAAAAGTTCCTTAGATGGACACTTTCTTAAATGCAAATATGCAACATTGCATAGAAACAAACATAATTATGTCAGTAATTTCATGCCATCTCTCTAGTCCACACTTTTTTCCCATTTTATTTTGAGACCACATTTTTGCCAAGTCTCACCAAACTGCACACATTTTTGATCATCGACATGAAACTTCCATACTTCTTCACCAACATTGACTTGTACATGTACCCCCATCGGCAAAATAAAAAATCCGGCTTTAATGCGGTTTCTGCATTTTTCTCTTGTTAAGCAGTTTGCTAGTGTGTGTTAGTCCAATAAAGAATGCTTTTAATGAATTATATCAAAATTGCAACAAAATGTTAGTGTTTTCTTATAAAAATGAAGACTGAACCAAATGATAGGAAACTTCTGACAAATTCATGGTTGCTAGGCTGCCTTCATATAATTGGTCAGTAACTAAGTGAATTGCTGATCTCTAAATTAACTGGCCTTTATTTAGTAGGAGAGACCTTAAATTTATAGATAAAAGTCTCAGTGTTGTTAAAATTGTGTTCATTTAGGGTACAAAAAGCAGTTTAGCTCTTAAGTGGCCGAATATACAGGAAAAGAGGCTATATAAGCATGGATTTTTTTCTTATTCAACAGGGTCTGGTTAAAGGACCATTCCCAATGCTAAAGATTTATTTTTCCCTAATTGGAATGAAAAAAAATGAATCTGAAGTGCCAAAAAATACATGGGATATGTGAATTTAATTTGTCTATCATGTAATTACTTGTAATGGTAAGGTTATGGATAAACACCATTAAAATACCAAGTTCAACCAATATGAGGCCAAAAATAAAATTGTATTTGTTTCCCCATCCCTACCTACCCACCGAAATTACTGTGACCCAAAGATTTTGGGGGGGTTCCAAGGCGGTAAAAAAAATATTTCTGGTCCGAGTAAGAAATGGTACGAAAAGGCAGTGGGTACGAACATAACGCTGTGGGTACGAATCTAATCAAGCGTGCATGTGAAGCAAACAGGCAAATATTTTCCATTTGAACACTGCTGTGTTGACAGTATCGGATGTGTTAGTTAATTTGGACAATAATTTTCAATCTTTAATCTAGTCTGTAATACATGTACATATTGTTATTTATTATTATATCATTAAATATATTACTATGATAGTTCAATGTAATTGCTAAAAAAAAAGGGGGAAAAAATGTCCTACCTACCTACCTGGCCAACCCTATTTTGCATGGGTCGGGAAGGGGAAACAAACATAATTTTATTTTTGGCCTGACACTAGTTTAAGTAATTCATTTTATAAATTAGTAAATATTAAGTTTCTTAAATGTATTTCCCAATTAGCAAGATTTCACGATGTATAATTCCCAATTTGATGGGTACCCAGTGGTTTTTTTAGCGCCAATATGGGGCCAAAATTTGGCCCCATTCCCCTGCTTAAACAGTATACATTTTCCCCTATTTTGACCTTAAAATTCCCCTCAGAATGTAAGCTTCATTTTGAAAAAAAAGAGACCAAAATCAGTCAAAAATTTACTAAGATAGAGAAATTTTCGTAAACAATCCCAGCAGTTTTTCATCAAACTAAGTTAATCTAAGTTACCATTTGTAGCAAAACAATTCATTAAGGTTTTATTACAAAGTAGAATATAAGCATGTTATAACTTAACTCTTTTCTAAAAAAAAAATCCCCTTTTGCCATAAATTTCCCCATCTGGAGGGCCCGGCCACCTTTCCCCCAAAGGTGAAAAAAACACTGGTACCGGTTTTGTGATCGCCTGTTGTCCGTCGTGAATAGTCCGTCGTTCGTCGTCAACATTTACCTTGTGAACACTCTAGAGGCCACATTTATTGGCCCAATCTTCATGAAACTTGGTCAGAACATTTGTCCCAATGATATCTCGGCTGAGTTCGAAACTGGGTCATGTGGGGTCAAAAACTAGGTCACTAGGTCAAACTGAAGAAAAAGATTGCTAACACTCTAGAAGTTACATTATTTGCTCAATCGTCATGAAACTTGGTCAGAACATTTGTCCCAATGGTATCTTGGCCGAGTTCGAATCTGGGTCATGTGGGGTCAAAAACTAGGTCACTAGGTCAAAAAGAAAAATAGTTTCAATTTCAATATGTACTTCAAAATTTTGAATGTCTGTTGTCACTTAAGTTTTTCAAACCATGATGATTAAGGCCCCATTTCCATCAGTCCTTCAGTATATCCATATTCGTATAAAAATCTAACACATGGAAAATTGTTCGACTAATGAAACTCAGGTGAGCGACCCATGGCTATTTGGCCCTCTTGTATATAAATAATTACACTAGGATCAAACCCTGCATGTGTTTGACAAATATGGAATGTATGTTTGTGTGTTTTTCAGAAATGAACAAGATGACTCATACTTACAAAGGCTACATAACTTCTAGACCCAGAACTGGGATTGGAACGAACACTACAGAAATGCTTCATGGAATTACCCCTGACGAAACGCTTCGTGAAACCATCCCAGCCGAAATGCTTCGTGAAACAAGTCCTCCTGAACTGGTTTGTGAAATTTTAATCTTTGTTCATCAAAGCAATAATATCACATAAGACCATCAGTATGACTGGTATAAAAACTCATGAAATCCACTCTGATTATTGGAAAAGCAGTTTTGAGAGATTGTAATAAGTAGTGTTCGTGTTCAGCATCAAGATTTGTCTTTATAATCTCTATATTGATGTATTTCTGTATAGTGTATACCAGTTTGCATACTTTGGAAAATGTTTTCCATTGTACTCTACATGTATTTGTAATTGTTAAAGTTGTGTGTCCTTGACATTTAGATTTGACCTGACCCTGAGAAAGAATGTTGCAAGTCTAAATAAACTGAATGATTGTTTTAAATACTTAATGCAATGTACTTAATTTCATAGACAGGGGCTGAAGGTGACAATCTGCAGAGAACACAAGATGTTCGCAGAAGGACCTCTACTCAGATACGACATCTGTATTCGGTACGAGATTTCACTTTCATCATATCAGACAGTTTCTTACTTCTTACTATTCCTACAGTGGCTACTTCTTAACTCTTTAGGAACTACCTACCTCTGTTAAATTTTTACAAACTGTAAAAATATCTTCACTGAAAAGTGTTTGACTTACAAATTCTTACAGAATGACAGACCAGATCAGAACCAACTTACGCCTATGGGAGATAATGGACTGAAGCCTTCACTTTCTGAGGTAATGTATAGCTTAGACTCATTAACCGGACACTGACTTTTATGCATGAATAAATTATGAATTCATTATGATGAAGATATAGAGGATATTTGTTGGTTTCGGTAGAATATGGAATTTAATTCACGATTGATCATGAAAATTTATATTTTCAGCCACTCGTGAAAAAATTTTTTTTCTATGATCACGAGTGAATCAAAAATCGATATTCTACCGAAACGTACAAATTTTCTTTTTATTTTATGCTTTTTACTCCGTTTTTTTACTTTTTATGTGCTATCTAAATACATTTAATTTGAAAACATCGCAGGAATTATAACGTCATGACGTCACAATTTTGAGCCCGGCATTGTTGACAGTCCGTTTCATTTGCTGTATTAAATCGGGAACCAATTTGAAACAGTGAAAATGACTGTAGTGATAATTTACACTGTTTCAAACAGTGAATAACCAATTTTATTTCACTGATATTTCCCTATAAATCACTGGAAAGCATAAAATCAATTAGTGTCTGTACTAGAATGGAGTTCAATCAATGAAAAGTAAATGAACGAAGTTTAGGGGGTGGTATATAGGAGTGAGCTTGTCGGTCTGTTGGTTTTTTGGTTTCCGGATGATAGCTCAAGAAGGGCTTGACATATTCAAATAATGTTTGGTACACATGTGTAACATCATAAAATATTTGGTACAAGTTCGACTTTGGTTACAAACCACTAAATTTTGACAGAGGGGTGGCCGTCAACTGTTTGTTTCCGCTCTCTAACTCGAGAACGAATTGAGCTATTGTAATGAGACTTCATACATAGATACCTTATATCAAGACCTCGCTTGGGATTACATATGGGGTCAAGGTCAAGGTCACTGTTATTAAAAATAGAAAAACGGTTTCCTCTCAATAACTTGAAAACGCATCAAGATATTTAATGAAACTTCATACATAGATACCTTATAGGGAGACCTTGCTTGAGGTTGCATATGGGGTGGGAGGGGTCAAAGTCAAGGTCACCGTTACTAAAAATAGAAAAACAGTTTCTGCTCAATAACTTGAGAATGCATTGAGATATTTTAATGAAACTTCATACATAGATACGTTGTATCGAAACCTCGCTTGGGATTTCATATGGGGTGGGTGGGGTCAAGGTCACCATTACTAAAAATAGAAAAACAGTTTCCACTCAATAACTTGAGAAAGCATTGAGATATTTTAATGAAACTTCATTCATAGGTACCTTATATAGAGACCTTGCTTGGGATTGCATATGGGGTGGGTGGTGTCAGGGTCAAGATCACCATTACTAAAAATAGAAAAACAGGTTCCGCTCAATGAATTGAGAACGCATTGAGATATTTTAATGAAACTTCATATGTAGATATCTCATATTGAAACCTTGCTTGGGACTGCATATGGGGTGGATGGGGTCAAGGTCACCATAACTAAAAATAGGCAAAAAGTTTCCACTCAATACCTAGAAAACGAATTGAGATATTTTTAATGAAACTTCATATGTAGATACCTTATATCTAGACCTCTCTTGTGATTGCATATGGGGTGGGTGGGGTCTAGGTCACCTTTGCAAAAAAAACAAAAAACTGTTTGCACTTAATAACTTAAGAACTTATTTAGATATTTTAACGAAACTTCATATGTAGATACCTTATATTGAGACCTCGCTTTGGTCAAGGTAACCATTTCCTAGCCATAGGTGTATGACCTTCACCTTGCACCTAGAACTTTCTTTCATTTTTGTGCTGACTTAAGCATTTCGTTAGAAAAATTTGGTTTTCGTGGAATTTCCACATTTCTTGTTAAATTATGTTTGGTATACAGGTGTAACATCATAAAATACCGATCAAGTTCTACTTCAGTTACAAACTACTAAATGTTGACAGAGTTATGGCTCCTATTGAAATAATTCTTTTCCAAATACATTGTTAAACATTCACAAATTAAAGCACTCTGTGTCTAATTCTTTCAAATGGATGCCATAGTTTTGTGACAAGGCCATATTGTGGGGGTATATCCGTCACTCATGTGACAATTCTAGTTAAGCCCCCCTTCGAAGAAGTGGGGGTATATTGCTTTGCACCTGTCGGTCGGGCGATTAGTCGGTCGGTCGGGCGGATGGTCGGTCTGTCCGTAGACCATTTAGTTTCCGCACGATATCTAGAGAACGCTTTGACCTATGATCATGAAAGTTGGTATGCTGGTTACTTGGGAGGAAAGTAAGACGCCTATAACTTTTGGGGTCAAAGGTCAAGGTCACCGTTGCTAAAAATAGAAAAAATATCTTGAGAACGCATCAAGATATTTTAATGAAACTTCATATGTAGATATCTCATATTGAGACCTTGCTTGGGACTGCATATGGGGTGGATGGTGTCAAGGTCACCATTACTAAAAATAGGCAAAAAGTTTCCACTCAATACCTAGAGAACGAATTGAGATATTTAAATGAAACTTCATATGTAGATACCTTATATCTAGACCTCTCTTGTGATTGCATATGGGGTGGGTGGGGTCTAGGTCACCTTTGCTAAAAATAAAAAAAACTGTTTGCACTTAATAACTTAAGAACTTATGTAGATATTTTAATGAAACTTCATATGTAGATACCTTATATTGAGACCTCGCTTTGGTCAAGGTAACCATTTCCTAACCATAGGTGTATGACCTTCACCTTGCACCTAGAACTTTCTTTCATTATTGTGCTGACTTATGCATTTCGTTAGAAAAATTTGGTTTTCGTGGAATTTCCACATTTCTTGTTAAATTATGTTTGGTATACAGGTGTAACATCATAAAATACAGATCAAGTTCTACTTTAGTTACAAACTACTAAATGTTGACAGAGTTATGGCTCATATTGAAATAATTTTTTTCCAAATACACTGTTAAACATTCACAAATTAAAGCATTCTCTCTGTGTCTAATTCTTTCAAATGGATACCATAGTTCTGTGACAAGGCCATATTGTGGGGGTATATCCGTCACTCATGTGACAATTCTAGTTAAGCCCCCCTTCGAAGAAGTGGGGGTATATTGCTTTGCATCTGTCGGTCAGCCGGTTGGTCGGTCGGGCGGATGGTCGGTCTGTCCGTAGACCATTTCGTTTCCGCATGATATCTAGAGATATCATGCGGAAGATGCCTATAACTTTTGAGGTCAACATGTCAAAGGTCAAGGTCACCATTGCTAAAAATAGAAAAATAACTTGAGAACGCATCGAGATATTTTAATTAAACTTTATACATAGATACCTTATATCGAGACCTCACTTGGGACCGCATATGGGGTGGGTGGGGTCAAGGTCACCATTACTAAAAATAGAAAAACGGTTTCCGCTCAATAACTTGAGAACGCATTTTAATGAAACTTCATACATAGATACCAGGGTTTCCCGCAGGCCTGTTTCGCTTGTCGGGCCCGACATGCCTTCAAAGCAGTTAGTTATTTGCCGACATTCTTAAATAACGCCGACATGCTTTAATGTTCAAAGTGACAACCCTTAATCCCTTTATCTATTACAACGATCTTTAATCACGGGGCCATACACTTCCGTTAGTGTTATTGACAAGTGACTGAACTGTGTAGTCCCGCCCACAACGATCTCATTAGTCAATCAAATGCGGTGATTTGTAGCGCGGAGTTTATACCTTACTAACAACTAAAAACGTAACAACAAATACTAGCGTTGACGGGAAAAGTGAACAGGCATTTTAAGACATTTGATTATTATATTTAACGTTTTATTTTATCCCGGTAATTTCCTTATCTATTTCAAAATTATGAAAACGAATAATATAATATATAGCCTCATTTCAAAACACAATTTAACATCGTCAACCGTAATTTTGTTCTCATAAATACTGCAATTAGGCACTTAACCAGAACACGCATGTTTTTCATGAGGCATCCGTGACATTGTGCATAGCAATTTTTGGGCGCTGTTGTAGCATAACACGCTTTTTACATGGAGATACAGGCCCGTATTTTATGTCGAATAGGAGCCACATGTTCAAGTATTTAAAAACAACCGTGATGTGTTCTGCTTTTTATGTCCGCATGTAGTATAACTGATATTAATTATGATTTCCTTTCCATCGGAAAACAATTAATGAAATAATGACGAGCGGTCATGATAGAATTTCAAGGCGGAAAAAAGCTAGGCTTTTCAACGAATCTGAATACCATGTATGATTAGAAATTAATTCCATAAAAAATGAAGCCTAGTATTTTGATGTACACTGCCTCCAAAAGGCGTTAGGTCAACATGTTTTTATTTAATTAAGAAAACTTGGGTAATTGCGATTTTAGTAGGAGAAATATTTTTTATAGTTTCATTTTTATAAAAGGAAGAATTCCCAAATTAAAGATAATGGGAAGAGAGGTGCTGGCCGAGCAAAAGGCTAGGTAGTTTAAGAGATAAAGGGCCAATTTGATTGCCGCCAGGTCGCGCGATACGGCAGATTTTGGGGAGTTGGATTCGAGCTGTGCAGCCAATTTCTGGGAGGTGGGGACGAAGCTGATTTATGGGAGCTGGGGTCGGGCGATGCGGCCGATTTTGAAGAGGTGGGGGTCAAACGCAGTGGGGCCGATTTTAGGGGGATGGTGGCTAAGGGGTCGGGTTGGAACGATCTCGGGGGGTGGGGTGGGTCAAGTTCAAGTTCACCGTTACTAAAAATAGAAATAGAAAAACAATTTCCGCTAAATAACTTTTGAAGGCATCAAGATATTTTAATGAAACTTCATACATAGATACCTTATATTGAGACCTCTATTGGGATTTCATATGGGGTGGATAGGGTCAAGGTCAAGGTCACCATTACTAAAAATACAAAAAACTATTTCCGCTCAATAACTGGAGAACGCATCGAGATATTTTAATGAAACTTCATACATAGATATCATATATCGAGACCTCACTTGGGATTGCATATTAAAAAAAATTCTTAACAATTGCACATATTCACAACTTGGCTGCAAGTCGGGCAGCATACATGTTTTACAAACATCTCTTGTTTTACTTGTGAAACAATACATGTGCATAAACAAAACCATGTATAAACAAAGGATGCAATTTCGAGCACGTAATTTATGCTTATATACAGTTGAACATTGCTATTTCGAACACCGTTAATTCGAATTAATTGCTATTTCAAACTATTTTGTCGGTCCCAATTTTGTTCCGTTATTTAACTAAAATAACAATTATTAATTCGAAGTTGTCTATTTCGAATTCATCTCTATTTCGAACAATGCTGAAAATTTTACAATCTTTACAATGTTATTTACAAACCTTCATTATACATGTCAACAAGAAACAAGAAAAGAAAATAACTACTGACATGTAAAACCATAATTAATATCATCAACATTTCAATCGATGATCATCACCTGGTTTGTTTTGATGGCAGGGATTCGATTAGAGTTATTCTCGGAACCAGTCAGATATCTGTGCAGAGGTTGGAACCTCGCTTTTTCAAACTTTCGAACTATTTTTGACGGTCCCAACGACTTCGAAATAGCGGTGTTCAACTGTACATGTCGAGTCCCAGCTTTATAAATATTTTACTCTCCGTCGTGAAGTAAGAATTTTCTTTTTGTGTTATAACTTTGTGTATTTTCTCAAAGCATTGCTATATATTTGGTTAATGACAATAGTATGTCAATTTAATCTAAAATATTGTTAATATTCAGCATGATTCACCAAATTAAAATACCATAACAACATTTTTTATTTGCAGAGTGGTTCGGGCAAGAAGAGCGGACCTGATTTGGAAAAAAACCCACCATTGTATAGTTTTTCTCAGACCGTAGACTTTGACGAGGTAAGAAATTGTAATTAAATTCGATTTTCCCATCTGTGTGATTGTTCATGACGCTCCAAAAAATAATCCTAGTCCAGAGGTCAACTTAAGTGAAAAGTGCAGATAGACAATCTTAAGTGTTCACAAAGAGTAAATGTAGAAGGATTGGATTAACAAAACAAAAAGATTGGGGGAATTTTAAGTCACTCGAGACAACTAGGATATTCTACATTCCTGAATACAGATTTTCATGTCTAAGTACTAACAAATGATCTGTTATTCATTTCAAAGGCATCATTAATATAAACTTGATAAACAATTTGAAAACATGTTTGAATTGTGCGACTGACACGAACTATTGCACGAGGCTCAGGGGCTGTATTACAGAAATATCTTAATTTTTTCTTAAATTATTTCACTTAAGTTCAAATTTTTGTTGTGTAAATATTTCCCAAACTACATATAAATTTGCTGCCAATTAAACGCTAGTAAATTATAAAGTTAATAATTAAGAAGCACCGAGCATAATGTCATATACATATAGAATAAAAGGATAAGAGTATTATTCTTAAGTTAAAGATAAGATTATACTGGTACTTAAGATGTTTTTGGAATACAGCCCTCGATGTTCAAATGCTCAAGAGAGAAATAAGGCTGTAAAATCTAAATTCCCAACAATAAATGATTACATTTCTTAGTTTTAATAATAAGACTGCATTTAATGCTATTTAATAGTGACAAGTACTGTTAGAAGTATGACAATATATATGACAACATATTGGCTCTAACTTTTTGAAAGTGGCATATTTTTGTGGAGATAACTTCTTTTGAGCCAGTGGAACCCCTGATTCCAGAAACATCTTAAAATCTTAACCTTAACTTTATAACCAGCATTTGTCTTTAGCATTTTATTTCATATGACATTGTGCTTTAGAAGAGTGTAGTAATTATCAACATACTATTGACTATTGTTTTCTGAACAGTAGAGGGATTCACAAATTTATATGTAGTTTTAAAAATATAACATTACAAATATTGGAATGTAAGTGAAAATAGTTTAAGATAAACTGAAGACATTTCCCTCTGGAATACGGACTCTGGTGCCAACACTTGATAACAAACATAAAATAAGGCCAAATAAACAATGTGTGTTTGGTCAACATCTCAAAAAAGTTAGGTAGGGTCGCGATTGAGTTGTTGTTTTGTTACGTTTTTTAGGAAGGGTCGGGTTGCCCGAAACACAGAATTTATTTTTTTGGGCCTAGGTGACAACATACTATAATGTTGTTGGGATAGGAGAGCGCTTCAGCATAACCAAAAATTTTATTCAGAGTATTTTTGCAACCAAAGTTCGGTCCCATACCCCTAACGTAAAGGAATATATCTTTCCCTTACTTTTAACCTAAACATTCTCCTTAAAATTCCCCTCAGAATTGTCCATTATGTAGAAAAAAAATTGACCAAAATCGGAAAAAAATTGGCCAAGATAGAGGAATTTTCGTGAACAATGTAACTTTTTTTCAAGAAACCAACTTGGATGCATTTAACAAATGTATTACATAACAATTTATGTATGTTTATATTGCAAAGTAGATATATAATAATAATTTAAAAGGTATTGATGTTCAGCTGCAAATGTATCCATCATGTTAATAATTTTTCTTTATGATGCATTTAATACGATAATGATAAGTAACAAAATAATAATAATAATGGTTAAACTTATAATAATAAAGTAATAGTAAAAAACAAAAAATCTATGTAATATAAACTTAAAATTCATGGCACATTTATTTACTTTGCAGTGGGACGATGATTTAGACCTTCCTGCTTTGTCTACTCCTCCAGACAGCAAGTTTTATCGATCAAACTCTGGAAGTTCAACCAGTTCAGAAGAAGGTGTAATTCAAGGTTTTTGTTGTTTTTTTGTTAAAAATTTGTGATAAAGTTTGAAACCTTTTGTTAACCAAATTTTTCAAAGAAAGAAAAATTTTGGTTATTAGATTGGTGTATTTCGTTGGTCGGGCAGGCGGGCGTCCAACTGGGGTTTCTGCTCAATAATTCGAGAACGATTGAGATAGTTTATGAAACTTCATACATGGATACCTTATATCAAGACCTCACTTGGGATTGCATATGGGTTGGGTGGGGTCAAGGTCACTGTTACTAATAATAGAAAAACGGTTTCCGATCAGTAACTCAAGAACAAATCGAGGTATTGTAATGAAACTTAATACATTGATACCATATATTGAGACCCTTGCTTGGGATTGCATATGGGGTGGGTGGGGTCAAGGTCACCATTACCAAAAATAGAAAAAACTGTTTCCACTAAATAACTCTAGAACGAATTTAGATATTATAATGAAATTTGATTTATTGATACCTGATATCAAGCTCCCGCTTGGAATTGCATATGGGGAAGGTGGGGTCAAGGTTACGGTCTCTGTCATTAAAATATATATTTCTTTTTTCGCTTAATAACTCTAGAACAAATTGAAATATTGTAATGAAACTTCATAAATAGATTACCTTATATCAAGAGCTCTCTTAAGATTGCATATGGGATATTTCAAGTCTAGGTCAAGGTCACCATTTCTTAAAACAGAAATATGGTTTCCACTCAATAACTCAAGAACGAATTGAGATATTGCAATGAAACTTCACATATAGCTACCTTAAATCAAGACCTTGCTTGGGATTGCTTCTGTGGTGGTAGGTGTCATGGTCAATATCACCGTTACTAAAAATAGAAATACAGTTTCTGCTCAATTACACAAGAACAAATTGAGATATTGTAATGAACTTCATGCATAGATACCGTACAGCAAGATCTTGCTTGGGATTGCATATCGGGTGGGGGTCAAGGTCACTGTTACTAAAATAGAAAACCGGTTTCCACTCAATAATTTGAGAATGAATTACGGTAGATTAATGAAACTTCCTTTATAGACTCCTTTTATGGAGAGCTTGCTTGGGATTGCATATGGGATGGGTGTGGTCAAGGTCACCATTACTAAAAATAGAAAACAAAATTCTGCTTAATCACTCGAGAACGCTCTGAGATATTTCAACGAAATTTCATATAAAGGTACCTTATATTGAGAGCTTGCTTGGGATTGCATATGGTTTGGGTGGGGTCAAGAGAAGGTCACCGTTATAAAATAGAAAACAAATTACATGTATGCCATTGTAATGAAACTTCATATGTAAATACCTTATTGGGAGACCTCGCATTGGATTGCATATCAGATTCAGATCAGGACCTATTGAAAACCTGGTTTCATGGCATGGCCATGTTTCTAGTGTTATTATAGTACTAACTTTAAGGAATTGCGTTTGAAAAATTTGGTTTTCGTGGAATTTCCACGTTTCTTGTTATTTTACTATGCTCATCATCTACGCCTGCATTATCTTTTCCAATACATACAAATTAATACCAGTGTACAGAACTTATTAAAATTGGTTCAGTAACAAAAATGTATTGCCTTTGTATTTAGTGTTTGTCTCTCAAGAGCTATAAATGTAATACCATTTGTAGTATATTCAAGACCTTGTTACGTATTAACTTGCACCATTGGTGGGGCAAACTTAATTTTACCAGGGTAGTCTCTGCAACAAGAAGATCTAGCCATTTTATATATAAACAATATTTCATACAACTGTTAATTTCTGAATATCTATTGCAAATAATGTTATGAATAAATGAGTGAAAGGAAAATTATTGCCATTTTATTTTGTATTAAAATTTTTGAAATGTTCAGCAAATATGAATTTTATTTAACATATGTGATACTTTTATTCTGTTCTTTTTTTTTCAAAACTCACCAGAAAGAACGGAAGAGTCATCACCGGGTATACATGTGTATGCTTGTGAACTGTGTACGGAGGTATGTCTCATAAAAGTGATTGTACTTGGTGTACATCATAATTAAAAGTATGTATCGAGGTTATGGACAATAAAATTTGCAAAAATAAAATTCATTTACAGAGATCTAATATAGAAGCATTGTTTAATATGGTGGCCTTGTGTATATAAAGATTTGACAAATGTATACAATTTTAATATATAAACACTTTCGCTGGCGAGGAAAAATTAAGTAGTAGTAGCAAATTCGACATGAACGAAATTTACATGAAGTATCTTTATGCGCATGCACATTATTGATAAATACACTTGATTTAATAGTAATCTGACCTTATTGATCAAATAATGAAGGTATTACTGAAACAATTAGCTGCAAACATATGTTATTTAACAGTGGATCATGCTTTCAATATCATTAAAGGGCATACAGGTTACAAAACTTTTAACTTCACAGAGACACAATAACAGCCTTTAAGCTTAAATTTAGCGAACCCATTGTGTATTCAGTGCACGGTCAGAATCAGTCGATGTGACGTCCAGCATTACATTGCTTTTGGTTATAATAGAAAATACTACCAACTGTGGATCACCATTATTTTGAACAACGTTAAACCAAATTTAATTAGAAATATTATGTTCAATTCAAACATTGCTATTACAAATTATCAATATTATTAACCCATTAATGCGGTTCCAACCTCTGTTGTTGAGAGCATTTATCAATTCTTGATTTGAAGTGTTAATCATGTAGATCAAAATCAGTTCTCACACCTTTAATCGTATTATCAGTCTCTACTTGATTCACACCTTTTTGCCAATGGGTTTGTAATCAATTAAACCTTACTATTTTTATGTTTTTATAATTAAAGTGTGGCAAGGTATTGCACCAAAAAGCTTGAATAGCAAACACAGATGTTTATTTAAGTTTACCTTTATTATGTAATCTGTTCACATTTACTTGCAACAGATTACAAAATTATCTTGTGCAGTGTATAATAGTCACAATGTCAGAGACAATAATAAATATAAAAAAACATCACTATTTTATAACTTTGCGATTTTTACAACTTTAATTCTTATTGAGAAAGTCCACACAAGTTTAATTTGAATAATCGTTTGAAGTATTTTTAACGGTCGCGACGACTTTATTATAACGGGTTTGACTGTACATGTATATTGATACTTACAGGGTGAATCGCCACCGACTCGAGCGATTGCAGATTTTGTTTGGCCCCAGAACTTGGCTACCCCTGCTCTTCGACTTACGCCTCAACCAAAAGTAAGTTACACTGGAAACAGAAGCCAGGGAACAGTAGAGCTCAAGCAGAACATTGCTCTCCGTCGCAAATTTTAAATTGACGTGCATGTAATAGACGTTTCCTGAAATCATGACAATCTTAATTATGCAAATCTTGTTTCACCATTTTGTGAATATGACCTATACCTATGAAATTGGGAATTTTAGCATCAATTGGGTAAAACTGGGAAAAATAATAATTGTTTGAATAACAAAATTTGAATAATGATAGATAAACTACATAGAATATAATGTTTTGAACAAAAACAAATCAGTAAAAAAGTTATTACAACTTCAGCAGTCGTTATTTCTACACTGAACACCTCTTATGTCCAGACATCTGAAAGTCAAACCATCAAATGGGAATTTTGGGACTAGATTTGGAAAAAAAAGATACTTTTTGCAATTGGGAGTCAGACCTAATAATGGCTATTAAATTGGCAAAAAAAAGCTCTGATTTGAAACAGAAGTCCAAGGAACAGTACAGCTGTAGCGAAACAAATATTTCACTCGCCGTCGCAAATTTTCTATTGACGTTATTGATGTTTTCACAACTCATGTCAATGGTAGGCAAATCAATCTAGTATTTTGTCTAATCAGTGTGCAAAACAAATCTTTCGCTCTCTGTCGCAGATTTTAAATTCACGTACATGATTTGTTTTGCTTGAATATCACATGCTTCAATGGACTATGTCATCAAAAAGGGCCTCAAGGGGGTAATTTCTTTTAAAATCTGAAATTAATACATTTATAATTGAACATAATAACGGTTAAAATAAGGTATATATAATGGGAAAAAAGTTTTCGCATTGTGAGATACAAATCAATTTATAATATGGGTCGTGTTTGTTTGGCCCTTTTCATGTTTACATTTTTACCCAGAATTGTAAGTATTTTGTATAACCATAGTTGACACGCATTTCCTTACAAAGCAGAATAGTGCAGTTAGGTAAAGTGCTGTCTACTACTGTCATTTCTTTGTATTGCTCCTAAGTTGTGAGTTCGATACTTGCTTGGGCTTTTAATTTTTACAAACAGTTTTGAGGATTTGTATTATCAAATATCTCATTATTTGTTATATTATTTATTTTTTATTTAATGTACATGTCTTAGTATAGCGCATTTCTGTTGTCTAATATCATTAATAGTCCAATAGGAAACTGTTGACTTAGTCCCTTTAAATGTTAATTCATTTTACACAAAACACCATGTGGTAGAGCTTGTGATTGTGTTTTAACCTATTTTAAACAAAAGTTTCAAGTTTATTGGCAAATCGGCAAATAGCCTTTGGCCATAACAATATATATATGTTTACAAACGCAATTTATGCCAAGCATAGTTATGCAAAGTCAAGGTAGGTATATCAATATATATAACGTATAAACATTTTAACATATTTTAAATAAAAGAGCATGTGGTAAAGCTTGTAAAGTGTTTGCAATTATCGATGAACAGAATTAATCCTTTCACAATTTCTGGGCCCGTATTCACAAAGCGCCATAGGAAAAACTTAAGTAATTTTTTTAAATTCATAAAAGTCTGCTACTATTTCATGTATGGGTGTTTTAACATTAACATGTTATAATCTAGTAAATATTGCTGAGATGTTGAGTATTTTGCCCTTTTGTGAGCAGAAATAATACGACTTCACATAAAAAAGTTGATCTACAATTTTCACTTAAGTACAACTTAAGTTAATATTTTCCTAAGGAGCTTTGTGAATACCAGCCCTGGTGAGGAGTTTCTATGAAAGTGGCACACAACTGGAATGTTTACAGTTATACATTATGGTGGCTGATACACTGCATAGTATTTTGTAGCATGACACCTAGTGAGTTGCATAATGCCGAGTTTTGCCAAGTAACTTCGTCATATTTCATGAAATACATCGGGCCCCATGTTCACTAAACAAGATGACCTTGAGCCAGATATCTCAGGATCAGTCTCAAAAATGGTGTTCATTAAAAATCTGGATCAAATGTAATTGTTGGTCAATTATATATTATTATACCTGATTATGAACTCCTCTCAGCGTACATTTTCTATCGGATATGAAGATTTTAATCAAACCGTAACAAACATTCATGTTTATTTAATCTAGAAGAAAAGTTATTTCGAACATTAAATATTTTTTAGATTGGCTCAGTTGAGATTGATCTTGATCCTGCAGTCAATCATTTGGGAACCTGGTGTACTCAGAATCTACTCTCCTCTGGCTTCAGCACGTGAACTCTGCAAAGCGAGAAATATTTTGGTTTTGCTTGAGCTGTATTCTATTCATTGAAGTTAGAATGAAACATCAGAAATAGATTTAAGAAATAATTGTCGAGTTATCATTTATCGGCCAATAAGCAACGATTTGGAATTCAGATGCATAAGAATTCAGCCACGAAGGCGTTAGCCATACATGCCATACGTCCTGGTCTCGCCGGGATATTCCCGCTTTCGCGAGGTTTGTCCCGGCGTCCCGCTCAGATGCATTTTGTCCCGGTCAACCACAAAAATCGATGTTAGAGTGCTTTATTATGCCAACAATTTACTACACATCGTTAATCTTTTAATTATCGATACGGCGTAACTGCTTGTCATTGTAAAGGAAATCTTTATGGTGACAAAAGACCGAGAAACAATACGTACTGCCCATCATTCGAGATAGATGTACTGATGCCCAATTTTGTTGGTTTGCGCTATGAAAGTTTTATACAAAAGTTAAGACTTCACTGTTCTTTGCGCTACACAATTTGTATATCGCGGTCAATACACCCACGCTTTGCATGCGGATGACGTGACGTTGTAGATATCGGCATAATTTTCCCGCGCTCTTCTAGCAGAACACATAGTTTACATGCACTGCATGTGCATCTTAACTGTTAATAGAAAGGCATTTCAAAGTTCGAGATTATTATACGCATGTTCATGTTATAATTACTAAATAGTAGAAAATATGTTATGTTACACATTATGGACAACTATGAAAAACGTCTTTGTGAGTAAATATCGGTAAATTTTTTATGTCGTGAAAACAGGCTAGTGTATACATAGGTGTCCCGCTCAAATATCAAATGTCCCAGCGATTTTTGTCGATGTCCCGTTTTGGCCTGAAAAAAATATGGCTAAAGCCTTTAGCCCAAGTGGTTAAATAGACGGGCAGCAAAGCAACAAAGAGTTGTTTGTGGGCCAATAAACAAAGATAATGTGAACATTATTTTTATTCTAACATAATTTGACAAATATTTATGCAGTGACTTTGAACTTCGCTTAGAATCGGCACTACTTGTTCCGTTGTTTATTGAGTAGTTTAACAACGATAATTTTGTTCTTTGTCTATAGAAATCTTAGCGAGTATCATGTTAGAATTCATTTTTTTGACATTTAACCGGCCATTTCATGCTGTTTAAGTCTGTTTGATACATTTGGATATTACTGATGGTATAAGTTGTATTTTTTCATAACCCTTTTAATTGAAACTGATCATAATTTTACTTTCAAAACTGTGTCCATGCAAAGTTTTAAAATAAGGTCCAGAATGTGGCTTGTAATTTCATTGAGAGGTCATGGTTGTTTACATTTAAATATTGTTTTGTAGTGTTTTAAATATAATGTTTTACTATGTTCTTTAAAAGATCCTCATCCGAGAGGGGCATGAAGCCTGTGTATTCAAAGTGGAAGATGCAGAGAACTTGTATGCACTGAAAGTAAGTAAAAGATGCAGATCAGCTTTTGTGTAGTACCTTCCAACTAAATATTTATTAAGCATGTAATGTTTGTTTTTTGAGAGTGTTTCGGATAAGTAATGATTGTTGATTTGATTTGATTCTATAAAGATCTTTTGAAATTCAATGTACTTTTGTGAGTATGCAATATTATACATGTAATATTTGACATTATTTTAAAATTAATTCAAAATTGCAATAAATTAATAAACTGGAAAAAACAAGTGTCAAAGGTTTCGAAATATCAAAATTATTCACTGGTCAATGGACTCATTCATTGCAAAAATCTACCTATCCGGAAGCAAAAATTATAATTCGAGCATAACACAAGCAGAATTTCTATAGACAAACAACAAAAATTACCGCTGAACATTAAATCTCGAATGAACAAACCGAAAAAAAAGTTCCAAAACGGTAAAATGTAGTTTGCAATGTAATTGCAGAATATATTGTCAGGTCAAGTTAGAATAAATATAATTTTCACATTATCATTGTTTATTGGTGATTTGTCATTCTGATGGCTAATGACCTTGTGTTATTTCTATGCATAAGAACTTCAAATCGTTGTTTATTAGCCGATAAACAACTTAAAAATGATATATATTATTAAAATAAAACATGATTTTTCATTGTTGTTAAAATACATAATTATAAATTAGTATAATAATTAACTCCCAGCTTTTAGATCTTCACACACCGTTGGATTTTAGTATTATTTGTCCACCAGTTTGACAGGAAATGTTTTCTTGTCCGCTGGTAAAATTTTCGGAAAAGTTAGGCATAGGAGATTCACCTCACTGAGTGTTACATACCGGTAAATATATTCTTTCAAAGTTTAACTGATGATAGCTTAATTGGCCATTAAAGCTTCTCACTGCTAAGTCACAGTGGTCTAATGGCTATGGTGTCCACCTTGCGATCCGGAGATTGTGAGTGTGATCCCACTCGGGGAGCAATCAAATAATCTTTCTCAAGAGACGCCAAGTATTAGTTTTACCCAGGAAACAGACTCTAAAGTGCCTCAATAAGTTTCTGCCTTTTGATAAAATCAACCTAATAATAGGATTAAACGTAAGTTTCTTAGCCCTATCTTAAAACAAATTTTTATTCAGACATGCTTGTGGAAATATCTGTCTTATAAAACTGTTTGAGATTTTAAGTAGCTAAGTAGAAGTAGATTATGTTGCTATGTTACAGACATGCTTTATCGTTACTGAATATAGTGAATACATGGCTGGTGCCAGGATGGAGACAGTTTATGCAGTGATGCTTCGAAAATGAAAACAGGGCGAGCTTTAGTGAGCCCCAGTTTTGTTTTCAAGCCGAACCATATAAACTTTCTCCTTCCTGGCACCTACCATGTATTCTATTTATCCTGTTTTTTACTCAGTTGCATTTACGTTTTAATTAATGGTTTAGCTTATAATAATTATTATTGGTTTATGACGAGCCGGGAACCTTATAACTCGCTTGTATTTATGCGTACTTCCCGCAAAATACAGTCCTCTTATTCTTAATTACTGTTATCTCAAAGCGAAAAACAATTTGCTGATGTCAGTATGATGCACGAACACAATTTATAGGCCTACTCATCTTTGTTTAAAACCAAATATTGATTTTTGGAAAGACACATTCCGTCAGGCCTAGGTCATTCAGTTGAGTTTTCAGTTCACACATTGTACAAACTAGGACGCTACTGTGTTGGAATTTAAATGCAATCGAAGTAGAATATTTAGTGTTTCTGTGTTTTGAATGGATTGTATTAATAACACTTATATCAAGAAGTGTATGAAAAACATGCCTGGAATGGAACCATTGAGATTATACCTATTTCAATTTTCTAGAATGTACTTGGATTGTGGGTGGAGAACATCGTGGCCGAAATAAAATTAAAGGTTGAAGTTAATGTATTGATGCAGTCTTTTTCAATTTTAATTACCTTTCAATGGAAATTTATGTGAAGGGTTATTTCTTTGATGATTAAATCATATCTTAATCTTAATCATGGTTAAAGAAAGTCTATCCACAAAGAATAACCTGCTTTCAAAACTTGGAGTGTTTTTAAATGGAATGGAAGGCAGATGTTGTTTACACCTATATCGATTATGCAATGTGCAGATTGCGAACTTATTATGGAAGTTGGAACCTCTGTAAAACTAAACAACACAACATATTAATCTGTAACAAACTCGGGTGAGTAGAGGTGTATTTCATGTTTATGCTGTGTCATTCTGGACAATGTTGTTATTTGGCGTGTAGGAATACACTTCTAGCTGGATAATCCTTCCCTCGTCCTGTTGTCTGGAGATAGGCAAATTTATCCGACACCCCTTTATTAGGTCACGGTTGCATGAACAACAGGATAAAGTAAAAGCTTTGAAGCTTTGATCACATTTCCTCATCGCACATATATTATACAGGTTTCAGCAGAAGATTGTCTCCAAAATGAATGTTCCATCTTGAAGGAGCTTAAACACAACAATGTGGTCAAAATCCTGGGCCATTGTGAAAAGTTCCATGAGTTCCGAATGGAGTTTCTTCCAGGTAATGTGCAATTTGAAACTTGCTTGCATGCCTCTATTTTTAAGACAAGAGATTTTGAGCTCACCTGAGCACAAAGTGAAGGGTGAGCTATTGGTATAGGGGACCTCTCCTGCGTCGTCCGTCGTATGTCGTCCGTGTGCCTTCAACCATTTGGTTCGTATTCATTTGTTTATTAAGCAAATACACACAAATGGGCATTATTCAGGATTCATTTTTCATCCAATCTTCACCAATCTTGCACAGTTTGTATCACAGTTCAAGTCGAATATAAGCATGATCGGACCAGAAACACTGGAGTTATAACCCCTTGTGTGTGGAAAAAAACATCAACATGTTATCAATGATTGGCTTGCACACAGGATTTTAAATTCAATGTTGACCAAACTTACACAGTTTGCGTATGACCATAAACATTGATTGATAAAATTTGATTTCCAACAATTGCAAACCTTACATGCAGTTATTTTTACATGCAACATTGATGGCTCTAGAGCCTGCATTAACATCATTTATCATCATTGGACAGAAAATTATCAAAGAAAAAGCAAAACTTTACCTTCTAGCACAGCCATTGCAATTATCGTAGTGCAACTAGTTCACCAAAACTGTCTGCAAAAAAACAGTATGGTCTTCATCTGTGCCAGTTCTCAGGTGAGCACTTGGGGCCATCATGGCCCTCTTGTTATCTTGCTCACATTTCACAAACTGAACAGGCCCAGGCCCCTTCATAATTTTAAGGAACAAAAGCCCTAAACTGTTTTGCAGATCAGGACCTTGAAACCCGCGCCAAGAAAAAGGGGCTGAAGGAGGAGGAGGTTGTTGAAACCTTCATCCAGGTTACAGACGGCCTGCGCTACATCCACTCAAAGGACATCATACACTGTGACCTTAAAGGTACATACAACCACTCAATATATAAATCATTTGTACATCATACACTGATCATGTTTATTGTGTACATCATACTTTTTTATGCACTGAACATAATCATTAGTACACTGATAATGTTTATTGTTACCTGTACATCCAGGGATCATGTTATATTGGTTTTGTCAGTCTGAGACAAATTGGGTTTGTAAAAGACCAATTGAAATGACAAGCAATCGGTCCGACCAGTTTTCTTAAATATCTCCAGTCACTATCGTGATAATCCCTCGATTTCAATACATAAGACCCATATTTTATGGCCCAAATGCTCTGTAGGTGCGAAAGACGGATAAGTGATAGGTGATAGACCGCAGTCGTGGTGTCACTATTGCTGCAGTTCACTGACTATATTATATAACTGACACCGATCGGTCTTTGATGTGGACATCAGAGTGCACTTCTCCGGGATAACGTCATGTCCAGCTACTGCACGTAATCCTTGTGGAAAACATGCATTTCCTGGATAATTGTGATGCATTCATAATGATATAAAATATGCATAGTGATATGACACCTTACTGAAAATTAAAACAAATTGCAGTACAAACATTTTTTTATAAAATTAAACTGTATTTGCTAGTTGGTTTAATTCGGGTTAATGAAAATTAAAATAAGTACAAAGTGACCATACTGCATTACATTATATTTCACTATATTATATTTTAAGTTAAGTAAAGAACAACTCATATAACAGACACACAAAATAAAAGTTTATTGTAGTTTAAGGTGTGGAAACTTAGTTTATGCTAAAAATACACATTTTCTTACATGCTATATTTTCAGGTACACATAATTCAAAGTTCTTATTGTATTGCATTATCTTTGAATTTTTGTCAAGTTAAAAGCTCATTAAAGACATGGCAATGAATATTTATTGGAGTTTAAGGTTTGAAACTGTCCAGATAATAGTTATATTTTATAATACACATTTTTGAATATGCATCATTGTCGGATACACAATCGGATACAACATGAGCATGACAGGCGAACCTGAGGGCCGATTGACTTTCCAGAAAAACATGATCCCCTTGAGTACCTTTGAGTTTGAAGCATATGATGTACAGTACATCATATGCCTCAGACTAAAAGATACTTTATTTACTGAACATGTTCATTCTTGCGGCTTCATACACTGTGGCATCAAATGTATATACAGATGCTGATCATATTCCTCAGTATACAGTACCATTGAACATCAATAGAACATTCCAAAAGTTCATCATTGTTATGCCCCCCTTCAAATGCGGGTGTATATAACTTTGGAATTGTTGGTCTGTCCATCGGTCCATCTGTAGGTAGACCAAACCTTTTCCAGGCAATAACTAAAGAATCCTTAGGACTAGGTTCTTCAAACTGGCTAGGTAGGTTGGTTATGACAAGTAGAGGATCGCTTTTGATTTTGGGGTTGCTGGGTCAAAGGTCAAGGTCAAAAGATAGTAAAAAATAACACCCTGAAATTGTCAAACCTTGTGCAAGCAATACTTTTGCAACCCATAGGCTAAGGTTCTTACAACTTAGTAGGTAGGTTTGTTATGGCTAATAGATGAGCCCTATTGATTTTGGGGTCGTTTGGTCAAAGGTCAGAGTCAAACTGACCAAACTATGATTTAAAAAAAAAAATATTAATTTTAAAACCTTGTCCGGGCAATAACTAATCAACCTTAAAGCCTAGATTGTTTAAACTTGATAGGTAGGTTTGTCATGACTAGTAGAGGAAACCTATTGATTTTGGGTCTTTGGGTTAAAGGTCAAGGTCAAACCAAACAAAAGATAAATACAAAACCCAATTATTGTAAAACCTTGTCTGGGCAATAACTACGCAACCTTTAGGCCTCGGTTCATGAAACTTGGTAGAAGGTTGGTCATTGCTTGTAGAGGATCCCTATTGATTACCAGTATGGGTTCTTGGGTCAAAGCTCAATGTTAAACTGACCTATAGTTATAAAATCTTGTACAGGCAATAACAATGGACCCATAGACCTAGGTTTTTAAAATTTGGTCGGTATGTTGGTTATGACATGAAGTGGATCCCTATTTATCCCTGTGAAAACACCACCTGTAGTTTTATGATAATAGTGTACCAACAGAGGGGTGTGTTTATGACACATTCGCAGTACCAGCTGGAAGACCTTCTGTATGTCTGAAGTGGCCTAAAGTTTTGTTAGGCTAATCTTTATACGTAATACAGCAAGGGTGTTTGTATGCCAACTAGTAACTAGAGAAAAAATGTACTTTTCCGTAACTTTTATACAAATATTCAGACACTTATTTGGTATCCAGATACTAACATAGTTTCGTATATTCGAATATCCTGATATCCATTGACATCCCTACTATTTATTCTTGGGTCATAAATGTCAAAGGGCAATGTCAAACTGACCAATAGTTGGAAAACCTTGTGCAGGAAATAACTGTGGAACCATAGGCCTAGGTTAAAAAAACTAGGTTGGTCTGGGCAATATTAGCACAATCACTTAACTCAGGTTTTTCAAATGTTGGTAGGTTAGTTATGCAATGGATGTACATCTCGGTTCATGAAACAATTCACCCAGTCAGTATCAATGTGCCATGGCAGGCATTTTTCACTGACAGTGACAGTTCTATATATACATGTCACTGAACATAATCGTTAGTAATAAACTGTTACCTCAAAAGTGCAGTCTTACTCTGACAATAAGAAAAGAAAGATATTTCAGAGAATTTAGAAATCATTTCTGTCATGCCGTTGTTATTTTGAATGCTACATTAATTGTTAACAGGTGCCAATATCCTACTGAAGGGTCACTTCCCACAAGAATTTGTGGCGAAAATTGCCGACTTTGGCATTTCTGTTCGCCTCAATGGCAAACATGAACACCTTGTTGGCAGGGGAACCAAACCCTTCATGGCACCTGAGGTTAGTTACAAATTTTCTTTAGAAGTTGCAGATGAAGGGGCATTAATTATGAAATAATTCTTTGAGACAAACAATACAATTTGTTTTAATACGAAATAAGAAAACAAGGTTAGGCAATTATTGTTAATGGGTAGTTAAAGCTCCTCGTATGTATATTTCTGTTAAACAATCAATAAAAATATCTATAAATGGCCTTATTACCAGTAATTTCCCAGATAAGTGACCACATTTGTTAGTTTACGATAACCCATGATAAGCCTCATGTTTAGAAATACTTGCAGGTGATTGATAAGCAACTATGTTCAAAGGCCAGTGATGTCTATTCCATCGGCTGCTGCATGATTGAAGTACTAACAGGCAAACATCCAACGAAAAATAAAAAGGTTTTGCTTTATGAACTTGCTTTATTTAATATAATTTTTAATCTAAGTAAAGTGCACAGTCTTCATGATGGAAGATCAGTTGATGATCAAATTATAGGTTCTGTTCTTGAAATCAGTGATTTGCAAAAAGGGTATATTTCCTAGCGAATCTTTCTGGGTCAGAATGACATAAAGCTCTGTAACAACACAAGTTATTAATCTCACACTTAGTATTAATTTAAAGATCTTAAAGGTGATATTTTGACTACCTTGCTCACAAGTCTCGTGAAGTATTTTTAGTCGCCAGATGCTTGTGTAGCTCATTTTGACTTCCTTTCTCACACATCTCATGAAGTATTGATAGTCCCCAGATACTTGTGTAGCTCATTTTGATTACCTTGCTCACATGTCTCATGAAGTATTTATAGTCCCCAGATACTTGTGTAGCTCATTTCGACTACCTTTGTCGCATGTCTCATGCAGTATTGATAGTCCCCAGATACTTGTGTAGCTCATTTCGACTATCTTTCTCACAAGTCTCATGAAGTATCGATAGTCCCCAGATAGTTGTGTAGCTCATTTTGATTACCTTGCTCGCAAGTCTCATGAAGTATCGATAGTCCCCAGATACATGTGTAGCTCATTTCGACTACCTTTCTCACAAGTCTCATGAAGTATCGATAGTCCCCAGATCCTTGTGTAGCTCATTTCGATTACCTTGCTCACAAGTCTCGTGAAGTATCGATAGTCCCCAGATACTTGTGTAGCTCATTTCGATTACCTTGCTCACAAGTCTCGTGAAGTATCGATAGTCCCCAGATACTTGTGTAGCTCATTTCGACTACCTTTCTCACAAGTCTCGTGATGTATCGATAGTCCCCAGATACTTGTGTAGGTCATTTTGATTACCTTGCTCACAAGTCTCATGAAATATTGATAGTTCTCAGATACTTGTGTAGCTCATTTTGATTACCTTGCTCGCAAGTCTCATGAAGTATTGATAGTCCCCAGATACTTGTGTAGCTCATTTTGACTACCTTGCTCGCAAGTCTCATGAAGTATTGATAGTCCCCACATACTTGTGTAGCTTAGTAGTTTTGAGTAACTGGTATGTCTTTTTTAGCTCACCTGAACTACTGGTATAGGGTACACGTCCTGCGTCATCTGTAATTTGTCAGCAATTGGCATGCGGTTGCGTTATACTTCAATTTTATCCAGTCGTGACCTAAATTGCACAGTCAGTGTATGACCATAAGATCTCAAACAAATTTAATTATAGACCAAAAACACAGCAAGAGTTCTTGTCCCTTTTTATGCAAATAAATATAAACTGTACATTTCCTACAATATTGGCCAAACTTGCACAGACGTGACCATAATATCGTGTAAAAGTTTGAGACAATTCAAACTAGAAACTTGGTTGTTATACCCCCACTTTTCAACTGGTGAGCTTTTCTGATCGTCTTTTGTCCGTAGTGCGTCGTCCGTCGTCAGCATTTACCTTGTGAACGCTTTAGAGGCCACATTTATTGCCCAATCTTCATGAAACTTGCTCAGTGCATTTGTCCCAAGGTTCATGTGGGGTCAAAAACTAAGTCAAATAGAAGAAAAAGGTTGTGAATACTGTAGGATTCACATTTTTTGCTCTACTTTTCAAACAATAGGTGAGCTTTCCTACTACCATCGGCGTCCGTGCCTGAATTTGGTTAAAGTTTTTATTCAAAAGTATTGTAACTTTAAACATGCATAAGTTATTTCCTTGAAAATTGGAATATACCTTTGTCATCAACAGCAGTATCAGGGGCAACATTCCCCATAACTCCTTTTTGTATTGTGACAGAGTAATGCTCCTTTTTCACATAGATTTTCTGGTTAAAGTTTATATTCAAAAGTTTTGTAACTTAAAAACTACAGAAGTTATTCACTTGAAACTTGGAATATAACTTTTTCATCAACTCCAGTGTCAGGGGCAATATTTCCTATTACTATGTTGTTGTTTTTTGACAGAGTTATGCCCCTTTTTCACATAGATTTCTGGTTGAAGTTTATATTCAAAAGTTGTGTAACTTCAAAACTACATAAGTTATTCACTTCAAACTTGGAATATACCTTTGTCATCCACTCCAATATCATTCCCTATAACTGTTTTGTTTTTGACTGAGTTATGCCCCATTTCCAACTTGATTGTCTTGTTAAAGTTTTTATTCAAAAGTTTTGTAACTGTAGAACTGCAAAAATCATGCGAAACTTGGAATATACCTTTGTCATAAACTCCAGTGTCAGTGGCAACATTTCCTGTAACTCTGTTTTGTATTTTGTCAGAATTATGCCCACTTTTTTACATAGATTTTCTGGTTAAAGTTTATATTCAAAATTTTTGTAACTTCATATCTACAGAAGTTATTCACTTGAAAATAGGAACGTCCCTTTGTCATCAAGTCCAGTATCAGGGGCAACCTCTATATAACTCTGTTTTGCATTATGACAGATTTATGCCCCTTTTTCTCATAGATTTCTGGTTAAAGTTTATGTGCAAAACTCTTATAACTAGACAAATAAACAAGTTATTAACGACATAAGGTTTTCACGCAATACATTTGTTTTTATAATATCTCAGCCGAGCTCCAAAATGGTTCCGCTCTGTTGAAAAACATGGCCGCCAGGGGGGCGGGGGAGTTTTCCTGATATTGCTATGCAAAAAGCTTGTGAACACTCTAGATTTTTTGCACAATCAACATGAAACTTGCTAAGAACATTTGTTCTTATGATATCTTTGCCGAGTTTGAAAATGGTTCTACTCCGTTGAAAAACATGGGCGCCAGGAGACGGGGCAGTTTTCCTTAAATGGCTTTAGAAAAAGCTTGTGAACACTCTAAAATTCACACTTTGTGCCCAATCAACATGAAACTTGCTCATAACATTTGTTCTGATGATATCTCGGCCAATTTTGAAAATGGTTCCGCTCCATTGAAAAATATGGCCGCCAGAGGGGGGCAGTTTTCCTTATTTTGCTATATTGAAAACTATATATAAAAAAAGCTTGCGGACACTATAGAGGCTGCATTTATTGTCCAATCTTCATTAAACTTGCACAGAACATTTGTTCTAATTATATCTCAGGCGACTTCGAAACTGGGTCATGTGGGGTCAAAAACTATGTAATTAGGTCAAATTGAATAAAAAGCTTGTGAACACTGTAGAAGTCATATTTTTTACCCAATCTTCTTGAAACTCACTCAGAACATTTGTTTCAATAAAATCTCGTACGAGTTCGAAACTGGGTCACATGTGATCAAAAACTGGGTCACCAGGCCAAATTGAAGAAAAAGCTTGTGAACACTCGAGGCCATATTTATAGATCAATGATTTCTCGGATGAGTTCGAAACTGGGTCATGTGGGGTAAAAACTAGGTCCCCAAGCCATATTGAACAAAAAGCTTGTGAACACTGTAGAGGCCACATTTATTGGCCAATCATCACGAAACTTGCTTAGAACATTTGGAGCAAGTTTGAAACCATGCCACATGGGGTCAAAAATTGGGTTACCAGGCCAAATTGAAAAAACGCTTGTGAACACGAGAGAATCTATGGAGCAGAAATGGAATACACCCAATTTACTTATGACCTTGAATTGTGAACTTATAAGGACCATAACTCTTTCTTCAATATTTACGGAGTTATTGCTCTTTGTTTAATTTTCTTGTGCTGAGCATAATTCCATTAGTATTGAAGGGATTGAAATGAAACTTAATGTTTGATAGAGGACAATGAGAGGAAATGCACAGCACAAGGACCACAACTCTTTCCTCAATATTTACAGAGTTATTGCCCTTTGCTTTATTTCCTTTTGTGAAGCATTAAGTTTTTTGTGTGAAGCATAACTCCATTAGTATTAAAGGGATTCAAATGAAACTTCATATGATGATTGAGGACAATGAGATGAAGTGCAGAGCACAATCACCATAATGCTTTCTTCAGTATTTACGGAGTTATTGCCCTTTGTTTAATTTTCTTGTGCGAAGAATAACTCCATTACTATAGAAGGGATTCAAATGAAACTTCTTATAGCTATATGGTACAATGAGATGTAGTGCGGAGTGCAAGGACCACAACGCTTTCTTCAATATTTACAGAGTTATTGCTCTTTGTTTTATTTTCTTGTGCAAAGCACAACTCCATTAAAAATGAAGAGATTCAAAAGAAACTTCATATAATGATAGAGGACAATGAGAGAAAGTGCAGAGCAGGAGAACCACAACTCTTTCTTCAATATTTATGGAGTTATTTCCCTTTGTTTTATTTTCTTTTGTGAAGCATTTATTTTCTTATGCGGAGCATACTACCATTAGTATTGAGGAGATTCAAATGAAACATCATAGAATGGTAGTGGACAATGAGAGGAACTTCACAGTACAAGGACGATAACTATTTCGTCAAAATCACGGAAATATTGCACTTTGTTTAATTTTCTTGTGCAAAGCATTACTTCAATAGTATTGAAGGGATTAAAATGAAACTACATATAATGATAGAGGACAATGAAAGGAAGTGCAGAGTACAAAAACCATAACTATTTCTTCAATATTTATGGAGTTTTTGTCCTTTATTTATTTAATTGTGCAGAGCATAACTTCCTTAGTATTGAAGAGATTTAATAGTATTGAAGTGCAGAGTACAAGGACCATAAATCATTCTTCAATATTTACAGAGTTATTGCCCATTGTTTTTTGGGGTGTGTGGGGTGGGGGGAGGGGGGGAGCAGATAAATACTACCTTAGTATTTAAGTTTTTTTTTAAATAACATCACATAAATTGATAGAGGACATTGAGAGGAAGAGCGCAGGGTACAAGGACCATAACTCTTTCTTCAATATTTATGGAGTTATTGCCCTTCAGTTAATTTTCTTGTGCTGTGCATAACTCCATTAGTATTGAAGTGATTTAAAATAAAACCACATATATTGATAGAGGATGTTGAGAGGAAGTGTAGAGTACAAGGACATAATTCTTTGTAGGAAGCGTCATTTTTGCAAACATGTAACTGACATTGTGTTGCCTTCCTGAGACAAGCATATGCTTCGGGGGCATACGTCACATCTTGTGACAAGCCTTGTTATCAGGTGACCACTCTGAGACATCAAGACCTTCTAGTTTACAGTGAGGTCTTAGTTATTGCCATTTCTCACATGAGCAAACATCATCATGCCATCATGGTCTTCTTGCTTGAATAAAATTTGAAATGGTGTAGGACCAAATCTAGCGTATTTTGGCTATCAGGAACACATACTTGCGCAAAAAAGCAGTCTAAAGAAGAAATGTAGATCTGACACGAGTTATCATTTCATACCATATTTAAACGAGCTCTGGAATTTTGTTAGGTAGTGAGCCGTTGGCAAGCTTAATAACAAATTGCCTGGACAAGTTTAATAAGATATGATATGAAATGACATAAGTGTCAGATCTCTTTCCGAGTGCTTTTAAACGGAAAAAAAAAACTAATTTAACAAAAACATGTTGATAAATCCTAAAAATGTGGACTGAAATGACGTCATTTCATGTTGACAACGTCATTTTACCAAAATAATGTCATACCTTTGGTCATTCAAAGAATATGTAGCCAATGAAAATGCTCAAAATGTTATCTTACACATGTGTAAGATAAAAATAATTGTAATTGTTGTGCTACACAAAAAACAAGATATAGAATGTGATAAAAGCAATATCGGTATTTTATTACGTGTTTAATCTGAACTTGCAGAATGAGTTGCCTACAGATATCAGCAACGCACTTGAATGCCTCCTACAAAGATGCCTATCAAACGAAAAGGACAATAGGCCATCTGCTGAGGATTTGCACAACGAATTGACAAGGTATTTATTAAATAAAAATGACGCGTGTTGTGGGAAAACCGGGCTTAATGCATGTGCGTAAAGTGTCCGCACAGGCTAATCCAGGACTTTCCTGTTTTATGTTATTGTCTTTTTTAATGGAAGTCTCTTCTAAACATAATTCCACTGTAGGTGGAAAGTGTTGTCCCGAATTAGCCTATGCAGACTGCACAGGCTAATTCGGGATGACACTTTACGCACATGCATTAAGTCTGATTTTCCCACAACATGCCTCAAATATAGTGTGCATATATATTACCAGACTATGACTTTGTTCATGTCTTTTTTATGTCGGGCCGGCGAGCTCAGTTGGTAGAGCGCTGCACTTCAAATCCGAGGATCGCGGGTTCGACTTGTGAGGGGATTGGTCATGAAAATATTTCTACGGCCATTCCCCCCCCCCCCCCCCCCGACCTACCTCTGATTCAAGTAGGGCAGTTGTCAATTACTGGCATAAGTATGTGAACTAAGTACTGGTTAACCAGCTTAGCCAGGAAAAGTGTGAGTAGTTAACTGACCGCCGTTATATGACTGAAATACTATTGAAAACGGCGAAAAATCCAAACGAACACAAACGCAAAAGATTTCTTAAAGTAGCAGAGTCCATTCAATCTCATTAAAATCATCTCCAGTCTGACGCTTCTATATTATCCGCTGACTGGATCTGATGACTTCGCATTAGGGGTCACGTTCAAATGACCTTTTCAGCAGCCAATCAAACTGTTGCCTTCAAAATGTGGTATAGCTATATATGAAAACCACAAAGACTATGCTCGAAATTAACGTGATGTTTACTCGCCTAAGGTACCACTATATCCATTGTTATCCTCGGTAACATTAACTATAAATGATTTATTCCAGAGGATCAGCTGGAAATGCATAACTTTTCAAAATCCGTGACCAAACTTTGCTGTGCAACAGACAATTTCATTGGGTGCAGCAAGGCTAATATTTTGTTGTTTGGAAAGTCATTAGTACGTGACCTGTTATACGATGTCTTCAAATCCTAACAATGTTAGGCTTTGATTTTAATGAGTCCATTTCTTTAATAAATTTCAGAAAGTTTTGTGTTTTATAAATATTCGCAAACACAGTTTTCATTATGTTCTTCAGATACAATTAGACTGTTAGATTTCTAAAACACTGCATGTTATTTTAACACTCCAAAACTTTTCTTACTCTGAGGAAGTTGTGTATTATGTGTTACACAGCCAATTGCATTACTAAATGTCTGAAAGCTATTTGATTTCTATAATTAACATGTTTTTCTTTACTTACGTAAACAGTATCTAGAAAGTTTGTGAAATAAATGGCCAAATTTACCAAAGTTTTGAATTAGAGAGATTTATAATATTGGCCCAGGTTGGTAACTTTTTTTATTTATCGTTGTTTATCGGCCAATAAACAATGATTTGAAGTTCTGATGCAAAGGAATTAAACCACGAGGGCGTTGGTCTGAGTTGTTTAATAGCCACGCATCAAACAACACAGAGTTTTTTATTGGCCGATAAACAACCATAATGCGAAAGTTATTTCGATTCTAACATGTTTCGGCAATATGTATTTGCAATTGTAATTGGAACTACTGTTAACTATGCTCCGCACAGAATCGGGACTTCTTTTTGCGTTGTTTATTAGGTAGTTTAACAACGTTACTTTTGGTCTTTTCTATAGAAAAATTAGCAAATATCGTGTTAGAATAGGACTTTCCTAATGCCAAAGTGTTGTGCTTTTGATTTCATGTTTATCTTCAGGAGTTCTTTTCATAGCCTCTTTCTGTTGTAGGCTGCAGTCGCTTCAGTTGAATGTTAATGTATAAATAATTGGTGGCAGCAACAGTTTCCAACTGTTACAACCTTCGCCACTTCGAAGATCAGACAGAATATTGTGAAGAGGGCTGTATATGGTGTTTGTAGTTAAATCATGGAAGTCCAAATGGATGCGTGAACTTGTAAATTTCAGTTTCGTGTACAAGGAGAAGTAGAAATAAGAACAGCAATGTTTGTAATTGAATATTGTACTCAACGTTTTCAGTTTTGTTTATATATTATGTTTATACAATTTTTGTTAGGCATAAGCTGTCTCGTTCATTTTTCTCTCATTGTTAAGGATTTTTTATCAATGTTGTGGTTGTAAAATTAAAATTTGGATTACTTCATTTTGATTTTTTATATCTTACATGTAAATGGACTATTAGAAGTCGTGCCTTACTACACAGAATAAAATACATTATGCATATTACATAGAATATTACATGTGTATGGAATATTGTAAGTTGTTTTTTCCTTTAAAAAATCGATTATAATTTGTGTAGCTAGCATCTGCTTGTAGTAGATGAAGATCACATGATTATAAATCCGTGATAATTTGTGAAGCTAGCATCTGCTTGTAGTAGATGAAGATCACATGATTATAAATCCGTGATAATTTGTGTAGCTAGCATCTGCTTGTAGTAGATGAAGATCACATGATTATAAAGCTGTTTATTATATCTCTCTGTAACCCAGAATGGTATTGACATCTGCACAGTTTGGGAAAAGAATGACGAAAAAAACACAGAAATGTACATTTTTTAAGTTGATATTCTCTTTGCATCTTATTTGTTAACAGTAAAAACACACCTGTTCAAAAACAATTTACATATTACAAACGTTTGTCCGAGTTAAAAGTTAATAATTTCTAATCACAATATAAATGGAACTTTATTATAATCAAAATATTAAATTTATTTCTTTAACTATGACTATGATCGTTTCCAAATAATGTTAATAACACTTAAACATACAGTCATTTTGTGTTATTGTGTTTCTGTTCTTTTCTTCGCATTTGAACAATTTACATGTAATAAAAAGTATTCCACTACAGTTACTGTAATCTCCTTTCATATCACCAATGAATAAAATCTATCCACTCATTCATGTGTTTTAGTTTGTTCGCTAGTTTTAGGCCGTCAAACTCCTCGAAGCGGTTACCTCACCTGTCGGTTAACGGTAAACACTGCCATCACAAGTAAAATCCTTCCAGATCTGGAAGGATTACGTGTTTGTAACTTTTACTTATTTAATGCAACTCAATGCCATTTTCTACATAATTGGACTTTGTATATATCGTTTGCAGTCAATAATGAAAACAGAAACAGAAAATAACTGATTAAAACAATGATTAATTTATAGAAGGTTTAAATCGATCATCAACACGTGGTTTGTTATGACGGCAGGGATTTGATTAGAACTCTGTTCGGAACCAGTCAGATCTCTGCGCGGAGGTTGTTAGGCCGCATGTTGTCTAGTGACAGAGTAGAGACCCATGCACCTGGTCCTTATACATCCGTGTCCGCATCCGTGACGATTTTTTTTACAGACACGGGCTCATTCACACGATTTGTCAAATATCCAGTGACAGAATTTAAAAAAAGAAAGAAAAGAGTACTAGATATTTTCTTATAATAAGATTGCCTATTATTTTTTATCTAAAATTAGTTTGTATCAATTAGGTAACATTTGTTGATCGACTTCAAATGTTTTAAAGATTACAAATTCTATTAACTTGCTTATATTCAATCATACAAAAGCGGAGAATAATCAAAATGTCTGGACGGAAAAATACAACTTGGAAGGTATCTTTGTTGAGTTAAAAGTTTCCCCAATATAAAATAAATACTATAAGATAACATGTTTGATAAACACAGCTTGACCTAAAACTAGACCTATTTTCAAACTAAGATGCAAATGCCACCTGATAAACATCCACTTGTATATTAAGACAAGGTTCTAACAAATCTCATTCCAGAATGCTGAAAAAGAAAGCTGTCGGCCGTCGGTGAGTAACGAGACGGTATGCACGTGGTACGATACAATAAGTTGTAATGCGATACACGTTAAATCATATAAAAGACAGAAACAATATGTATACGAGTACATTACATATTGATAATAGCAAATGCTCCACTGTAATTGTAGTCATTACGACTTCACAATATACTTTTATCATATTATACAGTAAAGCATGTTTATTTGTATATTATTAATTTGTTAATTTATTAATAAATAATTATTAATAATTCTTAATTCTGAAATTGTCATGGCATATAAGTATTATGTACAATGTATTGTTTACACTGTCACCCAGACTGTATGCTGAACATATTAGCTTTATACTATTTTGACATTATGAAAATTGCTGTAAATGTATAGAACTTGACCACCAATTACGCGCATCAATATTGTTAATTTGGCACTGATATATCTGTTTAACGAAGCATTAAATGAGAGTTCCTGAGATGTTAGTAACTCGACGTGAAACTTTTTTGTTATATTTAAGCTTCGCATTCATGTTTGTAATTAAAAATTACACACAATTGTGTAACTAATATAGTACAACGCATTACGGATACGTTTATGAACAGCCTCATACGGACGACGGATACGGACACTGTTACGGAGAATGCCGGATGAGGCGTACCATTACCCAAGCGTACCAAGATGAAGCGTACCACTTTGCAGGACAAAGCGTATCAAACTATATTGCATACATTCAATGAATGAAATAAAATGTTTAATGATGAAATAAAACATTGCTTGCATTGTCCATCGTCATTTATTAAAATAACATGAAATAAAAAAGTCGAGATTAAACGAATAATGGAAAAAAAGTCGGCAATCAGTCGGCGATAATCGCTGATCAGTCGGCGATCAAAAATTGGTCTGCGACAAGTCACCAGTCTGCGATTGAACGCCGACTAAATCAAAACCAACGAAAACCTTCTCACGACCGTTTGGTCGGCCAACGGTCTTCGATGCAACATCCAACACCATCTGCAACCAAAATGGGTCTGAAGACCAGTCGGCAACCATCGACAACCAGCCGCCTACCTCCAACAACCTGTTAATGACCTTTTTAAGACCTCAGCAGCCACTGGTCGTTGATAGTCGGGAGTTGGTATTTAGGTGGTCGCAATCTATGTGTGACCAGGGCTTAACTCTAACTGGACTTTATATTATTATCACGTGCAAGGCATGTGAATTTTTGGTTTAAAGAATAGTCCTATGATGCTATTTTATTATTAAAGTTTGATTATATGTGAATTTATCTACTCTCATAAACCCTTTTTTATTACAATTTAGAAATGAAACTACATGTAAACCCATAAATGTTACTTTGAACATTAATAATTCTTGTCTTAAGAATAGTTTCTTATACATGTACCTTCACTTGTTTATATACCGGTCTCTTTTTGGGGCTCTTCCATTCATTTTTGTATAGGTTTGCATGATTGTTAATGTCTCTATAAAATATGTGTTTGTGCGTTGTTTTGTGAAATATCCGTCTCATTATCTGTGCTTTATTGTTGTTGTTTTTTCTGCAGTACATTCGGTTCAAAATTTGATAATAATTAGGGGACAAACCATTTACTGAAATAGGGAGAATAGTGGTTTTCTGTTTATAAACACTCGCATTCCTATGTGTTTATACATCGTCTCATTTAACCGTTTTGATTCGCCCATTAGTATAACGCTTCTCACTTGCATTTTCATCTGTACCTTTCCACAAATGTACGTGTAAATATTTGTTTTGTTGAATTGCTGTTTCTATCTCTGTGCTGTGTTTCCTTAAAACTCCCTTTTCCATTTATGTAGGTGGGTGTCTTTGCTCAGTTAAAGGAGGAAGACGACAGTCTAAAGAATTATGTTAAGTCATTTCTGTATGTGTTTATTGCTATATTGCTTCATGTATATAATTATCTGTATCTATTCTCGGGTAAATAAGTAAGTATATAATGTTTGTGGGAACTGCACTCTTTTCGTGTATATCCCCATGGTTTTGTGTGTGTGTTTTTAGGATAAATGTTAAAGTACATATATTATATAACTTACTTTAAATAAAAGTGTGATGTAAATTGCAATGATGTTTATAAAAATCAGTTAATTAATATTCTGTGTGTTGTTTCCTCTGTAATTGTGTGATAGCCATGTTGTACATACCTCAATCCTTCTATTGTTATGTTTTCAGTCATTTCGTTTTATCAAACTGTTTCATTAGTCTTTGTAGTTGAGTGGTCAAATATAAGTTAAATGTATCAAAGTATGGCTGACGTCTCCAGAGAATGGTTCATAAGGCATTCAATAAAACAACTGTATGAAAACATTATTAAAAATTTATCTTAGTGACCTCATGTAACATTATCTCATTTAATTGTAGAGGCTTAAATAATATGCATAAAAGAGTTGATGTTGTTAATTTTCTAAGCAAACAAAAGCTGATATATATTGTTTACAAGTTGTGCATTTTACTTCTAATATAGAAAAGCATTTGTACTCTTTATGGAACTCTCACGTATATTTTAGTTATGGCAAGTCCAATGCCAGAGGCGTAGGTATTATGTTTAAAAAGGGCTTAGAGGCTATAGTTTCTCAATCTGTTTGTGATACTAATGGCAATTATGTTGCGTTGGACATAACTTACCAGTCAAGACAATTTACCCTTATTAATGTTTATGGGCCAAATACAGATTGTCCTGTTTAAATCAAAACACATTTTTGAAATCACAGATTCAAATGAATCACTCATTTCTGTTCTGGGTCGGATGGCTTTACAACAAATTTCTTCAAAGTTTTTTGGAATAAATTGGCCACTTTGTAGTTAGGTCATTTCATTTTGCATTTATAATGGCGAACTATCAGTGACACAAAAACAAGGTATTATCACTTGCATTCCAAAACAGGATAAACAAAAACAGTTTCTTAAAAACTGGCGACTTATAAATCTTTTTAATACTATATACAAATTAGCTTCAGGTTCAATTGCTCATCGTCCAAAATAGGTTTTAGATATATTAGTGAATAAAGACCAAACATGATTTGCTAAAGGGAGGTTTATTGGTGAAAACATACGTCTAATCTATGACATAATGAATCATCCTGAAAAATATAATATTCCCGGACTCTTAATGATGATAGATTTTAAAAAGGTCTTCGACACATTATCTTTTGATTTTATTAATAACACTTAATTATTTTTTAACTTTGGTCCTTCAGTCTTGAAATGGATAAAGTTGTTTTATACAGAAATTTTAACAGCTGTTCAGCTGAATGGATTTTAACTAATTTCTTTGAAATACAACGCGGTTGTCGTCAAGGATACCCCATTAGCCCCTACTTATTCATTCTCTGTACCGAAATATTGGCTGCAAAAATAAGAATCAGTAAAAAAGTAAAAGGAATTTTCATTAACGGCGTCGAATATAAAATCTCTTAATTTGCTGATGACACTTCTTTATTATTGGATGGAACTCAAGCCTCTCTCAAATCCACTTTCGATATTTTACAAGATTTTTCTTTAATTTCTGGTTTAAAGGTTAACTTCGAAAAAAAAATTGATTGGGGCATTGAAATATATTAAACGGTCAATGATAACAAAATAGAAGCTCAGTTGGGGAAATACTTGTTTTAGATTACTTGGAATTAACTTTGATGTTGACCTAGATAAAATATCATTAAATTTCGAAGACAAAATTGATACAATAAGTAATTGCATAAAGTCATGGAATAGAAGAAAACTTACACCAATAGGTAGAATAACAGTTGTTAAATCAGTGTTACTGCCACACTTAACTTACTTGTTTGCTACTTGTTTGCTACCCTTCAGGCGACATAAAATTGGGTATATTTCATTAACATAATTAACCGTATTTTATGTTACCATTTTTATCTAGCAGAACCCGATTATGTCAGCTGCAAGTATGTATGTAGGTCGAAGACTAGTTTAAACACACACAATCTTATATTTTTATTAAAATTATCAATGTTTTTACTGTCGGCATTGAATGTGTTAACATTTCAAAAGTTTTACAATATTTTATTTCGCAATTTTTCCTAGTATTTATCAACTGCTAAGTGTCGAATAACGTTCTCCGATTTGTTTTTAATTGTCCCACCAAGTCTCCAAAAAGCGAAAATACTGAGTGATATCGTTGATCTTTATTTTTAGCAATTGGCACCATAACGGGAGTTGCACTGCGACAATTTGCACACATAATGCGAACGTTATGGTCGCAATGAGTCCCCGGCGTGTAATTGTCTTTCTCTTTACAAATGGATTCCTCTAAAATGTCCCGTGTTTTAGCTCACAAAGTGCTCTAGGGTGAGCTCTTCTTGTCAGTCAACGTCCGTCGTCTGTCATCGTCGTCAACAATTTACTTACTAGTAAACAACTTCTTCTCTGAAACCGCTGGGCGGATTTTAACCAAACTTGTCAGAAATGTTACTTGGATGGTCTTATAACAAATTGCTTCAATTCGTTTGAATATATAGAAAACTCTGGTTGCCATGGCAGCCATAAAGTTAAAAAAACTGCAAAACTTTAAAAATCTTGTCAGAAATCACTGTAGTCGATATGCCAAATGCCAAGCAGCGCCTTGACCTCAAAAAAGAGAACGTACAAAATGTGTTTGCATAAAATTGGTCTTTAACATGTCCCTTCTTAGAAATCAAATGATGCATCATTGAGTATTTTTATATATTCAAGATGGCTGCCAAGATGGCAGCCGGAAGTTGAAAATTGACACTGTCCCAAATAACGTGAGTAAACAAAAACATTTTGAGCACATGCATTGTGTTTTTAGTTTGAACCACCATGCCAAACATGTTTTCAAACAGTTTCAGCAAAATACCAGTTGAAATATTTAATATGGCCGACAAAATGGTTTCCGAAATATGTTATTCCATATTTTACTCATTTCTCATAACAATAGTTTGTTTAAAAGATTTGGAGATTTTGGGAACAAATGCAATGCTTGTTTTTGATAGAGAAATTCTTTCAGCCGTAAATAATATAGCTATTTTCGTTGGGCAAACAAATTTAAATATATAGATTCAATTTGGTTAGTAACCGCTTTAAAACCTATTCCCAAGCGCGTTATAATAGTTTAACAACTTAAATGTGTAACGGCACACGAACATAAAAACATTAAATTTAGCATTTGATTCACGTTTTGTATAATAAAACAATTATTCATGTTCTGCCTTTATAGACAGTAACGATCGTTTTCGTTTAATATTAAACTAATGATTTCAATTATAGTATTACAAAAGTTAAGCATATATAACCAAGCTATGTAATCTGGCATTTTACATCACGCATTACGGCTTCTTCCTGAGATGCACGACTATGATCTGTGATATGTTCTATATGATGCTAGGTCTTGAAATATAGTCAACAAAAAAGGATTTAACTGATACTTGTATTAACTTCGTTTCATCGTGCCTCAGAAAGTTGCTCTGGTGAACATCAATCATTGAGTAATTAAATTTGTAATTCAATTGAATTAATATTCTCGTGTATTACTATTTAATTTGTATCTGCAATTCTATGATGTTAATTTTTATTTACAAGTGCGTGTATTTTGATTAATTCTGGGCTAAGTGTGAGGTTCGGCATGCCTTTAAACCGGTTGAAACCCCCAATGCTTTGCATTGACCGTTCTAAGGCGGTGACCCCAGTTTTAATAATTTCTAGTTGTTTGCAGAGCAACTATAGGTACAGCTTCTGAAATCCGATGGTTAAATGATTTAACTCATATGTTATTACGCGAACCTAACAAGTGCCATTTTGAACATCACGAACGTCTCCCAAATGCATCCATCGTTCCGATGAAGAATGTTATTAGAAAATACATGTAATATGTTTAAAACAAGCTAAAAAAAAAGTTGGGTAATTCACAGTTTTTGGAGCAGGATCAAATTTTGAGACTAAAAACCGCGAAAGCAAGCAGTCCACCATGCAGCGTTCGAAGTCATTGATAAATAGTTTAATAGGGACACGATTCAAGTAGAATCATGGACATATTATAATACTAACATATTCATCTCGCTTATTGTCGATGCAAGTTAAGGTGTTTATGTGTGACATATTTACCAAATGTATAACTTTTCATCGTACCATGAATTAAAACGAACAAAACGGGTCACAAAGCGAACAGAGAAGAAACATAGACATTCTAATCCTAACCTTTTCGTCTTTTTATCGCCGACTCATGTTAAAGTTATTTGTTGATTAATTAGTTTATTACTTATTGTATTATTCACTTGGTCGTAATAATAAAAACAAGAAATGTCTTTAAAAAAGACGATGGGCGTTGAAATTAATATTTTGATGTCATTTTTTACCCAAAACAAAAGGAACTAGATGATCGGTTACGTGACTTCTCGGACTCCAGCTTTTTTGGTCCCTACTAAGGAGACTTCTCTGACTGAAGATTTTTCGGACACTATAAGGAAACTTATCGGACCCAAAATTAATTTGAGATAAACTCAGACATTATTAATATGTGTACCGTGAATAAACCGATCATACTGTCCATGTTTTCACGGTGATCAATGAAATAGTGGTAAATATAGACATTAAAATGGGCAGGGTGAGGTAAAAAAGGACCAGGTGCTAAGAAACAGGGGCAGGGCAATCAAGTCGTGCGCCGTTAAATGACTAACCTAAATGCTAGTAATTTAGGTACTATAATTGTTAAATTAATTTGTCAGGAAAATTTAACAAATTAGCATTGTCAGAAAATAATTGCGGGAATGAATGAAAATTATTATATATCAGACGAGTGTACATAGTTATGTTATTTAATATACTATCCGTATCATTTGTTTTGCAAATAGTGTATTCATGCAAGTGAAGTAAAAGTAGCTTAAGGTATTCGACCCATAATTAGCTCGTTAATTTCTGTATAATTTCGACGAAAGCCGTAGCCGTCCGTACATTACCGTTCGCATTCGGAATACATACAAAACTTCTTTAAAAATTATTTATTTCTTTAGCTACACCGTACTATTTGTTTTAGATTTGAATATCGTCGCTTTTAAAAGCAAATTAGATATGCAATAACTATTAAAACGTAACGAGCATAATTGAAACGAAAGTTGAATCGGAGTTTGTTCCCTTTGGATATCATGATCATTTGAACGCTTGTACAATTTTATGTGCATATGACAGCGTGTATTTACCTTGATATAAATCATTCTGACCGTCGAAAACGTAATAAGGTTACGCATGCGGAAATACATTCGTTCTTTGTTACATATAAAATATTCAAAAGTTGATCTCACTTTTCACCAAGCTACTTTCCAATATATCACCATACATTGTTGGAAAGATGAGGACATAACCTTTTAAAAAAACATCATGTCAAAAAATTCTATGTGTTGTAACTCAAAATATTTACCTTAGAAAAAACACACCGGTTTTGACGGGCATGGAGGCTGCCATTTTGCGCATGAATACATGGGCCAAAAGTTATGAAGCTGGGAACCACTAGACAAAAAGTAGTGCACAAAACAGCCCTTTTCCTTATTGATTACATATATTCTTTTAAAATGATACCAAAACATATCATTTAAACTGTATTTTACAAATTATATGCATTCTGCACTCAACCACATGTGCTTATTATCTAACTGACATGTAACCCTGAGGATGTGACTTCCGTGTTGGGGTAATTAGACCTTTAAGAGAACCCAACCCTTTCAAATTTGAATAAAAACCACAATTTGCATCAATCTGATCTATTTCGAGAAAGAACATGAAGTCCTATTACACTGGTTTAAAGATTTATTGGAAAAAAATATAATTGAAAATGTCACATATAATGGTGTTTTGAGGCAAAAATTTAGACGGAAAAAAATGTACTTGGTTACATCTGGAAAACATGCTTTTAACTCAGAATTAAGCATAAGTTTGATTTTAATAGGCATAGCAGATACAATATATAAAGTCAGAAGTGAAAACAATCTTCATGGACATTCTAAATGTTACAGAATAGGTTTTTAGTCCGTTTTGAACACTTATTTTTAAGTTTCTGCATTTTTGGGGGTAAAATCCATACAAATGTAACATTTCAGATGCCATTTGACCCCAGAGAAGGGTTTGTTTTCATAACAATCAACATGTTTGACCTCCTGTCACACAACAAAAAAAGAATTTGACCCCAAAATGTCAATGCCAGATATGAATTAACAGTCTTCTGTCACACCTGAACCTGTGGGTGAGGTCAGCCGCCTGCAATCTTCAATCTGTTCCAGGTACTCTCTGCTGAGTAAATTGTGAAAATAAAAAGGTTTTCTGTGCATTGTTACTCAATATTGTGATTACTAGTGTAACTTAGATACAATAAGTGTACATATACAATAGTTTACTAAGTTTTATTTACAGCGATAAGGCTAGTCGCTGTGCCGGCTTCAGATTGTCGAGCTCATGTGCGAACAGTTCAGTTCTAAAACGGGTTTGAGAGTCCCAATAAGGGTTAAACTCTTGCTTTTCCTACTGGTGTTGATAAGAAAAATGGTATCAGTTCAATATCTAATTGTAAAGCCATTTGTTTGTATGGTACTAGTTACTAAGATAATGACAACTCGTGAACGGTTGTGTAAATATACGAAATAAAAATTATTGATTTGTATGAATACACAGAGCATAAAGTTTGAAAATATAATAAGATGAAGTACTAGTATTAGTTTCCAAGCTTTTTTAACAAAGTTCTATGTTTTAACATAATGATATAATAATGTTACAATTTCCATATTGAGATGCCATCAATTTTGCTTTGTCATTCTGTTAAGTGTTATAACATAACCTTATAAGTCGGTTACAAAAACATGTCTAAAAATTCAACATTTGGCATTAAATTTTGCTCAACTGACATCGGTGCCATATCAGACAATTATTAAAGCAATGATTGTTGTGTAAATTAATATCAGTCTGTAAGTAGAATCTACTGTAAAACTGTGTACTGAAAACTTATTTTCAGTGATGCTGCTGTTCAGAAAAGCAAACACACATCCAGTACGATGGGCGACATGTTAGATGGCGACCAGGCTGTTAGTGTTCAACCAGAGGCATCGCTAGTAGCAGTCGCATTCCCATATTCATCAACAGATGGGCGCAACCAGCTGATGTTCAAAAATGAAAAGGCCAGAAACATTGATTCTCTGGGTCTTCTTGCCTATACTGACGTGATAAAAATACTACGGCAGAGGACATCGCTGGGTCCGGTTTATGTACATTCGAACCATTCAACTGTGAAGGCGCGAACAGTTTATTTAGTATTTAACATGTAAATATAATGGATGGGATGCCCTATATTACAGTTGCAGAAAGGACGTTGAAAACTTTTATAACACAAATTAGCGGATTTTTTTTAAAAACAGCAATTTTTTAAATCCAGTAAAGTTCATGAAGGACATGGCCTGGAACGTTAAAAATTTGTAGATGAAAATATGTTAATGCAGCACATATTGGTTCTATCTATTATGTTTATATTTATTTCATTAATAAAATGTAGTAATTGTTAATTAAGTTAATACAACTCTTTTGTTTATATTCTAGATTATGTGTTTTAGACTTTTTGAAAAAATATTGTTTATAATAGAATATACAATGATGAAACAAAGTTTAATTCAATTTCTTTACACTAAGTCGGTATCTATTCTGTCATGTATTGTTGTATTGAAGTTGTAATTTAATGCTCAATTATGACGATTAAAGACTTATGTAGCATAGATATGAGGGTATATAAATATATTTCAGTGCTTACAGAACAATACTTCATTTCATAATGTGCATTAGACATTTATATGCAGCAGACCAGTGACTTTCTTTAACTTTTGATGTATTCTTTAAATTAAGTTAAAATAAATATGCTATTTATGTATGAAAGAACTTGTTGTTAACCTCATTTATTGATTTGTTTGTTTTATTTCTATTAATGTGATTTAATATGTACATTAATGGTTTAATCATATTTATGTAGCAAAAACAATGTTACCTGATTTATTAATTGTTTTTATTTGATTAGAATAGTTTGTGAACATTTATTAGCAGTACCATGTAATGCAATGATATGTATTAACTTATTTGTCAGATTCATTGAAATGATCTTTAACCCATGTTTTTTTTTAAATATGAAATAAATATTAAAGATGTATAGTTCTTGTTATTAGTGACTTATGATGAAACCACGCGAATAAGCAAATCCAACCTCGCGAAAAACTGGCTCAAGAACATTTTCAGCCAGCGCCAGCCCTGAATGGTAATGTTTTATGTTCAAAATTTATGGAACTAATTGTATATATTGCTTGTATTTTGTATCTAAGAACTTTTTAAAGTTTTATGGGAGTATCTTTCTTAGGTTCTCAATCATTATTTAAAAATATTAAAAAAGGTATTTCTGAAAAAAAAAATCGGCTTAATTTTGTATGGGGGTAGTGTTAAAAAAACTGTTATAATTTTTCAAATTTGCATGGTAAAGTTTGTTTGTTTTGCCTTCATTGTGTGGCTTATAGTCCAAGAATAAAATATATTATGCTTTAGATTCAGAACATGCATAAAATAAGCAAGTTTATCACATTTTGTTTATGGCTTTAAAAAAATAGAACAGGAAAATTCTCATCGATCATAAATATAATTAGCAATATGAGTACATATTACTTCCATATACGTTCAATTAATAATAATTGTTGATTATTTTCATAATATGTGTTCAATATACCATTCCTAAATGTATATTTATACGAATTTCATGAAATATTAATAAAGTATTTCACTTGTAAAGATGCCCATAGCTTTTCAGTTTTTGATGTGTTTAGCAAAAGAGGGGGTATGGTAATTAAAAAACTATATCTGATAAACCAAACGGTAAAATATCCTAAAATTTTGCAGAAGAGTCCAGATATGAATGCCAGTCAATAAAATAATATGATTTGTGGTGTTCTAGACATTGAGTATTATGGGTTGAATACCTTAAACAACATTTCAACGTATTACAAGACTTCCTTCATCACATTTTAATTATAGAAAAATGTTAAATATTTTTAGAGATTTAATAACATATACCGGAGAAGTTGATAGAAAGGTGCAGTTATAAATAATTCTTAATAAAACGCAACCGCAATTCAATTGATGAATGCATATTAGCATAGCTTTACCGAGCGTTATTTTTAAAATGATGCACCCTTTATGCACCTATCAATATTTTACCCCCGGGGGGGGGGAGCGGCGGGCAGACCTAGGGAAATTTGACAAATGTATTTTTTAGGGTCTAATTCCCCACCCTAGAGCCAAGTATATTTGTCTAAATCCCCTCAGTGGGAGATGCTATATATCTATCAAATGGCCCTGGGACGTATATTACCGTAACCTAAATCCGAACAAAGTCTATTTCTCCGGTACCCAGAATAATTTGGAGTATGCCCGCCGCTCCCGCACCACCACCCCCCCCCCCCCCCTCTCCCCCTGGGGGAAAACATTGATAGGTGCATTATCTGGAATGTGTTGAAATACGCTAGAATAGACCATTTCATATTGATCTTCGCTTAATATCTACGTATGGCTCCAAAACGTTTCACAGCACAATAATTATCAGATATCGGTCAACCAATGAGATCATTGTAATTTGCTATTTATAGAGCGTGCCGCTGATGTAGGCTAAACAAAATAATTATTTCATTATGTGAATGAATATTACATTCTGTTCATGACATACAATGAGTAAAATTGTTCATAATTATATGATCTTAGACAGCTACGCCGAATAAAGAACATATAATTCACAGTTTGTCGGTGATTACGCAGTACAGGTTCTACTCAGTAGCACTAGCGGTCGGTTACATTCCAGTAACCTTATCAGAAAATTACACTGGATTTGGGAACATACTCTTTGGCCGAGTGGATTACGCGTTAGACTCTCACTCTGGCGGTCGGGGTCCAATCCCTATGAGAGGCAGGATTGTTTTTTTCGTTTTTATTTATGTTATTTTTGTTTCACAGAATACTCGTATAAGTGTTTGCTACTCCAGGCGCTTTATTAATTGAAAATGAAGACATTTCTAAAACATAATATTTTATTAGTAACTTTAAGCATTTTAAAACATAACCAATCGCACAAAACCTTTGCTAATACGGTTGCAAAGCTTGTAACACTGTCGTTGCATTCATTATAATAATAATAAATATTTTTAATATTTAGCATATTGTTCGTTTTTAAGGTTTAACTTGAGTTTTGTTTAACACCAAAGTTATTTCTCTTCGACAAATTAATATACTGTCTTCCGCAGAGATTGTCCGGTAATAAATCTGATAGCCATCATTTTTCACTATATACCCGAAAGGTACATTCAGAGAATGTGTTGGTTATGAAAATTTAATAACAGAATGTTGGAATGGAATTAAAAGTAAAATAATTATGTTTGTAGCCCAAAGAAGAGGAGTACGTTTTACAATGAACCTATGCAGCGGACATATGCAGCGGACCGGAACGGTTTGAACAATTTTGACAGAGGGTCACCTAAGGATCATTCCTGTGAAGTTTGGTGAAAATCTACCTAGCGGTTTAGGAGCTAATGTTGTTTTGAATGAAAATGTTTGACACACGTCGCACGATGGACAAAAGGCAATCCATAAAGCTCACCATGAGCACATTGTGCTCAGGTGAGCTTAAAACTGAATTTATACCCCACCCTCATGGTTACCTTGACAACTTCCCCTCCCAGGTCCTTGGCCTCTATCTCAGGCAGGTACTTGTCTGGGTTGGCCTCCAGCTGCTCTAGGAATACACCTTCTTTAGTGATCTTGCCATTTATCTAGAAATTTCATATAGAAACAGCTTAGTTAATTTGCTTTTCACCAAGAAAGGTCTTCTTTCATTTATTTTATCATAAGAAATGACTTAGTTTATCGCTGAGATACAATTCAGTATAATTAGTTTATAACTGAGAACACCTTGGTTTATTTAGTTTATCACTAGGAAAAAGCTTGCATTATTTATTTACTAAGAAAACGTTGGTTTATATACCGTCAGTTAATCACTTAAAATCAGCTTTGTTATTACTGAGAAACAGTTTGGTTTATTTATCACTGAGAAATAACTTGAATTAGTTAGTTTTTCACTGGGAAAGAGGTTGGTTAATTTAGTTTATCACTGAGAAATGGCTTAGTTTATCAGTGAGGCACTGAGAAACAGATTATTTGTATTTAGGCACTGGCAAATTGCTTTGTTTTATTTAGTTTATCACTGATAAGACAGCTTGGTTCATTTATTTTTTCACTGAAAAACAGCTTGGTTTATTTAGTTTAGCACTGAGAAAAAGCTTGGTTAAACATTAACAAACCTGTATATCTGCAGAACAAGAAACTCCTAACCCGACAGGACAAGATGCACCGTGTCTCGGCAGTCGAAATAACTCTGACATCGTGACAGAAGTACTTGCCCCCAAACGGGGCTCCGATGCCCATCTTCTGGTTAAGTTTAAGAATATCCGCTTCCAGTGCCAGGTCCCTGAACGCTCTGCCATGCTCGTTACCTGAAGAAAAAGAACATCTACATATGTGGTGTGTCATCGGCAAATTGGTCTGAATGCATGTGTTTAAAGTGTTGTCCCGGATTAGCCTGTCAGTCCGCACAAGCTAGTCCGGGACGACAGGTTCCGCCTACAGTGGATTTATGTTTAGAAGAGACTTCCTTGAAGCGGAAAATACTATAAAAGCGATGTCGTCTTGGATTAGCCAGTACGGACTGCACAGGCTGTTTCGGGACGATACTTTACGCAGATGCATAAAGCCCGGTTTTCCCACGATGCCCCTCATATGTATAGTGAACTGAGTAGAGATGGTTTCCATACTGGTATCTTATATTATATAGTATTTTACATGACCACCTTAACACTAGGTAGAAAAGAAAGGTACTTGTTGTAGCCGTTAAAAAGTATTATCTAGTTATAGCCATTAAATAACAATTTCGTTGCAAAGCAATGAGATAAATTGTTGGAGATAAAGATTATTAGATATAATACAGTTCGTTGTACACAAGCTTTATTACAGAAAACCTGTTTTCTCTACTAACAATGCGCTGTATTATAGCTATATACAATTACATGTTTGTGAGGCACGGAACTTGCATATATCAAGCATACAAAATTCATAATATACAGATTACAAAATATTTAATACAACACAAACAAAGCAGTTTATGAACAGGGAAACATGAGAAATTGTGGTTAACCTAACCAGTTGTAGGCAGAATGTCCAGGTACTTGGTCTACGCTAGGGCAATGTTGTTGATTTTCTTAGTTCTGTCATTGAAATGAAAATATTACAGTGAGGTGCAAAACATGGTCCTGTTATATACAAAGAATCAAAGACGACTGTGTTCTGTCTTTAGTATTAAAATGATTCATTATGATCAACATAAGCAGCAGCAATTATAGCATTACATCAACCATATCGACCACCTGACTTCTGTGCTAGTCGCAACAGATTCCCACACCTGCTTGACAACATTCTTCAGCCCCTGAATTCAAAATAACAAGTTTGATTTTCAGGTATAATCATAAACTCTGGTATTGTATACATTCAGTACAGCACAAGCGAAACAAATACTTTACTCCCAGAATTAGTCAGAATTATTAATTAAAATCTGCACAGAGTTAAGCAGAATGTAAGCTGATGCCAGCCACAAAATCAAGCAGAGTCACATGGCTGATGCCCGGTTACGTGTAATAATCTGCAAAGTACACAGGTCCACTGTACATCTATTAGCCTTTGATTTGATTGCCCAAAATTTTTTGCATAGATTATTGAAGATTTAACAACTAAAGATTTTGTACTTTTTTCATAGAAAAATCTGAAACATAAGATAAAAGTATGCTACACGTGTTTTATACCATATTGAAAATGTAGGCCCTACATTCTATAAAATATATTGTATTCAGGAAACACATTTTTCTGTCTTACGACCGATTACAACCAAACCGTCAGCGTCCAATGGACAAATTCCCAGCTACTTCACATTATCACGTGTTAACAAACTGCGTATGAATCGTAATGACTTACAAGTATATGGACTAGATATAAAATAAAACACATTGAAATGTGCATAAAAAGCCGAAAAACTAAATTTGGTTTGGCATGATATCAGCACTTTATCCGACTGCGTCACGTTACTTGAATGGCGGTGAAAGCAATGACTGTTATGACATACATATTTTTTTTTTTTTTTTTTTTTTTTTTCCGTTCTATATATTTTATTTTCCTCGTCAATAGGTGTGTGAGAGTCGAGGGCATCCCCCTCCACACCGTACATCATGAGTATTGATAATAGTTCAACATGCATGATGTATAATATTACAATGAAGACAAGTGCTCACAATTGCATATTAACAATAATATCATAATTGCTTAAACAGCAATATACAAATTGATACACATATTGAAATTTTGAATATACGGATAAAATATGCAAGTCACAATGTTCTTAACGATACAGATTTAACAAAATGTCCCATGTAGTTATTAAGTTAGAATCTAAATTGCAGAAGAAGTTCATTTCCTTCAAAATATGATACTGGATAGAAAAGAATGATCTTGCCGCGATAACGGTAGGTAATGTTTGATTCATTTTACAATTATAAATAAACCTTTTAGTGAGAAGGAATGTTAGATTAAGAGGACTACTTGTGTTTTTATGTCCTAACATGAAAGAGGGTGCATTTATGAAGTCAGCGAATACCTCAAAACCTTCAAACAAATCAGCAATAAATTTTTTAACGTATTTACATTCCCAAAAAATGTGCTGAATTGTTTCCGACATATCATGACAGAAAGAGCATTCAGCTGACGATTTATAATTGATTTTATACAAAAAATAGTTGGTACCAATAATTCGGTGTATAATTCTATACTGGAACCATTGTAGCGTAGAATCTTTGGTTATACAAAATGGCATACTAAAGATATGGTTCCAGTCTTTTAATTCAATATTTTCAAAAATGCTCGTCCATTTTGACATACAGACTGGTAAAGTGTCATTTGTTTTAACAATATTATACATGGGTTGGGTACCTTTTTGATATTTTAAAATGGATATCACTTGAAGGGGAACAAAAGGCTTAACAAAGTCAAAATCTGCAATCGTATTCAGAGCAGATGTTTTATCGAACAAACCATATTTCTTCAAGTATTTAGTAACTACATTAGTAATACCTATGTAATGCAAGTAGTTTGGATAGAAATTATATCTGTTACACAGTTCTTCATAGCTATATAATTCTAACCCATCGTTGTTTTTGATCAAATCGCAGATAAAATGCACGCCATTTTCAAACCATGTTTTGAGGAATACAATTTTATTACCGATCGTTATATCAGGATTATAGAATATTGGGGTTTGTAATATGTATTTTATATTTAATGATTCTGCTTTGCGGAAATCAACAAACGATTTTAAAGTGTCTTTCCAAAAAGCGTTGCCTGTTTTATTTATAAGGTTTTCTGGATAGTGAACACCACAGTTGTAAAGTTTTTGGGTGTCTATTATCATTTTTACAATATTAATCCATTTACCATTTCCTGTGATGATCCTTCGTATCCAAGAACATTTCAACGCAATTATAAATGAAAAGATGTCGACCATATTAAGACCTCCTTCAGTATATTCTTTAATAAGTACATTTTTGTTAATTTTTGAACTCCCATTCCACACAAAGTTTAAAAAGAGATCATTAAGTTCAACCAATATTCTATGTGGTGGATTGGGAAGTGAAACAAATAAATGGTTAAGCACTGGCAAAGCAATCGTTTTTATTACTTGTATCCTTCCAATGGGAGTTAATATCCTTCTGGACCAGTTTTTAAGCAGCGTTCTAATTCTATACAATTTATCCATATAATTAAGATCTATCATCTTATCAAGATCGACATGAAATGTTAAACCAAGCATATCAAAAGTATGCTGGTTCCATTTTAACTTCCATCTAGTTTTTATGCTTTCGGAACTGAATTTATGCTTCCCTATCCAAACTACTTTGGTTTTGTCGAAATTTACCTTTAAGCCAGAGCACAATGTGAAATGCGACAAATCATCTAAGGTTTCATTAAGGGATTCTGCAGAGCCATCCAGGAGTATAGACGTATCATCAGCAAATTGCGATAACTTATATTCAGTATTATCGATTTTGATTCCTTTGATTTTGGGATTTGCCCTGAGTTTAAGAGACAAAATTTCAGCGCATAAACTAAAAATATAACAACTGAGGGGATCACCTTGACGACAACCACGTTGTATTTGAAAAAACTCAGATAACGACCCACACTGCGTTACTGCTGAAATGCCATCCTTATATAAAACGTTAAACCATTTTTTCATGTCAGGACCGAAATTAAACAAGGAGAGTGTTTTGTTTACAAACCTCCATGACAAGGAATCAAAAGCCTTTTCAAAATCTATAAGTAGGAGAAGTCCGGGAATATTATTTTCCTCAGTGCATTTCAAAATGTCGTAGATTAGTCGAGTGTTTTCACCTATGAACCTGCCTTTGATAAAACCAGTTTGATCATTATTTATAAGTTTGTTAATGTATTTTTTTAATCTATTAGCAATACTTCCAGAACCAATTTTATATACAGTGTTTAACAATGTTATTGGACGCCAGTTTTTTAAAAATTGTCTGGGTTTATCACCCTTAGGTATGCAAGTAATTATCACCTGTCGTTGTGTTATAGACAAAATGCCGCTATCGAATGCGTGATTTAACGCTCTACAAACAAACGTACCTAATTTGGGCCGAAAGACTTTGAAGAAATCAATACTAAAACCAGACGACCCAGGGCTTTTGTTGTTTGCCATGTTTTTTAAGACAAAAGAGGCCTCACTTAGTGTTATTGGCCCTTTTGTTATTGGACATACATATATTTGAAATGACCAACTGACTTACTGAATTACGAATGCAAATCATCTGCATTTTTGTTATTGTTATGATTATATTTTTTCATAAAAGGCTACACAACAAGCTGTAACGATTTGCTCAAAAGAATTAGCTTGGCCTTTCATTAACGCATATAGCGAACAAATAATGTTTACAACACGTCTAGGTTAATGCATCATTTATCAAACAGACAGACGATTAAACTTCTCTTTGTAAATGATTAACAGCTAAATTTATAGATAGATAATGTCAACTGCGCTTTGCTCAGAGATGTTTAAATACTGAAATCGCTTCTGAAATGTTAATGGAACCATTGAAAGTAGAGGCATCGAGACCATACATCGATTAAGGGCCATTATCTGTAATACAATGAGTCTTTTCCTCTTGTTGATGGGGGTTATTGCCATAAAAAATATAATCTAAGGTCCTTCATTGTTTATGTGACAAAAAATTAGCATTACATTTTCAAGATCATTTAACATCGGTAAATTATTTATTTCAATGACTCCACAATGTCGTTTTATGCTATGAACAGTTTATTTGTTCAAGCTTTTTTAATACTTGTACCTGATACCTGATACAGGCAAAATATTTCCACAATCAGGACCAAAGTCTTATATTTTCAAGTTAACATTCCATTAATATATTTTATGGCTGTGTGTCTGTAATTCTTTGTTTGTTTGTTGTTTTTTTGTCAATTTGCTTTTTTTGTCATAATAAACTTTGATTACTCTGAACTTAGTAGATCATTACTGCTTACTACAGTTTTAGCATAGGTTTTCCCGCAATCAATTTACTTGTTGCATATCATACTTGTTTCATATCACGTAGACTAAGCTTGACAAAAGAACGATGTTACAACTGTTACCATACCATCACAAAGCTCCTAAGGGAAATCTTAACTTAATTTGTACTTAAGTGGACATTTCAGACATTTTCTGTGTGAAATCCAATCATATAATTATGTATTTGAAAGGGTAAAATACTAAACATCCAATCAACATTTACTAGTTTAAAACATTTGAATCAAAAAAGACATAATTATAAAACAGTCAGAGTCTAAAGAAAGTATATGAATTTAAGAAATTTACTAGTTTTTCCTAAAGAGCGTTATTAATACGGGCCAAGGCCGGAAAATCCTCCCCCAAGACAGCGATCTTAGCGAGCTGACCAACAAAACTATGTACGTATAGATTTTCATTCTTCATTCGGCTTGCTAAGGCATGCGTTTTGAAATAAAAGTAACATATTTGTTTGATATAAGAAATATTCCATACAAAACCAAAATATGACACAAATGTGCATTGTTTTATTTTATTATCGAGTATTTTAGGCAGCTGGGTATGTTGTTCTTTGTCATTGATAGAACGATTTGTGTGTGACATTCCAGTGCAAAATCAGCATTTTGTCAACGGCGTCAGTGTTTTATTCACTGAGAAAGTGCCTTTAATTGAAAAAAACTCATTTGTTTTCGACAACGCACCAATTATTTATGATACAGTCATACTTCACTTGGATATTCTACATTAGGACAATATTTCAACCTGATTAGCTTACGGATAATAATTCATCTAACAAATTGTGAGCTTGTCGTGGGAAAAGCGGGCTTAATGCATGTGCGTAAAGTGTCGTCCTGGATCAGCCTGTGCGGATCTAGGACGACACTTTCCGCCTACAGTGGATTGATGTTTAGAACAGACTTCCTTGAAACAGAAAATACCATAAAGGCGGAAAGTGTCGTCCCGGATCAGCCTTTGCGGACTGTACAGGCTGATCCGTGACGACACTTTACCCACATGCATTAAGCCCCTTTTACCCAAGACACGCCTAATGGAATTGAGCTAATTATGTTTATAAAGAGTAAATTTTATTAGCATAATAGTTTATTTCAGAACGAAAAAATCAAAAGTGATTAGCACAATTTTGGAAACATTGTTCATGCATGATATATTGCTCTTCTGCATGTCGTCTCTTTTTTCAAGTACGTATTTTATTCGTGCAACCTAAAAGAAGTTGTTCAAATCTGATTTATAATAAGCTTTTGGACTAGTAATTGGGTGGATAATTTTGTTTGTACAAAGTTCGTTGGATATAAAGGACCATTTCCGACCGCTTAAATTATGTTTACAGTACAATTTAGAATGTGGATTATGGACATGCAGGCAACATCTGTTTACTGAATAAACAAGCATTTCATGTCTGTACCAACATTTATTGTTTTCTATCATTTAAAGTATTTGGCTGCGAACTATAAGTACCCGTATATAAGAAAGAAATACATAAATTTATGCGTCGAACTACCGGTTATCACATTCCATAAATCAATCACAGATTAAAACTGACTACCCAGCCTCCTGAACGATTGATATGTTGCGGTTTGTTGTGTTTGGGTTTGAATACCGGATTCAAGAAATAAACCTCAAATTTACCATGTTCGTATTAATCTGCAGGTGCACACTGCACATTCACATAAAAATCAACTAAATACTGTTTTAAAACATTAATGTTGTTTGCTGATGTATTTCAGCCACTTTGGCATTAATATTAAAATTTCTAAAGCTGTTATATTGCTACGGACATCTGAGGATAATGTATAACGATGCACGCTCTTTAACAGTCGTTTGGTAATACCGTAACTGACGCGTATTCCCATTTTTACCTCTTTTTACAACATTGACCGCAAGCCTTCCTTTGCAGCTTTGCGCATGTCACCCCAGGTACGTTCACTCAGCTCTGCACGTTTTTTTACACGGTCGAGAAACGCATGTGATCACCGCAATCGGAGGTGTTGAAGACGTCTTTATCGAAGGAATTTTAGTAGCGTGGCAATAATTGAACAAATGGTTAACATTGTTTATATTTTACTATTAAGAAACATAAAGGAATGCCATTAACTGTAGGAACATTTTGGGAATTGATTTATCCCAGTTTCAGGACACTTTATTCAGAAATATCATGCTAAAAATTCGCACCACCAAACTGTTTGGTTATCCATCAGCCGTAAATTTCATATCTCTATAATAGGTGGTCGCAAAAGTTTCCCTACCGTGTTTTCATTATGTTTATGTCCATTAAGGTGATTGGTTGCGTCTGCAAATTCGCTTGCAAATGGGTGAGTCTTGGCTACTTATAAAGGCCAACAGCAACGAATTTCTTGGCATCAAAGGGGATCAGTTGTAAGCTACTGAAATAAAGAAGGATTAACAAAAGTGAGCTTTTACTGTATTTGCCAAATTATATCATACGTCATGTATAGAAATAACTTATTTTATTTCAACATTGAGTAATGCAGTAGTGTAATTTATCTTATATTCAACTATATCGTATGAAAATACAAAATACTCACAACTATAACCTTAGTTGCTATAAACATTCATGTCAAATCAGATATATATTATAAGCTAACTACCTTATTTTCCTGATAGCTGTGTCTATATTATAAAGTGTCAATGTTATTTAGTTGAACAGATTCGATTGTTAATATTTTTATTTCATATATTTGTATTGTCTGTATTTAATATCTTTGCTTCTTTCGTCCTAAAAGATTATTGGTAAGTTTCAAACCGTTTGTGAGATTTAACATCAGAAACAAGTCTGAACAATATTTGTCAAAATATTTGTCAAAATTTGCTGAACTGAATTGTGATGTATCTCTTTATATACCATGAATGAAAATACATTTTTCATCTAGAGTATTATGGATGTTAATATAAAAAATATTTCAATACATTAAATTAGGGCATACGTGTTTTGCACGATTACCGTTATTACATAACCACGCTTGCGTTCAGATCCGTTGCAAAATTGTGGTTCATTTGTGATTGACTATCAACGTTTCTTATAATTTCAGATGATCGGCCGTGTTATTTTTATGACGTCGGTGGCATTCTGCTTCATACCGACTTGCCACGCAGATGCAAGTAGGTTTTGAAAATGGTGTCTCTAAAATGAAAGACATGAATTTAAAAGTAATGTAAATGTAACACATATTATAGAATACGAGTACTTAATTGTTTATACGAATGACTTATTGTCATTTGCTTCTCTACCCGTTATGTGTTTTGTTGTTGTGGTGGTTGTTGTATGTATTTACTTCGGCACTGTGTCTTCGATGTTGTACTATAATGTGTAGCCAATTTGTATAAGTGTTCTAATAGAAAATGTGTTTTATACGCGGATTTTTTTCTCCAGGGTTTGAGTGACATTATTATAGACTCTTTAAAAATATATGAAGATGTTACATATAATATAAATGTTGATAGCAATATATATGGTTGAATCCCAGCAAATATAAGATTAAAGTTGTTTTTGTTATTGCATTACGGGATACAAAGCTGTTTCCGTCATGGTACTGTTTATACTGTAATGTTGTGAATAACTGAACTCACATATTATTTAGCCGTACGAATGAATCTCGAAAGCTTTTATTTTTCTGTTGTTTTTGTTGTTGCTGTTTTTATTCGTTTCAGGGTATATTGATGCATTTCGTATACTTTCGAAATTTTAGCTAGTAGTGTAAACGTACGTGTAACCCAGCTGAAAAAATCCCAAGCCATAATGGGAATCGAACCCGGGACATCTCGGTTCCTAGGCAAACGCTCTACCGCGTCGCTATAAAGGCTATCTCATATAGCAAGGCAGTATAAGTGTCCCTTATACATCACCCTACTACATGCTTTCCCTCCATGTATGAAATTCTTCCATGAATTTCCTTCTGTCTTGACATCTGTGGGATATCGTACAGACCACAGTTGGTTATTTACGTTGGTCGCCAATGTAACCCAGCTGAAGAAATCCCAAGCCACAATGGGAATCGAACCCGGTTCCTAGGCAAACGCTCTACCGCGTCGCTATAAAAGCTAGCTCATATAGCAGGGCAGTATAAGCGTCCCTTATACACCACCCTACTACATACGCTTTAACCTGCATCACAACGATAACGCTTTATTTAATGAACGTATTTAAAATGTATGTTTGAATTTTGATACATTTGATACATTTTGCATACGATTTCAGTTGGTTATAACGAGGTCTGCGACGATAGTGCCGACACATGCACTGCTGCTGGTACAGATTGTCTCGATGACAGCGCAGGCGGCACAAAATGTATCTGTAAAACTACTGAGCACTGGGTCCCCAATGTAGCGGGCGAAGCGTGCGAGTGTGATACGGCTGGCCATTGGGTTGTGACTACAGCTGGAACAGCGTGCGAGTGTGCGTCAACGTATGTACTTGTCGGGACCACATGCACGGCAAGTAAGTATTGAAATGACTTATTAAATATAATAATTATATTTGGTTTATAGAAGTAGCTTTCATGATTCCCGGCGCCAGTTTAACGTTAAATTGATTACAATTCTTGTGTTCTTGTTTTTCAAATGTTTAGTGATTTTTAACTCTTTATTCTCTTAATGCTTAATACGGCTTTACGTTTCTAAAATAATAATGTTTTCTTACTCTTGGACATAGAACGATGATTAACCATTAACATTATTATAACGTATTTTTATTTATTTATATGTTAGGGAGAACAACATTTTTTATTAAAAAGATGATTTCCAACAAACGACAACATATATTCCATGTTGTGACAAATTTAAATATATGAGGGAAAGGAACGAAGAAAACAATCGTGTTTATCACAAAACACCGTCATGATATTGTTTAAAGCATTGCAATAGAACATGTACACTATGGTGGCATAGAACTGCCTTACGATGACTACTTAAGGTTCGCGAAAATTTTCGTGCTACCACTAAAGTTTTGTGTTATTTATTTTATATCTAAATAGCGTTTGCGAATATGTTCGACGTACGATATTTATTTGCTTAATGAAAAAAAGGCCTGAAACTTCCCAGAAATGAAAACTTATGTGGTATCACAAATATTAACTAGATAAGATTTGCGTTGTCAGATAATTTTCATGATAATATTCGTGTTAGATAACTGGCAACACGAACTGGTTTGCGAATACATTTGCGATACATGAAAATTAAGTGGCATCGCGAATATTAACGTGTTAAGATTTGCGTTTTTAGATATATCATGATAATATTCGTGTTAGTAAGATAATGCATATCTCGCACCAAATGAAGTGGTAATTATCTTGATAATATTCGTTTTAGTAACATAACTTGAAAGACCTCGCGGACAAATTAAGTGGTATCTCGAATATTAACTAGTTGAGATTCGCGTTGTTAGATAATTGTCATGATAATATTCGTGTCAGTAAGGTAATTCGGAAGACCTCGCAACCTCAAGAAAATGTATATAATGTCAGTTCTGGGCACTTAAAGGCCATTTAATATAATAATAATAATAATATATTGCAGAAAAATATTCGCAAACGCTATCTTAATATCCAGATTAATATCATAATAAATAAAGGGTATTACGAATCTGTTCGCGAACGCAAAGTAGTTAACACGAATATTTTCGCGAACCTTCAGTGGTTATCGTATCGCAGTTCTATGTCACCATAGTACACAACATATAAAGGTCAAAATATATATTTTGTCGACATCAGTAGACGGCGGTCAAACAAGCATTAAGCGGTCATACTATTTGTATTATAGTTTCTGAACAGAAATATAACGCATGATATGATACGATATTCAAAAGAATTAATTAGCAAAATATTTTAAGAATGGTTCTTGTTTTACTGTCTTCAAAGTCACAGCCATATTATATAAGTAAGGTTTTCATGTATCACATATGTCGATCCAAAATGTATTGATTCAGATGCGTTAATCAAAGAGCTGCGTGTCAAGCTCGTTGTATATACATATTTTTATATTCAGTAGTAAGATACAAACTGTCAGGGATTGGCAACTTTAGTATACACACTATTATTATGATTGGCAGCCATTGACAGTACAGTGTGTACAGTCTCGGGATCGGAGTGTTCCAAGGCCACAGACAGCTACTGTGACGCTGCCGCATTGAAATGCATGTGTCCTGCTATAGCGACAGCGGATACAAACGCCTGCACTTATAATGTAGGTATACGCGAACGGCAAGATATTTTCACTTTAAAAAATGTATGTATTTACGAAAGAGCAGATTTAGTCTCCAACATACCATAACAATAGAGATGTTAACATAGAAAGATGTATTCTGAATTTATTGTTGTTGTTGTTGTTTTCAGTATAGATGTGGAGTTCGTCTTGGTTCGCTTAAACAGTAAACCAATTTAAGAATAAATGCAATGAAATCGGCTGTATCTTAATACTGTGTTCCCATATGCGCTCAGCTACCTTTGGATTCCGGTCACATTTTCTTCTGATTATTGCCAGGAAATGTATGCACTATCGACGCACGTCAGTCAAGCTTAAACATTTCTAGCCATAACATACTTCTGGTCTTCCAACATTTATGTTAGACAATAACATACACAACGTTTGCTAAGTAAATCAATGATATCAAACATGTTGCATGTGTATTGTAGCATGTACTTCGTCTGACGCTTGCACTGCTTTGGACTCCAACTCTGAGTGCTCTGGAACGACCGCTGGTAAAAAATGCCGGTGCAAGGCGACCCACGCTATGGGAAATGAAGGAAAATGCGCTTCAAGTAAGAAATCGTGTATATTAAAGAGTGTTTAATCGTAGCTTTCTTTTTTATTTAATATTGACATCATATAGCGATGTATTCCTTGTAATAATAGTCTACATGATGTTAGTAAATTTAGTAAAATATATATTTAAATTTTAAGATATTGATGTAAAATCGAGTAAATAAGCAAATTACACGTCTACTAAAACTCACGTATTTGACTACAAGCATGTCTTTTTATATGTGTGTTTTTAGAATGTGCAACCAATGCGGTTTGTACAGCTGTTGATCCCAACTCTGAATGTTCGGGAAGCACCGCCAATGACAAATGTCAATGCAAAACTGGTCATACGCTAGGGAGCGATGGAAAGTGTGCTGCAGGTTCCGGTACGTTAACGTCTGTTATTAAAGACCATGTCTTACTGTCATACTGTAAATAAATAATAAATGAGTGATAATTTAATTAAATTATGGTAAGTGTTTATCATTTTTGGTTGGATAATCAATAATGAATTACTTATCGCGTGATAAACTAACATTGTACAAAAGAACACATGATAATGGTTATAATCTCTCTACTATTTCAACATTTCCATCTTTGAAACAATGCAACAATTATTGTCATAATGATAGTGTGTCATTAACATTTCGAGTGTATGTGCAATCATTGTGTCTACTTGAGATAAACTATACAAATAGTATAAAAGTAATAAAGACCATACTTTTGTTAAGAATATGATTATTTTGCTCTCATGAATAAAGCCGAAAATAAACTAGAAAATACATGCATTGTAATATAATACTGTTCAATAAATGATTCAATAATTTCACATATTTTCTCTTGGCAGGTGCTGCTGGTGTTGTGGTCTCCTTTGCAATGCTTCTAGCCTGCTCTCTGACGACTTTTTTCTAAAATACACATGGTGGTATTAGATGAACTTGGAAATGGGCTTCTTTTACAACTAACTGAATTAAGTGAAACTGTCGTTCTATATTGAAACTTCTATCCCGGACGAAGTAGAACCCCGTCGGTGTAGTTAGATTACAATGCAGATTATTTAAATGATTTAGTGAAATCTTTGTGTGCAAAAAAACTACCGTTAACTAAACTTCTGAGTATCTAATTGTTATAATACATTTTAATTAGTCATATTTCAAAATATTGGTTGACATAGAGAAAATTGCCCTTAACACGTTTATTAAGTTGCTACCAATATATTTAGAAATTATATTTCTATGCGTTTGTCTTTTTCATAGGCAGATGTTATATGTAGAAAATGAAAGTGCACCTTTGTATTCTAATCCTGAACTTCCTTTTCTAGATATGATTGAAATGTGAATTCGTTTTGCAACAGAAATTAATATGCATCTTCTAAATTGAATATCAGCAATATTACTAGACTATTTAAAACATATATAACAAATAATAGAAAATCTTATTGAAAGTTTATGTTAAGTCTTACAATACTAGAACATATATTATATATTATATTATATCATATCTGTGTTGAATGTTACGAGGACGTGTTGAGTACTTGGTGCTGTGTATCATCGTCGCTCTGTCCTTTGATGGTGTCGTCTTTTGTTTTGCTATTGTTGCTGTCATGTTTTCATTTAAAACAAAGAAACCATTAGTGACCATTTTTTAAACATCTTAACATGTGTGATATCTTAATCCCCATAAAAAAGCACATGGTATTTTTAATCGCAATGTTAATAATATGGAAAAAGGTTCGTGTGTTATGAAATAAAGCCATCGTTTGCTTGTGAAGTCCGGATTCCAGGCAACACATGTTAATACGTTCAATACATGTTTATAATACAATTATCTAAAATTACAATTCGCGCTATGACCTTGCAAACATGGCTTTTGTTATCAAATGAACTGCAAGATGTACATGTCGCTTAATAATTGATACTGTTCACGAATGTTATTATGTATTACGTGTGATACAATATGTTTTCAACGGACGGGCGTGTGATACATAATTTTCAACAATAAAACGTTTTTCAATTCTTGTGTTGTTCTTTCCAAATATGTACACATGTAGATTTATAATATGCAACCTTAGTATTATTATAATCGGGCATTACGAAACTACTTACATACAACTGCATTTTAAGTATTAGTACAAAGATATTACTTGAATATAGTGGCGATAAGTTTTAATATTTATATACAAAATATAATCAACATTTAAAAAGGAGAGTGGCATATTTAACTTTTATTTTATTTTGTTTACATTGAATGCGAGTTGTACCATGCAAACATTTTATCAACACTGAGTTTGTTTACCTGTGTGATTAGTGTTAAACTATGCCGAACTGACTGATTCGGACATCATTTGTATTACGTTTTCTGCTTAATAGCATATACAGTAAAATCAACCATCCGTCATGCACACCGACGATTCAAACCAATATATTCGGATATTCTACACTAAATCACGATCTTTATGGAAACTCAATAGAACTTTCACCAAACTATTCGTGCTGTGCAATCGAATCAGCAGACCAATTTCCTGTTACGATGTCCCAATTACACGGAAATCTGCCAACGTTACCTTTCTAACATCCTATATCCTCTAACTACAAATAATCTCCTAAAAGCTAATGAACGTCTCAACTTTGAACAAAACAAACAACTGTTTCTTTCAGTCCAGCGCTTTATCAATGCTTCAATGCGTTTTAAAAACTCTTATATCCAGGACTCCCTTGCCACGTCTGCCTCTAGTGCTACATAGCGCTTTTGACCTTATTTCAATAAATATATGTGTGTATATTTTAAAATGTTTTAAACAAACTGACTAGATTTTCATAATTTTATAACATAAAACATACGTGATTGTGCTACGAAAATCTTTTACTTTATTATGATGACGATTGTTTAAAATGTCTTGTGTTTTTTATGTACTTACCTATCCATGCGTGTTACATCCAAACCACGTTGGTGGAAAGGTATTAATATAAGTTTCATAAACTTTTATGAATCTTGACAAGCTTTAGTTGTGTATTTCAGTTCTACTTTCGGTTTCATGAACATCGGCTAACTCAGCACCACCGGACCACCTAAGCATCACTGGACCACCTCATTTCAAGAAAATCCCAGAAAACTCACAAAAATTACAAATAATTGCAAACCATGTAATGCGTACCTGAAGACATTTATATTTGTGATCATCGTCAGTCGTCACACACTTCATAATGGGTTGTAGTAAGAACTCAGGCGGGTAAACATGTCAGTACATAGAGTATCATAGACATATTATTTCAATGAATTCAACTTATAAAAATCCTACAGCCTTTATTTTTGTACATTTGTTAACTAAACTACGAACGAGTGTTCTTTTATCATTCCTACTGGTAATGGCATTGGCCGATTTCTTAAAAAGCACCTTTATCATAAGAAAATAATACAAAATTGGAACGTCATACTTACTGTTTACAATATTTTTGCACCACCGGAACACCTCGGAAGTCATCGCCGGACATTTTCTTAACTCCTCGAAATGAGCTGGTCCGGTGAGTCTCCTAACCGTGTATTATGATCGTGATACGGTTGCATCAAATGGTTTACAATACTACTACTGCTACTACTACTACTGCTAGTACTACTACTACTACTACTACTACTACTACTACTACTACTACTACTACTACTACTACTACTACTACGACTACTACTACTACTACTAATAATAATAATAACTAATAACAATAATAATAATAATAATAATAACAGTAATAATAATAATAATAATAATAATAAAATAATAATAATAATAAAAGTGGTAATAATAATAATAATAATAATAAAATTAATAATAATATTAATAATAATAATAATAATAATAGTGGTAATAATAATAATAAAAATAATAAAATTAATAATAATAATATTATTATTATTATTATTATTAGTATTAAATTAATAATAATAATAATAATAATAATAATAATAATAATAAAATTAATAATAATAATAATAATAATACTAATAATAATAATAAATTATTTGTTTTTGAGTATAATTGATATATTATATTTGCTAGATGCCTGCTATATTTAACCAGTATAACTTGTGTCCAGACTTGAAGAATTGAGGCATTATAACGGTTTAACTTTATTATCGGTGTGCTTAATAATCATTTTCTGTTAAAATCTACCAGGTTGAGCGAAATCGTGACAAATTGAATGTTTCTTACTGACGCACTTATGCGTCAGTAAGAAATATGTTGAGTTATTGGATGCAAGTACTTCTGCATGCACAGACTCGTCTACGATTTCTTCTTTATTTATGTGACATGCTTTTGGCGGACCAAAAGTGTGTATTATTAATAAGCGGCACTTCTATGCTGCACATGTTTGATTCACACGTGCAGGCCATATTATGTATATGTATAATCCACTTTATTTATTCTTATGAAGTATATCCGAAAGTTGTGTGTGTGTTTTTTACTTTTACACATTGACTCACTAACATTCTAAGTTATAAATATAAATATTGTTTATGAAAAAAAAAAAAAATTTAAATTGACTGATGACCGTCAATAGACAACTAGTGTTTATATACACGCATCATTCTGAACATAGCGATTAATTTAATCAAACAAGCGTTCGCCTGTAAACTTTATGTTTCATTACATACACCATTCATGATGAAAGCAAAACCTTATTGTTATAACGTTTGCCGAACTCCTCACAGTGTTTACTTCCACATTGGTACTCTTCAGTTACCACTGCTACAACGACAACCTTCTCGCAGAGATTTAACTGTGTCCGAGCATAGCTCGATTAAATCAACAATTCGTGGTGGCAGTGGTAACTGAGAAGAGTACCAATGGGGAAGTAACCACTTCGAGGGGTTTGCTACCACGAGTTAAAAACTTACAGATTTGGAAGTTTTCATGGGAGATGGTTATGAGGAGATTGAAGATTTATTTTTTACAAAATTTCGATTGTATCATTATTCATTTATAACAATGACACAGGCATCTTGCATTATTGATGAACCAGGTATACATACTACGAGTTAAAATGGAAAACAAACATAAATAAATAAATAAAGTAAACCTAACAACCCAAGGATTTTACGTTGTCCACGATTTTATTTCGCGCCAAGTGTTTGGCTATGGTCACGTGGAACTTCATGCCTGCAGGGATTTAAAACTGGAGTTTACTCGGAACCACTTAAATCTCTGCGCGGAGGTTGAACGTCTGCGTTGAACACGGTTTTCTCACTATGAAACCATTCTGAATTCGGGTTATCGATTTTTCGATTCATCACATGCACATGTATCGATTGGTGTATGAACAACCCAATGCGATGTGACATTTGATTTAACTAATGCCGTTATTCACGAAAGCAGGATTTACTGTATGAACATACTGAATGATCTCTTTAAAACATGTTTATGTAATGCTTGCATAATTATTCATTTACATTTAAAGTTTATTCATGTTATAATTGTTTTATTTTTGTGTGATGGTGAAATCCATCAGCTTTAAACACCATGTCAGTGTCTTTGCATGCCACTTGCCACTGACAATTGAATGATACAGAGATTGCATCTGGATTGTATTTAATGGCAATATAAGCCTTACGTTAAGCTTCTACCTTTGTAATGAATAATTTACCTTAACATTTATTGGCATGTGATATCGGTGTATCTGCTTAAAGATTGTCACGCTATTAAATCAACATCCTCTGTGGAAGTGGTATCATTTGCCTTTTAATATTACATAATCCAAGAACCGCGTTTGGGCTTATTTCTTGTATATGTAATCCTTATGATTATTGTTTGTTTCTTCATTTCAATTCTATAAGGATATGTACACTGTCACAGCAATGTACATGTATTTATATTAATACGCATATATTTGACATTTTAGTTTACGAAGTACGAAACATGGTACGTAGAATAATTAAATACAAACATGTTGACGGATCTAAAACCAGAAAAACATGTTGGCTTAGCTGGGCGCTGAACCCTGCCATCTCCATGTCTTAGTTTAAGCTCTATCACAGTGAAACATATTATTACATTACCGTACAGGTAGTCACGTGACTTCGACGAAAATGATAAACAAAGACCGCAAGTCGAATTTTATATATGCAATTACTTTTGTCGATATCCGTTTAATTTATAAATGTTCAATTTTAAGTGGCAAATAAACTGAAAAGGTCTTATATTAATTTAGGTTACTGTTATCATTTACTATTCATATAATTACAAGTTAATCCAGTATTATTTGCTATACAATTCATTTAGATGGATATATTGACCATTTCCCAACAACATTAAAGGCTCTTACATTCTTAAGATTTGTCGTTTTAAATTTATATAAATTTACCTATACACTATTGTTTTCGGTTGCCATGAATGAATAATTTAATTTTATTTGGCACTCGTGCTTCTGTCAATGATTGTAATTTATGATGACAAATGTTTCAGTGTCTCATTCTTATATTTTACAATACGAGTACGTGCCTCAATATTAATGATCACAGACCTTTACTTATCCCCTGCTGTGTCAAACAACGCACTCCATATTATCTTTGTATCCAGTACAGGTGTTGTTTGAACTCAATTGATTGATTGAAACGTGGCGTATCTTTCAGATGCACCTGCTATATATTAATAGATAAGCAGTGACAACTCGTCACATCAACGGTATCGGTTGAAATTTGTTGCAAATCAAACAAAAATTGAGATAAGCGTTTGTATTATTAGATAAAAATACTATAAACAATCGGTTAAAATTACATTCATGTCTTTATTTAACTCAGAATATACCAAATAATATATTAAAATATTATTATTATTGTTGTTGTTGTTATTATTATTATTAGTAGTAATAGTAGTAGTAGTAGTAGTAGTAGTAGTAGTAGTAGTAGTAGTAGTAGTAGTAGTAGTAGTAGAAGTAGTAGTAGTAGCATATTGTTGCTGTTGCTGTGTTGCTGTTCTATGCAAGTACTTAGTTTTTTTTACTGTTTTCTATTGATTGTGGCATGAAGAATAGATTTTCTGCAAACCTGGTATGGTCATAATTTCGTTTCAATAATGTAAAAGACTAATTTGGTTTCTTAATTGTTGCTGAGTGCGTGCTGGAACAAGCGTCATTTTATTAAAAATTGTATATCTATAAAAACAATTCAAAATGTACTTATAACACGAAGTATAAACAAAAGAACTGAAGTCTAATAGTAACTTTATTATTGTTAATTTTTTTTTTCTACACTAGCGAGTCATAAAGTCATCTAAGAAAACTGAAAATGCTACATTACAATTCTAGCTTCTCCATACGGAACATGAATGACCCTGCTATTTTCGACACATCTCTGCTGAATTGACGATTAGCTATAGACCTAACATGGGCGCCAGCAAAATACACAATCGCTGAACGCAACCGGCTTTGCGATGTGTGTATTCCAATTCATTAATCGGCATGTACGTTTAAATAAATCGTGAGGGAGAAAATACAATAGAATGAGAAAAATATCAGATCCTAAGTTAAAGCTTTCTTCCTCTACAAATTCGGAACAAATAATCATTGTAAATGTTCTAAAACATAGGTAAAACACGGTACTTGTGTCTCTTAAAATAATTTTAGTCAAAATTGCGAGGCAAACATACAGTTATATTTTGCAATGTCTATGTGCTACTGCATCTCTTTTCAGCTGAACAAACTGGCTATTTCCACATCGTTGTTGGCATTCTGTTTCCTGCAAACAATTAATAAAGCTGACAGTCGGTTTCAAATAAGTCCTTCACACAATATACAAATGTATTTAATGCAATACGCAATCAGTGGAAATAAATGGTTTTACAATATTGGTTAGTTTTCAATATTTATTTTTTAAATCGGGAAGCGCTGCAACAAAATGTTTTTGTAAAACTTCTGTACACTGGGTCCCCAATCAAGGAAATACTGCATGTGTTTGAGATGCTGCAAGTCATTGGGTTGCGAATACAGCTGGTACAGCTTGTGAATGTGTACCAACCTACGTACTTGATGGAACCACTTGCAGGGGAAGTAAGATATGCAGTTACATACATGTTTTTAAAGAAGTTTAGTTTAAGTCACTTCACGGCGGTTTGGAATAACGATGTATAGAAATCTTAACACCAAAGCCTTAGGCAGGCATGAGTTTTTGCAACTTGATAATAAAACCGATATATTGCATTTTCTGATTCTGTGCAAATCAGTTGTACGTTAAAGACAACTAAAGATAGAAAAAAATGAAAGCAGGTTGATCTCAATTAACTGATCCACATACGCTCTTGTATCTCTGATTTCCGAATTTTTTACTGTTTTTTTCACATGCAGTGTCGAAATGGTATCGATTTATCACCAAAACACGATAATATTTTACTTACGTTTTTATGAACAGTTTAACACGCAACGCAAAAAATGAACATTTTTAAAGGATTATAGCATTTACTTCTTCTGACACGTGTACCACTCTGTACAAGTTTAACTAAACTGTGTATCTATAAACCAATGACAATTTGAAAATTTGAACGCAGTTCATACTAACTTTCCAGCAGCAATCCGGTCCGATCTAGTATTTAGATATGTTTAAGTGTGTGTCATTTAAGTTTTGATGGAACATGCACATAACATGGTATAAGAGTACTGTATTATTAAAATTCATTGCTGCTCCTGGACGAATGATTTACTGACATATATTTTAAAACAGTGTTCTTTTAAGATCCCGAGATTCAACTGCCAATGGTCATTTTGTGTTTACCTTAACAGTGGATAGTGTCATACATTTTTCTACCTTTTAATGCCTCGCATGCCTTAACTGACTTCTTCTATTGCAGTAACATGAGTACCACATACGTTTCTGTTTACATGCGCTGTTCGCGTTGTCATTTCCATGTCAACAATTCTTAACTTCTTCTTTGTGACCAGATTACAATTGTTTCTGTGCCAAACATCACACAGTCTCTTTGTCTCCAGTGCAAGTTTTGTATGCATATCGACCTCTTTGATGCAATGATAAACGTGTTCAATAATTAAAAAAAACTTATTTCACCGGAGTCTTTTCAATGCTGTCATTTGTGCTCATCTAGTCTACTTATATTTGTAATTTTTATGTAAACATTGTGTGTTTGACAGCCATTGGCACTAAAGTGTGTTCCGTATCGGGATCGGAGTGTTCTACAGCTACAGGTAGCTACTGTGACGCTACCGCATTGAAATGCAAGTGTCCAGTTATAGCGACGGTGGCCAGCAACGCCTGCATATATAAACGAAAGCTAATATGAATTGTACCTAAAATATGTGTCAGTAAATAAATAAATAAATGGGATACGTTTACGTTTGGTTGGCTTCATTTTCTTTTTATAAATCTACGTACCTGCACGAGGGAAGATATGTGCACTGATATTCGTATGTACTTGCAATTTGAAAGGCTGTACGTTTACCATTATGAGTATAGTCATATCATGAAATTCAAGATTTAATCTCATGTTTGCCTTAACTATTAATATCGAATAAGTGTTTGCTTTCGGCTCTTTTCCTGATTCTGTGCAAAACCATTGTACGTTAAAGACAACTAAAAGATAGAAAAAAATGAAATCAGGTTGATCTCAATTAATTGATCCACATTCGCTCTAGTATCTCAGATTTCCGAATTTTTCGCTATTTGTATTACAGACAGTGTAAATAATATTGTCGAATTGTTGTCGATTTATCACCAAAACGCGATAATGTTTTACTTTAATTTGTTTTCAAACTTTTTTATGAACCGTTTAACACACAACGCAAAAATGAAAATTTTTAATGGATTGTTGCATGTACTTCTTCTTACACGTATACCACTCTGGACCTCAACTCGGAACGTTCTGGGACGGGCGTCAATGACAAATGTCGATGCAAGACTGGACACACGATAGGAGGCAACAAAAAGTGTGCTGCCGGTTCCGGTTCCAATTCCGGTATTGAGCTATTTTGAGAGAGCAAGGAATCCTGCAGTGTGTCAATGTTATTCATACTTAATCGTTAACAATGTTTAAATGTAAAACGTATATTAAACAACTGGAGTTATTTTGCATATAAACCATTTTCATTTGTATTGAATGATGTATATGTACATGTTTAAGTAAACTGTGTATCTATAAACCAATGACAATTGAAATTTGATCGCATTTCATTATAACTTTTCCAGCAGCAATCCAGTCCGATGTTGAATTTACGTATGTTTTATTGTGTGTCATTGAAGTTTTAGTTGTACATGTACATAACTTGGTATAAGAGTACTGTATTATTACATTCATAACTGCTCCTCGATGAATGATTTACCACGTATTACGGCTTTTTCCTGAGATGCACGACAATGATATGTGATTTGTACTATATGATGCAAGGTCATGAAATCATGTCAACAAGCATTCTCTTGTATCGCTGTTTAATTTGAATTGCCGAGCTATGATGTTAAAGTTTATTTACTAGTGATGTATTATGATTTAATAATGAGTAAATAAATTCTAATTCAGTTGAATTAATATTCTATTTTATTTTAACGTTTATTTACAAGAGCGTGTATTATGATTAATTCTGTCTTAGTGTGAGGTTCGGCATGCCTTTAAACCGGTTTAAACCCCCAATGCTTAGCATTGATTGTTCCAAGGCGGTACACCCAGTTTAAATAATGTATATATGTTAACACATTGTTCATTTAAGATCCAGAGACCATAACTTCCAATGGTCATTTTGTGTTTACCTAAACAATGAAGAGTGTCATACATTTCTCTACTTTTCTTCACATGCCTTATTTGACGTTTTCCTTGCAGTTTCTATTTCAAAATGAGGTGTCATGAATAAGACATAATGTTTCTGTTTACAGGCGTTATTCGCGTTGTGGTTTCGATGTCAACGATTTTAACCTGCTTCTTTATGACCAGGTTCCAATTGTCTCTGTGCCAAACCAATCAAATAATATCTTTGTCTCCACTGCATGTTCTTTTCCATATCAAACCTTTTTTTTGCTGCAAAGATAGACGTGCTCAACAATAAATAATTGAGTTCACGAGAGCCTTTTTGATGCTGTCACTCGTGCTTATCTAATCTACTTCTATTTTGAAAATGTATTTAAACATTTTGTGTTTGGCAGCTATTGGCACACAATTTTGTACCGTAACCGGATCAGAGTGTTCTAGAGCAACTGACAGCTACTGTGACGCAAGTGCATTGAAATGCAAGTGTCCTGCTAAAGCGACGGCGGCCAGCAACACCTGCGCATATAAACGTAAGTACATTTGGTTAACTTTGCTTAAACATAGTTTCAATAAATTGGGATACTTTTGCAAACGACGTCGTTTACTTTTGATTGGCTTACTTGTCTCTTAAAATGGATTAACCTTACAAATCTACATTCAGGTGCAAGGACAATTGTGTGCACTTATAAAATACCTATGTACTCGGAAATCGTCAACCTTTGGAAGATCAACATTACGAGTATAGTAATGAAATGCAAGATTTTCTCTCATTTTTGATTACAATATGAGTTTTTTTCTTGCCTATTTCTGTACAACAGCATTGTACATTACAGACAACTTAAAATTTAATCAATTAAAAGGGGTTTATCTAAATTTATTGCACCACGTGATCTTTTGTTACAGGTACTTGAACATCCGGCCATCGAATTTTATCAAATTGCAACAACCTGTGTACATATAACTTCAAAATGTAATCGAATTCTGATGTAGACATGTTTTGTGTGTATGTGTATTTTAAATTAACTCAAATAATTCAAGCCGATTTAATTTTAGCATGCATTTCTTCTGACACCTGCACTCCTCTGGACCCCAACTCGAAATGCTCTGGGAGGGGCAGCAATGACAAATGTCGATGCAAGACTAGGCATACACTTGGAAGTAATGGAAAGTGTGCTGCCGGCTCCGGTTCCGATTCTGGTCTGTGAATTGCAATTTTGGAAGAGCATAAAAGTGTGTGTGTACGATCATTCATATCAATTATTTTCAAAATAAGCAAATGAAAGGAGCACTTTTACTTTAAAACAGACGGATAACCACAAACATGACGAAGAAACACTAAAATATCGAATAATACTACACATAAAATGTTCGTCGTTTGCATCGTTTGTTAGTGTTGTGTAACCTAAAACAACTGTCAAATTAACCTATATACACGTGTTTGAGTTTCCGTCTGTACAGCGAAAACTAGTTTCTTATTAAAAAGTATTCAATTACGCGTTTTTTTCAACAACCGTTCTTATTAACTTTTCTACTATTTTTAAATCGAAGTATAAGCTAATAAACTGTATCGGGTTGTTTTAATTTATGTCAATATATTTGTTGAAAGATCGTACATACACTTTTTAAACCTTACCGTGTTTCAATTGATTCATGCGTAATGTAATCGTGATCTATTTAAAGGGACCAAGTATGTTTAACATCTTGATATTATCCATAAAATCTATTTCATATGTACTGAATTAATTTTATGTACATGTTTTAACAATTCGTCGACTTTTTGTCTGATACGTACTGATATATGTACGAAGATGGTTCTTTTAAGATCCCAAGATTTAACAAACGATGGTCATTTTATGTATTTTGACACATTTAAAAAGTGAATAGTGTCATACGTTTGTCTAGTTTTTAGGGGCTCAGAAGCCTTTGATGATGTTTCCAATTGTACACAAAGTTTCTATTTGAAGGCGAGATTTCATGCTTACCACATTTTTTTCGGTTTTTAAGGCGCGGTCGGCGTTATGGTCTCTATGGCAACGATTCTTTCCTGCTTCTTTGGGACCATATTCTAATTGTCACGGAGGTCAGCACTTAATGGACTTGGACATGGCTACTTTTATAAAAAACAGTATCAAGTGAAAACCTTTATTTCAGACAAACCAGCACAATGTTTGTTTATTCAAATGTCCATTTAAGGTAGCTGCCATTTTATAATTATTTATAATAATTTATATATATTTCGAAGCCATTGATGTCGGTGAAAATAATCTTCCTTAATTAACAAGTCTATTAAGTTGCTGCCATGGTATTCAGAAACTCTATTTTCTATGCGTGATTTTTTCTTAAATTATAATCTGTGTAATGTAGATGTAGTCCAGTCCTAAACCTCCATTTCAAGATATGACTGACTTGTAATTTGTTTTGCAACAGTTAAACATATGGACGTTCAAATATCCAAAATTCAAATATTACCTTCAAAATAAATAAATAAAAAGAAAATCACAATAAAAATGGGATCAATTTTAGACACCACACCTATATTACATTAATGCTCACACATAATTCCAACATCATATCTGCATGGACTGTCGCAAGGGGTGTGTGTTCATTACATTTATCATACTATATGTATCATTGCTTGTCTGATCCGTTTGTAATTGATACAACATAGTTTTGGAGTATAAAAATTAAAACAAAATCGTTCAAACATTTGCACAAAACCTAGAATTACTATTAAGAATTTAATATGTACAGCATTTGTATTATTTCATTATGTACTATATATTATATTTATAGATTTAACGAAAACTGGAAAAAAAAATGTTCATGTGTTATAAAATTAGGCCAGTTTTTGCTTGTCAAGTCGACATTTAGGAAAATAATAAGATATTTACATAAATTTGCACGCAATACAAGGAGCTCAAAACATTCAGTCGCACTATGACCCTGCGATCATGGCTTATATGATCACATGAACTGAAAGAAATATATGTCGCTTAATATTTAATACTATGAATGTTACAACGTATTGCATGTGATACGTTATCTTTCCAACGGACAGGCGTGTGATACATCATTTTTCAACAATAAAAAGTTTTTCAATCCTTTCTTGCTCTTTCCAAATATGTATATTTAGAACATTCAACCTTAAAAGCGATAAACAATGTAAGTATCGTAATGAAAATAAGGAAATACGACTTCCTTTCAAGTATTCGTAGACATATGTTACTTGAAGATAGTGGAGACAAGTTTTAATATTTATATACAGAATATAATCAACATTTTAAAAGGTGGGTCGCATTTTTAACGTTTATTTGTATTTTGTTTACAATGAATAGAGTTATATTTATTATACCAAAGTTATTTTGTGGCGTATTTAGACATCTATAATAATAATAATAAGACTCAAATTTCTATTTGTTAATTTGTATACATATTTTTTGTATTTATATTACAGGGAACGGTAATTTTCCTTTAAACATTTGTTTTTCAGTCTCGTGATAGTAACCACTTAAATCAAAGGCACACTAACAACACATTTTGCGAGGAAGAAAATCCCAAACTTGCAACAAGCAGATATTTATTATATGTCTTACATGCATGTTTGCCCTAAGAACACACATTCAATTTCGCCTGTTAATTATTTATTGGAACAAACACATCAAATATAATTTTAAAAAGACTACTGAAAATAGTATTCAAGTTATTGGAATTATCCTTTGTTCATGGTATATAGTTTTACTAGTCCTGTTTCAAGTGTGTCAACTTACTGAATTAATTCAAATCTGACGTTCTATTCAGGTAATTCTTGTGATAATGCTTAAAACATTGCTTACACTATTATATTTGATAAGGTAAGATTATTGAAATACACCTAATTTAAGATACTATTATTCAGTTGTGCTTTCCCAGTTTATAAATGTAAACTTAAATGTATAAACTACTAGTATATTTTCTTTCCAAAGAACTTGGTATGTATTTGCTGGTACATAAAATATTTTCAACACATTTTTAATCGGCTATATAAATCACACGATCTGGATGGAGCTTATACCCGTCACTAGTATATACTGACTAGAAGACAGCCCAACATGTCAATGGCTATGGTTTTGGTTTGTTGCGGATACATAATGGAAGACGAAGTTTATTTCGAACGAAAAGCATACGCCCTTGACTTCAAACAGTTATAAACAATAATGAACATATAAACATGCATCATAAATATATCAAATAAAAAGTATTATGACAATATATAAATACAATAAACATTTCCAGTAACATTAACATTGTCACTAACATTTTAAACTCCTCAATGTTGTTGTCAACGGAACACTTTCCTCTCATCGAGCTGTAACAAACACTTCACAAGTTTTAACCACATGTAATTTTGTGTAAAATAGGCTTACCATTAATCACACTGGCATTACGCATATAACTGATATTTGTGGAAACGTGATAAGGTTTCAATGTTATCACAGTTAAAGAAAATTATGAACGTCATTCACTTTAAGTCAACATATATTTGGGTTAAACGAATACGTGATTTAAACGAATATTCATTATTTACGCACGTATGTGCATTTAAATCTGTAGATTTATTTGTGACTGATTGGTGGTAAGTAATTCTGCATGCACAAAATAGATTTCTTTAGTTTTATCTGTGACATGTTTTCGGTGGACATCATCAGCGCCATGTATTCATGCACGTGCACGGTCAACAAAATCTACCAAATTATGTACAATTAAGATCAACTCTAATATAATACCGTCAATAAAGTGATTTATTCATTTCCCACTTCCTCTTAACTAATTTTCTTACTCTACAAAAAAGTGCCTACTATCTACAATTTTATCAACGACGTATGTATGCATATTTGGGTTGTGGTTGTATACAATGTGATTTAAAAATTACGTTTTGTAGACTTATATAATTATATTTATCAGGGTTCAATTAATCTATTATGCGCTCACTCATGTTAAAACTGATAACGTGTGCATAGAGTCGGTGACTTAAGATGCCATTGTATTTCTAACTGTAAAATTTCAAAATCTCCAAATTTAGAATACCGATTTCTGTACTAATCACACATTCATCTGTACACATGTCGATGGATAAATGAAGAACAAACCAATAAGTATTAACATTTAATTGAAGTAATGTCATTATTCACGAATGAAGTCTTTGCTAGAAAATGGACGAATACGGCAATATGATATTTTAAAACATGTTATTTATACATAATTGAAATATATATTTCACGACTTTTGTTCATTATAATTATAATCGATTTATTTGTGTGTAATTCATCAACCAGTCAGCTTTACAAAATTTGGCCTTAGTCGTTTTTTTATTTTGTTTTGCATGTCGCTTAAAACAGACAATTTATTGATCTATAGATTACATCTGGATTTATTTCATGACAATATGAGGCTTGCATTAAGCACACAACGTCCACGGGTAGTACAACAATCTTGATTGAAAAAAATGCTGGCCCAACTGGGCACTAAACAATGTCAACTCCATGTCACAGCTCAAGCTCTACCACAATGCAACATATTCTTACTTTACCGTAAGAGTAATCACGTGACTTCGACGAAATAATAAAAACCGCAAGTTGAATTTTATATGTGCATATATACGTACATATACGTGTATTATTCATGCTGCGTGGACGTTACCACAAATGTCAATCAAATTAAATGTATATGACAGATTAATTATTCAATCATTGTTCTTGAAATTAATTAATTCTCGGATTATCAAGGTTACATAAAGGAACACGTGCTAATGAGTGTTATGTGTTTTGCCGAAGCGAAGAATAGAAATTAATTAAATCACTAAATCTTGTGAGAAACTAATTCAACAATTGTAAGTGGCTAATAAACTGAAAAGGTTTTATTATTAATTTTGGTTACTGTTATCATTTACTATTTATATAAATTCAAGTTAATCCAGTATTATTTGTAATACAATTCATTTAGATGGATGCATTTACCTTTTCCCAACAACCGTAAGGCTCTGATATTCTTAAGATTTGTCGTTTTAAAGTTATATAAAATTACCTATACACTATTGTTTTTGTTGCCATGAATGTATAATTTATTTTATTAGGCACTCGTGACTCAGGCAATTATTATTTATGATGACAATCGTTTCAATTTCTCATTCTTCCTTTTTGCAATACGAGTACGTGCCTCTCTCTATATAAATATTCACAGACCTTTATTTATCCACTGCTGTGTCAAACAACTCACTCCATATTTTGTCTCCAGTGCAAGTTTGATTTGCACTAAACGATTGGTTGATACGTGGCTTATCTTGTAGATGCACCTACTATATATAACTACACCAACACCGATAATTCGTTACATCGAGAGGTTATTGCGCAATATAAGGTAAGGTTTTGTATAATCTATTACAGGACCATAACAACCGGTTAATACTACAATTGTAAATTTCATTACAGCGTTTCAAGATTGTATAGCAAATACTACTGATTTGTCTGTTTCGTTTTGACATGAAAGCTTAATGAATGCAGAAAATACTATTATTTAATTGAACCGCTAAATGTACACGAAATTAATTCAAATATAAGACATGTTCATGTAATTAAAGCAAATACATGCCGTTAATTCTTTAAATGTGTTGTTTTGAATAACCATGATTTTGCGGTTAACTTTTTTTCTGCCAGGTAAACTAAATGATCTTCAAAGTTGTGCTGAGAACACTGAAAAATAAATAAATATTGCCCAAGAACCAGGGGGGTTTGCTAGGTTATATAATTTATTATTTACTCATAAAATGTCAATTTTGATATTTACGAGATATAGCAAAAACCTAATATTTTGCACTTACGCATGGGCATTGGGTGTTCCTAAAACATAATTTTAAGCAACAATTAATATATAAAATAATCATTTAAATAATATAACATAAATAAGTCTTTTTAATCATTAACCATTCGTAAAGAAACATTTAACTGCATACCTAATTCACCTAGACGTTTCTTATTGTTTCGTGAATTCTGATTGGCTGGCTCTTAACTCAGACGCTTTGACAGGCCGAGAGAGAGGTGTAGTTTCTAATATTATAGACTGTGTGTTCTGTAAGTGCAATGAATTAATTTAAGGCATGGCCTCACTGCTTTGTGACAGGTGATCAACGAGATCATTTGACGGCGTCTGCAAGAGATTTTACTACATAAAAGTGCATCAATTCGATTATTTTAGGATAGTTAGCATTGTAAATGCCTGTTTTTTTTTTGCATTTGTTTCTTCAAGAACAAATCTCTAGCTTCCAGTGGAAGTTTAATAGAATTCGGACATGTGCTGTCTGTAGAAATTATGTGAATATAAAGTTTTTGAAAATGAAAGTGTTGCCGAATCCACCACAAAGTATGCAAGTTAAATCTTCTCAAAGCTACGACCTCAGAATCAAATTAGATAGTTTAACCATTAGACCCAAGCGGGCCAAATTATTGTACACGTATATGTTTTTATCTCTGTGTTAATTAAATACGTGTAATTAACAAAAGCACAGAAAAGAAGAGAAGTAGTTCATATCAATCCTTTCGCGGTATACACTGATTTTTTATACGAGTATTATAATAATCATGAATAATGATAATGTGATAATCATAATGATGGATTATATGAAGATCGCAATGTGATATCCAGCTAGTATGCTCATGCTTACGATGATGAGGACGATGATGGTGATGATGATGACAAATTTGATAATGAGGATGAGGATGAAGGCTGATTAAAATGATGATGATGATGATGATGATGATGATGATGATGATGACAATAAGGTGATGATGATGATGATGATGATGATGATGGTGATAATAGCAACAACTAATATGGCAACAATTATGATGTGTATTGTATGTTGAGCCATTCAATGTGACCGACCATTCATTACCAACAGTTCTGGCTGCAATGAACAAAACTAAGGGAAAACAATTATGATCATTTATTTATTCTCAAATAGTATTTGGAAACTTCTTGTATAGAATGTTTAATTCATAAATTATATATTTGTCAAATTATGGTAAAACACACACTAGACATGCACAGAGCAGCTAGAGGTGTTTTATCCTACCACTAATTGATTTAATCTTTTATGACTTAATGGCTCCTGAGATAAGCACAGTACTGTCACCACAAATTAGCAAGTCCAAGGGTGATTTGATAAGATCACAACAAATTACAGATCACAGTATGGCACAGGGTGTTACAAAACCATGAAAGGGTCATGTTACAATGGAAACATGCAGCAAGTAGAGACAATTATGATACATTGAAATCTGTAGCAAACCAAATCAATTGCACCAGATCAACAAGCCCCTCCCATATAAACAGGTTTATTAATATTTGACCTTATTCAACACATTAACAATTAAAATTACATGCACATTTGCACTTTTATATTTTTAAAGTTTTGTGTGACTTGAAATGGAATTACTGGTATTTTTATATGAATATTTATATTACATATAAAATGTTATAGTTCAGATGACTATATTAACCATTGTGTTAACAATGTTATTCATGAAATCATCAAGATATAAAATTTACCATTTAATTATGATTTTGATTGGAGAATTTGCCTGAAATGGGTTAATGTTTGGATTATAGATAATTTTCTACAAGCATTGGTTTAACAATGAACACATTAACAGCCAATGATATTCACACTACTCATAACACAGTGTAAGTCTTAAAGTATATATATATATATAATTTAACATGGGTTATGCGTATTTTGAAAATATACTGTTACATTCGCTGGTATTAAAGCACCAAGGTTAGATGTGTGTCTTAAGAAGGGAAACAATTTATAATAAATTGTTTACTTGCATTCTCGGCGGAATAATAATAATCTTTTATTGCATAGTGTGTAGAGAAACATGTACATGTATGCCACCCACAAAATTTACAGTCTCCACGCTAACCACTAGCCCGACAGCCCGGGACTAGTGAAATGTAATTTGGGTTAGTAGAAAGTCAGTAATTGTATATAGTCGGGATAGCGGATAAATCATCTGTTTACTATGATTGCATACTGATTCGGGCTAGTGAACTAAAACAATTAATGTGAAGACTGAATTATAATCAAAATTTAGTGTAAAAATTGATCTAAAAAATATAATGTTTGTCGAATGAAAGACAACAGTATTTCCAGCACATGTATGATAACATTTTCATGTCAAAATCAAATTTAATTCCTGAGAAAAAGATATTATTAATAGATTTTAATAAACACACGTCGCATGAATGTTTACCAAAAAGGTAAAAACACGGTGTTAACGTATAGAAGTTTACTTTGAGACATATTTTTGTGAAACATGAATAACTATTAAAAGCATGTGGCAAATATACGAAACATGCCGGTGTCGGGTCAGGATAGCCCAATACCATAAATGCCCCAGTCGTTGGCAGCCCAGATCATTGATGGATTGGACCATGTTGGCCCAAAATGCAACTTGATAGACTTAATAGTTGCTGTTTAAGACAATTGTAATTATCATACCACATTCACTTTCAAACATTCCAAAGTGACTTACCGTTTTTCGATTCCTTTTGTCAAAAGCACCATAGCAGTTCCGCTTTCTTTTCACAGGTCCAGGGGCACTGGGATCCAATGTATTAAGTTGTTTAGCTTTCTCATTTTCTGGGAAAATGCTAGGCACAGCATCTTTAACCAGTGTCAATCGCATCTCTGCACCAAAATCTGACATCAACGATGGTGGATATACGAAGCATTGTTCTGAAAAATGCTTCTTGCATAACTTCGAGTTCTTCTGCGGAACGAAGTCTGTCAACTTGCCATCAATCTCCCTCCTGGAATTAACGGCAGAAATCCACTTCTTTCTTAGCTCTCGTCCTTAGGAAACTTGAAACAAAAACTTGTTTCTTTTATCAGGCCGCTCGTTGCATCCAAATGCGACGCACTGTACCATTATTTAAACACAATGACAGCTATCAAAAGTCAATAAATGTTAATGAGAAATGTATGTTGATAAGAATGACACAATTGTACGTTATGAATATGCTGAATACAATTGACATAATCCACAAAATCGCAATGGTCGATTGAACATGTGTGTATAAGTCTCCTTATCCAGATGGAGGAGAGGTAGCTGTGACGTCATAACGGCGGAAATTCCCCAAAGCGTGGCGGAAATTGTCGATCGTCAAAATCATCGTTTTTTTTTGCTAATTTTTTTTTTTTCGAAAAACTAATAAACGCAATGTTATATAATTGTAATTTACTATTTAAATGACTTCAATATATGAAAACTTGTCCCATCACCGTTTTTCGATTCCTTTTGTCAAAGGCACCATAGCAGTTGCGCTTTCTTTTTACAGGTCCAAGGGCACCTTGAACCAATGTATTAAGTTGTCTAGCTTTCTCATTTTCTGGGAAAATGCTAGGCACGGCGTCTTTAACCAGTGTCAATCGCATCTCTGCACCAAAATCTGACATCAACGATGGTGGATATACGAAGCATTGTTCTGAAAATGCTTCTTGCATAACTTCGAGTTCTTCTGCGGAACGAAGTCTGTCAACTTGCCATCAATCTCCCTCCTGGAATTAAAGGCAGAAATCCACTTCTTTCTTAGCTTCTCGTCCTTAGGAAACTTGAAAAAAAACTTGTTTCTTTTATCAGGCCGCTCGTTGCATCCAAATGCGACGCACTGTACCATTATTTAAACACAATGACAGCTATCAAAAGTCAATAAATGTTAATGAGAAATGTATGTTGATAAGAATGACACAATTGTACGTTATGAATATGCTGAATACAATTGACATAATCCACAAAATCGCAATGGTTGATTGAACATGTGTGTATAAGTCTCCTTATCCGGATGGAGGAGAGGTAGCTGTGACGTCATAACGGCGGAAATTCCCGAAAGCGTGGCGGAAATTGTCGATCGTCAAAATCATCGTTTTTTTTGCTAATAAATATATTTTTTATTTCGAAAAACTAATAAACGCATTGTTATATAATTGTAATTTACTATTTAAATGACTTCAATGTATGAAAACTTGTCCCATCACCTTTAACATTGTATTCGGAATGACCATTATTCCTAAATAAGAGATTATTTCCAATGTTTATATCTGTATTATGTTGCTCTACCGCTTCTTTATCTATAATGTTCTTTTCCAAGCATATTTGACATGTTTAATTGCCAATTAGACAATATGTTCTTTTAACAGTAAACTACACATAGATGCATTTACATTATATAGAATATATGGATTTTAAAATACGTATAAACGATGCATGCATACAATGTATACAGCGACATTCGCTGCATTAATGGAACTTAAAGTTATATATATGTAGTTAAAACGTGCGATTTCGGAACTGACATTAAATAAATTGGTGCATTCGAGGATGGTTAAAAATGTTATTAGAACATTGCTTCGATCTGTTCCTTAACAATTTCACTAAATGGTAATATTTGATATTTATCAAATTTCTTAAATATTAATATAATCATAATACTAACTATAATGATACTAACCGCAAACATATTTCTGAATAATCTCTGAGTACTTGATGCATTCATTACTTTCAATGCAATTAAGGTTTTTTAAAAGTGTCGATAAACACTACTTTGAAATAAACATAAAATCACACAATTAATGTCTAAAGTGAATGGTACCGATCACTCACTTCTAATATTTTCAGATGAAACAACAGGTTATTTTCTCAGCGTTGCTGGCATTCTGTTTCTTACGGACAATCCATACACAAAACGGTAGGGTTTTATCCTTCTTACACCGATTTTTGTATTCAATTCTTGGTATTGTATCTAAATATATATACTTGTTTTACGTAGACAAAGAACGTATACCGAATACAACAGTGAACGACAAATTTACATAGATAATATAGATAATACAGGCGAGCGATCAGTAATTATTGCGACTGATTTAGTGTGTATTCAACAATTACCGCATGTCCGAATACATAATGTAACTAGACATGTGTACAAAGGACGCGGATGCCCCCACATTCCGCTGGTTATCACAAAACCCTATGCAATTACTATACCCAGGTGGACAAGTTCACATGCCGATGAATGAATATGTCTATAAAGTTTCATCACTCTAGCAGTTATACTTTTCTTGTTACACGCGACACAAATCCAAAAATGTCAAATGTTGCTTAAAAAGGGCCATAACTAAGATGATATCTGGCAAACCTGCACCAACATACCCAGGTGCACAAGTTCACATGCTGATGAACATGTTTATAAAGTTTCATCACTCTAGCAGTTATACTTTTGAGTTACACACGACAAAAGTAAAACAAAGGCAAACTTTTTCTAAAAAGGGCCATACCTCCGCTTATCTGATCTACGACAAATCGGTACCAAAATACATATTTTCACAAATTCACAAGTGCTGGTGAATATGTTTATAAAGTTTCATCTATCTAGCAGTTATACTTTTTGAGTTACATGAGACTCAAATCCGAAAATGTAATTTGTTGCTTAAAGAAGGGCCAATACTCCGCTGATGTCGGACAAAACTGCACAAAAATACCCAGGTGCACAAGTGCACATGCTAATGAACATCTTTATAAAGTTTTACCATTTTGCAGTTATACCTCTTGAGTAACATGCTACACAAAAATCCGACGGACGAAAAAATACGACGGACGGACAGGATGGACAGGACGGACGGGACGGACGGATGGACATGGGCAAATCTATATGCCCCCCCCCCCACACACACACACACACAGAACATGTATTGAAAACTTTTTTCATAAGTCACACAGCTTATGCAAATAACTGCATCAAATATTACCATGAACTGTAAGCTTTTTCTGTTTGAACCTTTTTTCTTGAATCATATTAATAATATTTCAAAATCTTGTCGGTGATATGTTGTGTTCTGTATGGATTATAGCAGACTTTCATTAAAATTGATACAGCCTGCTCAATTTGTAGTACCAAATATTGCCAATTGCTTCCAACAGACTCAACGCTTTTATTTATCTAAAACAGTAAACAATATGTTTTTGTTACGATCAGTATTTCTTGTTAATACTCTTTCTTTAAACTAAACACGTTTTAATTGATTCTGGGCTGTGTGTGGATCTGTACGTATTTAAACCGGTTAAAATGTCCAAACCTTTGATCTAATCTGATTCCGGTCGTAAAATGTGTTGCACAACCAACTGGTTACTTGCTTTAAATAAATGACATTGAGCTGACGTAAGCAGTGTCTGTCCATAGATGGAGTTTTATTGTTTTTATCAATGTCAATATTTAAGTAAAAGATAAATAGAAATCGATAAACGTTTCGACTTACTAAAGTGTTTTGCTCTATGACAGAAATTGGCAGTAAAGTTTGTACTGCCTCGGGATCTGAATGTTCTACACTCACTGACAGCTACTGTGATGCTGCCGCACTGAAATGCAAGTGTCCAGCAATGGCAACGGCGGGTACCAACATTTGTACATATAAACGTAAGTGCGATTGTTGTCAAAATAACTCAACAAAATGGTCAGTTAATTTACCGGCTTTTACTACGGGCGATATTTTCTTGTCAACTGTTTTGATTCCCCCTTCAACTAAATGATAACTTTAAGACAGACACAGTAACGGCATACTCGTTTACACCGGAGCGTATAAAACAAACTGACCATAAACCATATTAGATTTTAAACAAAGATATTAGTTGAAGTTTTGTGTTCATTACAATTTGTTCAACCAATCCAAGCAAATGTTCTTGCAAATTCAATTAATTGAATGTATATTATAAATAAAAAATCAATATTCTAAATACATTCCACAATCTTAAAAATGCATTAATGTTACGTTAACATGTCAATAGTATGTAAATAATATAACAAATACTCGGGTATTTGAGAGACAGGATGTCCATATTAACGGGCGCATGTTCTAGTTGTCACCTGAAATATATGCAAGTACTTAATCTAATGTTCCGTCATGCCAATAAATGCATCTGTGCGTACTCTAATGGCTATGTTCTATGAAGGTGCATACCATATTTGCTAAATTATTGGCCGAAACGTAAGTTGTATTTGTTGTTCTAATTTGTGAAATATGCAAATCTTTTTGTTGTAGTCAGAGTCACCAAAATAAATATATGAAGACTTGATTTGTCAGTCACTGTAGCAGTAAATAGTCAATAGTCAATTTTTCTTTTTATAAATTTCTCCTACTCACATTTCATTAAAATATTAAAACCATTTTTCTTTTCTGCATGTATAAACACTTAAATGCATATTACTATTATTTTTCTAGGAGAATTAACATGATTATTTTTTTTATTTTATTATTATTATTATTATTATTATTATTATGTTATACATGTATAACTTTACAATATGGTTTAGATTCGTGTATTAAATACAATGATAATAAATTCAGCACATTATTTTCTGTTGCAGAATGTAATTCGTCTGTTACTTGCACTGCTCTGGACTCCAACTCTGAGTGTTCTGGGGCGACCTCAAGTGACAAATGCCAGTGCAAGTCGACCCATGCGATGGGAAATGAAGGACAATGCGCTTTAAGTAAACAATATTTTGTTCCCAATTGTGCTGCAAAAATTTTATTGTGTCGCCTGAAAATATATATAGGTTACTTTTGGCGGCGGCGGCGGCGTTGTTTAGTTAGTTTGTGCAGACAATAAATTGAGAAGATTTTGTCAAATCATAATGAAACTTTTGGGAAGTGTTGGTAGGCATAAAATGAAGGTTAAGTTCCATTTTTGGTAAAATTACTTGTATTGTACTTGACTTATGCTCCTTTATAAAACAAAAATAGTTCAAATAAGGCTTCTGCAGACAATAACTTGAGAAATTTTTGTGCAATCACTATGAAACCTTGGAAGTGTACGTGGGCATTAAAGGAAGGTTAAGTTCGATTTTTGGCAAAATTACTTTTTATTGTACTTGATGTATGCTCCTTTATAAAAACAAAAATAGTTCAAATAAGGCTTATGCAGACAATAAATTGAGAAATGTTTGTGCAATCAATATGAAACTTGGAAGTGTACGTGGTCATTAAAGGAAGGTTAAGTTCGATATTTGGCATAATTACTTTTATTGTACTTGTATGCATACTTAAAACTTAAGGGACGTTTAAGTATGCATACAAGGAAGGTTAAGTTCAATTTTCGGCATATTTGCTCTTATCTTATTTGAGTAATGCCCTTTTTCATGAAACGTTCAAATAAGTATTGTGCAGACAATAACTTTAGAATTTTTGTGCAATGATTATTAAACTTTAGGAAAGTGTCAGTAAGCATTAAAGGAAGGTTAATAAGGGATTAATAATCCCCATAGACATCACCAGGAGAGAAACCCTTATTACCATCCTTAATAGTTTGGTTTTCGGTTTTCGGCATAATTGCTCTTATCGCACTTGAGTTATGCCACGTCAGGCGACACATCCGACTCGCTGGGTTCTAGTTTCGTCCAATATTGATAGACATTTACTATTTGTATATGATATTGTACTCGTGATCAATAACTCTCTTAATATTGTCATTTTAATAAATTAATAATGTTCTTTATTGTTGAGAAATGGATTATAAAATACAGTGCGTTAAATTATGACAACTTTACTTTTTATATTGTTACGCGTAAAGCGTATGTTTAATATAATAATTTACTTTACTCATGTCTATGTATATTGTTTATTTGTTCTTAGAATGCACAAGTCATACGACATGCACAGCTGTGGACCCCAACTCGGAATGTTCAGGTACAGGCGTCAACGACAAATGTCAATGCAAGACTGGACACACACGTGGAAACAATGGAATGTGTACGCCCGGTTCCGGTATGTTTACGTCTGTTTTGAAAGAGCAGGAAATATCGTATGTTTCAGTATCACTAATTGTTTATAACCTGGAAGTAAATGATGTTCTCTCACTTTTATAATAGCAAGGAAACTGAAACGCGCTGAGGAAACGTTGTTTATTTTACAGCTAGTAAATGCATTTTTCAACCCGTAAATGTCGAAAGTATATGTATTGGTACAAATAATAAAAGAATCAAAAGATAAACTACCAATTATTATAAGTAGAGATAGTATTTCGGAACGTAACAATAAAAGAATCAAAAGATAATCTAGTAGATAATATAAGTTAAGATAGTATTAAAATCGAAATCACAACTTAGTTTGTCATAACCAATAAATAACTGATTTTGAAGTATACAAAAATAATTCATATTCTGTCAAGGATTCATGTGTGTTCCCGTGCTGGATGATTAACTGGTGGCTTTAACGAAAATTGCACTGCTCGCACTGATGTTCAAGTATTGGTTCAGAGAGTGTCACTCATGACACAGCACAAAATCAGTATATAAACATCACACCGACAAATACTTTAACAAGACCCAGTGCTTTTCAATATACGTAAACCCTCAATCCATGTGTTTGTTACGTTCGGAAATTTTGTAATCCTTAATAAGATTATAGGCTCCAATAACACAAGCTTGACACTACTATTTAGAAAGAGAGAAACTTGAATCTATTAACATTTTGATTTAAAGCAAGTTCTTTTGCTCTTTGACAGTTATTGGCAGTAAAGTCTGTACTGAATCGGGATCTGAATGTTCTACACTCACAGACAGCTACTGTGATGCTACCGCACTGAAATGCAATTGTCCAGCAATAGCAACGGCGGGTAGCAACATTTGTACATATAACCGTAAGTAAATATGTTATGAACATTACTCAACAACATGGTGAATTTATCTAGCGACTGTTAAAAAAGAGCGTCATAAAACTTTAATTATACATGCAAGGCAGACATAGTAAAGACTTACTAGTTTACACCCCGAGCGTATATATATATAACAAAATGATAAAAATATAAAATTGACAAAAATGAAACTAGTTGAAGGTATATGTCCTTTATAATTGTTCCAACAAAACCAAGCAGAGTATCACGCAAATTTACTGAATACAAATTTTAATTAAAAAAAATATTCATAATATATTCCGCATTCAAAACAATACAATTATGTTGCTTTTATTTTTAAATTGCATGCACATATGCTTACAAACACTTAAGCAATTTTGATATAGGATATCCCAATCAATATTTAAAAGTTTTTGATAACGGTTATACATTCAAATTCTTATCTGAAATATATGCAAGCACTTAATCGCAAAATCCGTCATGTCTATACATTCATATGTGTATTCTCTTAAAATCTATTGCTCTCAAGATTTTGTAAAAAAAAAAGCTAACTTAAGCTTATATTTCTATAAGTCACCGTCACCAAAATAAATGAATGAAGACTTGATTTGAAATTTGACGACCACTCTGTAGTAAACGATTCTCCATTTTTCTTTTTATAAATTAATTTTTAATCTTACTCACATTTTACTCCAATTGATAAAAGCCGTTTCCTTTTCTATAAGCACTTTAATACAAAATGCGTTTTTTGTTGTTGCACCAATGGCCTCATTTTAGATGCAATTGTACTTTTAATTATTGATATATAATTAAATAAAATCAACTCAAGTATGTTCTGTTGCAGAATGTACTTTGTCTGCCACGTGCACTGCTCTGGACGCTAACTCTGAGTGTTCTGGGGCGACCTCCACTGACAAATGTCGATGTAAGTCGATTAACGTTATAGGAAATGAAGGAAAATGTGCTTTAAGTATAATTGATAATTTGTTGTTACGAAATTCATGTTTTAGTTATTATTCTTTTCGTAGATCTACGTTAATCTTGATAAAAATAAAATGTCGCTCTTCCTTCTTGCGTACTAAGTATACTCATGTCACCTTGTAACGTCACATTCTCTCTTAAAAGAATGCACAACTCATGCGAATTGCACAGCTGTTGATCCCAATTCCGAATGCTCTGGAATGACCGCCAATAACAAATGTCGGTGCAAGATTGGACTCGCGCTTGGAAGCAATGGAAAGTGTGGTGGTGGTTCCGGATCCGATTCTGGTATGTGAGTCACTCAGTGAATATTATGAAATAGCAGGAAACATTGTGGCTTGGCAATTTTATCCATACTTAATCGTGATCTATACAAAGATGTAAAATATGTATAACAAACAGTTATTTTCCATAAAATTATGTTCATATGTATTCAATGAATTATATGGACATGTTTACAAAAATCATTGCTCCTCCTGAACGAATGATTCAATTATATACATGCGCGAACGCAGTTCAAATGAGATACCGGGATATAATCATCAATACTATTTAATATTTACATAAACAGTGAATAACGTCATACTTTGTCTATCTTTAAGGAGCTCATACGCATACAGATGGTTGGATAACCCTTATGACATTTCCTTATGCAGTTTTTACTTCAAGATGAGGTTTCATGAAATCCACACGTGTTTCTGTTTGCAGGCGCTGTTGACGTTGTGGTCTCTGTGGCAACGATTCTATCCTGCTTCTTTGTAAATTTACTATACGCATGTCTATGTATATTGTTTATTTGTTCTTAGGATGCACAAGTCATACGACATGCACAGCTGTGGACCCCAACTCGGAATGTTCAGGTACAGGCGTCAACGACAAATGTCAATGCAAGACTGGACACACACGTGGAAACAATGGAATGTGTACGCCCGGTTCCGGTATGTTTATGTCTGTTTTGAAAGAGCAGGAAACATCGTATGTTTCAGTATCACTAATTGTTTATAACCTGGAAGTAAATGATGTTCTCTCACTTTTATAATAGCAAGGAAACTGAAACGCGCTGAGGAAACGTTGTTTATTTTACAGCTAGTAAATGCATTTTTCAACCCGTAAATGTCGAAAGTATATGTATTGGTACAAATAATAAAAGAATCAAAAGATAAACTACCAATTATTATAAGTAGAGATAGTATTTCGGAACATAACAATAAAAGAATCAAAAGATAATCTAGTAGATAATATAAGTTAAGATAGTATTAAAATCGAAATCACAACTTAGTTTGTCATAACCAATAAATAACTGATTTTGAAGTATACAAAAATAATTCATATTCTGTCAAGGATTCATGTGTTTCCCGTGCAGGATGATTAACTGGTGGCTTTAACGAAAATTGCACTGCTCGCACTGATGTTCAAGTATTGGTTCAGAGAGTGTCACTCATGACACAGCACAAAATCAGTATATAAACATCACACCGACAAATACTTTAACAAGACCCAGTGCTTTTCAATATACGTAAACCCTCAATCCATGTGTTTGTTACGTTCGGACATTTTGTAATCCTTAATAAGATTATAGGCTCCAATAACACAAGCTTGACACTACTATTTAGAAAGAGAGAAACTTGAATCTATTAACATTTTGATTTAAAGCAAGTTCTTTTGCTCTTTGACAGTTATTGGCAGTAAAGTCTGTACTGAATCGGGATCTGAATGTTCTACACTCACAGACAGCTACTGTGATGCTACCGCACTGAAATGCAATTGTCCAGCAATAGCAACGGCGGGTAGCAACATTTGTACATATAACCGTAAGTAAATATGTTATGAACATTACTCAACAACATGGTGAATTTATCTAGCGACTGTTAAAAAAGAGCGTCATAAAACTTTAATTATACATGCAAGGCAGACATAGTAAAGACTTACTAGTTTACACCCCGAGCGTATATATATATAACAAAATGATAAAAATATAAAATTGACAAAAATGAAACTAGTTGAAGGTATATGTCCTTTATAATTGTTCCAACAAAACCAAGCAGAGTATCACGCAAATTTACTGAATACAAATTTTAATTAAAAAAAATATTCATAATATATTCCGCATTCTAAACAATACAATTATGTTGCTTTTATTTTTAAATTGCATGCACATATGCTTACAAACACTTAAGCAATTTTGATATAGGATATCCCAATCAATATTTAAAAGTTTTTGATAACGGTTATACATTCAAATTCTTATCTGAAATATATGCAAGCACTTAATCGCAAAATCCGTCATGTCTATACATTCATATGTGTATTCTCTTAAAATCTATTGCTCTCAGGATTTTGTAAAAAAAAAAAAGCTAACTTAAGCTTATATTTCTATAAGTCACCGTCACCAAAATAAATTAATGAAGACTTGATTTGAAATTTGACGACCACTCTGTAGTAAACGATTCTCCATTTTTCTTTTTATAAATTAATTTTTAATCTTACTCACATTTTACTCAAATTGATAAAAGCCGTTTCCTTTTCTATAAGCACTTTAATACAAAATGCGTTTTTTTTGTTGCACCAATGGCCTCATTTTAGATGCAATTGTATTTTTAATTATTGATATATAATTAAATAAAATCAACTCAGTTATGTTCTGTTGCAGAATGTACTTTGTCTGCCACGTGCACTGCTCTGGACGCTAACTCTGAGTGTTCTGGGGCGACCTCCACTGACAAATGTCGATGCAAGTCGACTAACGTTATAGGAAATGAAGGAAAATGTGCTTTAAGTATAATTGATAATTTGTTATTACGAAAGTCATGTTTTAATTATTATTCTTTTCGTAGATCTACGTTAATCTTGATAAAAATAAAATGTCGCTCTTCCTTCTTGCGTACTAAGTATACTCATGTCACCTTGTAACGTCACATTCTCTCTTAAAAGAATGCACAACTAATGCGAATTGCACAGCTGTTGATCCCAATTCCGAATGCTCTGGAATGACCGCCAATAACAAATGTCGGTGCAAGACTGGACTCGCGCTTGGAAGCAATGGAAAGTGTGGTGGTGGTTCCGGATCCGATTCTGGTATGTGAGTCACTCAGTGAATATATGAAATAGCAGGAAACATTGTGGTTTGGCAATCTTATCCATACTTAATCGTGATCTATACAAAGATGTAAAATATGTATAACAAACAGTTATTTTCCATAAAATTATGTTCATATGTATTCAATGAATGATATGTACATGTTTACAAACATCATTGCTCCTCCTGAACGAATGATTCAATTATATACATGCGCGAACGCAGTTCAAATGAGATACCGGGATATAATCATCAATACTATTTAATTTTTACATAAACAGTGAATAACGTCATACTTTGTCTATGTTTAAGGAGCTCATATGCATATAGATGGTTGGATAAGCCTTATGACATTTCCTTATGCAGTTTTTACTTCAAGATGAGGTTTCATGAAATCCACACGTGTTTCTGTTTGCAGGCGCTGTTGACGTTGTGGTCTCTGTGGCAACGATTCTATCCTGCTTCTTTGTAACCATATTCTAATTGTCACGGAGGTCAGCACTTAATGGACGTGGACAGGGCTACTTTTAAAAGAAACTGCATCAAGTGAAAACGTTTGCCATCTTTGCGTGTCTATTTCGGACAAATCAGAACAATGTTTGTTTATTCAGATGTCCATACAATCCTGTAAGAGCTAGATTTTAAGTAGCTACGATGTTATAGTGCCTTAATTTACTTACATTTCAAAGCCATTAATGACGGTGAAAAAAATCTCCCTTAATCATGAACAAGTCTATTAATTTGCTGCCATGGTATTCAGAAACTCTATTTTCTATGCTTGATTTTTCCTTATATTATTATATGTGTGATTTAGACGTAGTCCAGTCCTAAACCTCCATTCCAAGATATGACTGACTTGTACTAAGTAAATTAATTTTGCAACAGATTACCATAATTATGCTCATTGATATATCCATAAACGAAAATATTGCATTAAGCAACAATACAAAAAATAACACACAATAAAAACACCACACAAATATTAGATTAATGACATTACATTAATTCCAACATCATATCTGTATGGAGTGTAGACAGGACTTGTTGACTACATATCGTGTATCGTCGTCTGTCTGGTCCGTTGTTTATGGATACAAAATAGTTTGTAAGTATCTAATCCTCCATGGCAAACATTTGCACTAAAACAGAGAATAAATATTAAGATGCATACATTTTGTTTTATTATGCACAATGCTATATATAATATATTCATAGATCTAATGAATACTCAAGAAAAACGTTCGTGTGTGATGAAATAAATCCATCGTTTGCTGGCCTGAAAACACAAATATATTTAAATGAATTAAATGCATTTACACAATACAAGTATCTCAATCAACCATTCGCAACATGACCATGCAAACATGGCTTATATGATCACATGAACTTCATGTTACACCAGTCGCTAAATAGTTTTTACTATAAATGTTATTGCTTATAAATAATAATTTATGTTTTCAACAGACAGGTGCATAATACGCTGTACATTGTGTTTCAGTAATAAAAATATAGTTTCAATCGTGTTGTCATAAATAGATGCTGAACATACAACCTTGTATAGCGATTATATAACAGTGGTATTATTATCGAGCAAATATATAAACATGAATAAATGCAACTGCATTTCTCTGAGTGTTCGTATGCTATGTACATATGTTAGTTAAGCTTTTCTGTAATTTACCGTTTTGCTGCTAATTACAGGACTCATTCAAGCAGTACAAAACAAATGATTGACGACTTATTTATTTTAATAAATAGCCCATATATTGGCTATTAATAACATTACTAACAATAACAATTTGATCACTAATAAATGTAAGTATATCAATGAAACTGATGAATGCTCCCCAATGCGCTTTGTCAAGTAGTGGGAATGAATGCAACGAGAAGGGCAGATATATTAAAATAACTAAACATCAATGGAACTGCAGGACCAAATCTGTTGTTGAAACTGTATTTGATCATGACACAAAAATACCATTCGATCATGCAGTTGAAGCAAAATTGTACCACATCAATCTAAGTCCATAACTGTAATAATAAGTTTTTAAAAGGTGGAATATAACTGTATTACATTATTTTCATCCTTGTTATTTAACTTTACATCTTGAGTGTCGTTAACTTTTATTTATAGCTAATCGAGAGAAATAGACCTGGCATTAATGATACACTAAATAATAATGAAAGACTTATAATTTTGTGAAAAATCATCAAAGTGGAATATCCAGACATCAAAATCATCTCCCCTAGGTACTGAAGGCTTCAATAAAATTTCACCGAATTTCAGCAATAAGTAGTGGTTGCTGTAAAATAGCCTGGACAAGAATGGCACACTAGGTACCATTGCAGCAATAATGACTTAGAGGCCCATGACTCAATACCAAGTCAAAAGTGGAATCCCACGACATTATGCTACTCTGGTCCTGACCAGTACTAAAGCTTTATCAAAATGTTGCCATAAAGATTCATGGAATTCCTGTTGGTGGTTGTTGAGCTATATCCTGTATTAGAATTGTGCAATATAATTATACTAAAGTGCAGCTATCAAGAAAGACCCATACCTCAGGGAAAAATCATTGAAGCAGAAGTTTCAATGAATTCGGAAAGTGGTGGCTGAGAAATATCCCGGACAAGAATTGTGAACTACGTATTTTTTTCAGCAATTGTCAAATGCCCATAATTCCAAGAAAAATCATTGAAGAGGAACATCCTGGTACTATGCATACCACCTTCTTAGTAGTGAAGCTTCACATTAAGCATGGGGGTGGAAATCCTATGCCCGACATGTCCGACGCGGGTAATTTTACTGTCGAACAAATGGATTTTCATGTCCACTTGTCCATGGACAAGTACATTTTCAGGGTGAAAAAAGATGTTAAAGTTGGAAGTTAATTATCATATTATTATATCCTTATACATTTGAACGACAAATTGAGTTTTATTTATAATTTTATGAAAAAAATATGTCAGGAAGGCCTGTAATCAAAACTCTATTTTTCTTTTGACAAGTGACTGTTGTTTGCGGACAAGTAGATTTTCCAATGAACTTGTACATGGACAAGTTAACAATTCTGATATTTCCACACCCCTGCATTAAGTTCCACTGGAATCCGGTCAGTATAGTTGCTGAAAAATGGTTGGACAAGTATTGTGCACAATACAATAACTTCAGCAATTTTCAAAGGCCCATAACTCCAAGAAAATCATTGAAGCGGAACGCCATGGTACTATGCACACCTTGTCTGCGTAATGAAGCTTCCCGTATAGTTTAATTGAATTCTGGCTATAAATAGTTGCTGAAATTGAATAGCCCAGACAGGCTAAGATTTGTGCACTAAAAACTAATTTCAACAATTTCCCCAAAGTCCGAAAACTCAAAGAAAAGAAAAACTATTCGAAGCTTGTTATGGTATTTTGTATATGCATATTCTGATGCACTAGCTCTGACACAACCGTGAGGTAGGTGATGGAAAGAACCACAACTCTGCGTAGGGGCATGAATATGTAGAAAAGCCCGAAATGTCCTGGGGCCTTTCTGTCTTGAGGCCAATGTGACAGGTGACGTCACCATTTAACCAACTTATATCGCTACTACAAGACTATACATATACTACTGACAAATTATTAATATATGGTAAATATTTGGCCAATCTGCTTATCATTCTTCATTAATATATTCAGTATTGAATAGAGCATACATATTAAGGTTTGTTACAAATTACATTCTAAAGTTTCATTGCACCTAACCTTAGGACGAAAAGTTCTGTAACGTGTATATTATTTTGGAAAAATAATTCGGATTAGCATATCATAGGTGCTCATTAAATATAAAGCAATAATTTTATGTGGACAGTGTTTTCTTTCCTTACTAATGATAAACCCTTTACCGTAAGTGGTTTCCAACATTACAACAACTGAATTTGTGCCACTTAGCATTAAAGTGAAAAAGTCCAGAGTGCCTACGGGCGATTGAACCCGGGTCCTCTGCTAGCATGAACCAATAATTTTTTAAAAATAAAGGGACACATATGATATTTGTATTCAGATTTGCCTATCTTGAACAGTTCAAACAACTTTACTTTTTTTAAATGTGAGTTCAAATAAATTTGTGGATAATTTTTTAAGTAACCAACCGTCAATATTTTGTAAAACACTGCATGTGTTGTTGGGTCCCAAAATTGTTCACCTCAATTTTACAGAAAAAATCAACTCTTTAACACAAGATTCAGATATTTTGTATGTGTTTTGTAAAGTTCTACAAATAAGAACCCCAAAATAACATTAAAGACAATCATTATCTAGTTATTAGGCAAAATAAGAACAAATAGTTTTCAGTTTCTGGTCTCCGGCCCAAAAAATTAAGGGTCGGTAGGTTGGGTTTTATTTTATTTTTTTATGATGGGGGGGATGGTGTGTGTTCCAGACAGGTGTGTATTCAGATGGGACATACAATAAAAATGAGTAATGTGTTGACATATTGCAAAACCTTTATCCCAAACTGATCGACCAACATGCCGACATGACTGCCTGTTAAAAGTTGAAAACCTACCGGTAAACAACCATGTATTAATTCAAAGGCAATGCCCAACTTTTCTGAAACAATACCCATGAAATAAATTTGCAACAACAAATTCCATTAAAATCTTGTTTAGTAAAATGTACGAAAACAAAATTTATGGGTGGAAAGAAAATTAAAGAAAATAAACTTTTTTTTTGACCAAAATATGCAGGGTAGGCAGCAAAAGTAAAGGGTCGGTAGGGAGACCAGAAACGGGAATTTGTATTACAACAATCAACACAAATACCGACCAATTTGAAGTTACATGAAAGTTATTGTAATATAGTTTTATTTTAAAATTCTTTAGGCATAAAAAAAATATGTTTGTTTCAGGTTACATGCCCCAAAAAATTAGGATAGGTAGGTCAGGTTTTTTTTTTTTTTTTTTTTGGTAAACGGTCAACTTGAAGATTCTAAAACTGAATAAATATTCAAATCAAAACATATCAGTAATATCCTTAAACATGGTTTACTTTCAAAACAAAACCCTTATTTATCCAAAAACACATTGAATAATTGAAAAAAGGTAAATAAAACAAAAATCAATCTGACAAACCCAATAAAATATTCTAGGGTCCGGGCATTTTTTTAGGGTAAGTCGGCAGGGCTCCCCTTCGCTCAAAATAAAATTTTCTTTAGCCAAATTGACCTTACTTTATTGAAATTCTTCTCATTTTGAGTATTTTATGGGGTTTTATGAAGAAAAAGTTGTAGCCAAATGAAAAATTATTTAGCCAAATATTTCTATTTATAGCCATTGGTCGGGTAACCTGAAACAAACAAACATATTTTTTTTACACCTTATTAAAGCCTTTGGCAGTAATCAAGCCATTTTACTTGAATATAGTGAAAACAATGACAGAACAAATGTATAGACAATTGAACATAAAGTATGGTCAAATACAACTTTTATACTTGGAAGACATGATAACATTTTATGACTACATGTACAACATTGCTAAAAATTAAAATTGTAATTTTTTTTATAAAATAAGAAGCATATTTCTTATGCATGTTTTGAGTAATGTCCAAATTAATGACTTTATTTTGTGTTGTCTGTGAATATAAGATTATAAATAAGACTACAGAGCAAGAAAGGAAGGTTAGTGTAAGACAAAATCAGTTGTTCCATTTATCATTATAGTGGATATAATGAAAGAAGAAAACGACTGGCAAACGATCACCATAAATAAATGTTATTTCACTTAATAAGGCTTTGTTATGTGGTTTTAGAAAAGAATTGTGGCAAATATATGTTATTTTCGAATTATTTTATGTACAATTTACCAAATAAAACTTACTGAATAAGATTGTTTTAATGTATTTTTTTATATAAAATAAGAAGCATATTTCACATGCATGTTTTGAGTTGTGTCCAAATTAATGTGTTGTCCGAAATAGTGACAGTTTTTCAATTTAGTATTTGCAGTTTATCAAATATATTCATATTAGTTTTTAAAAATATAAATAAAAACAGTCATAATCAATATAAATGGTTCTTAAAAACGTATTTCAATGTGAAAATGTTGTTTGTAATAACATTAAAAATCTAAAAGGTTCATTGTTGACATAAGTGTTCCCATGGAGGTGACCATATTGGATGTCTCATTTTGGACTATAGTGGTCTTATATTTAAAATTAATTAGTGTTGATCACATCATTATATGGCATAAATCTATTCACATATCAAAAGAAAAATGTTTTTCCTGCAAGAAAATATAAGTTTTATGTTGGAACACTTTCTGTTTGAAGGTTGCAAATTCTGAATGTTTTTCAAAAATAATTTTTATGCTTCTGGAGAGTGTTCTAGTCTATAAACTGAATGTTCCATTTAGAAAATGTGTCCTCTAACATTACTCAATGTTTACAGAAGCAAAACTAATCAATAACCACTTTTAAAAGGTCGTAATTTAACCCTCCCATTTAGACTTCAATCTTCTGTATTTTTGGGAATCAGTTTTGGTTAGTTAAAACGGAATAACTTTCCTTGTTGGTTCATGCTACCACTGCGGACACTATAACCACGTCATTAAAGAGCTTGCTCAACAGCTGTGCTGTTCGAAGTGCCTCATAGGCCAATCATTTAAGTATAACTTGTTATTTAGGCCCTGAGTTCTGAGCAAATATTGAGCCTACATTTTTAGCTCACCTGAGCACATCCGTTGTCCGTGTGCCATCAACAATTTGTTTCATTCCCACGATAGAGACTTCACTTTTTATCTAATCTTATCTAAACTTGCTTAGTTTATGTATGACCATAAAATCTCTTGACGGGATTGTTTTTGTTCCTGGTCACAGCAATAACACTAGAGATATGGCCCCTTTTTTATGCAAAAAATTGCAAAAAAGCCTTTTTCCAATATATAGACTTTATTGTCCATCCAGTCTTGACCAAACTTTGTGTATGACCATCAGATCTCAGCAGAAGCCAAAAACGGGCCAGATTGTATTACAAACATCAGAGTTATTGCCCTTTGTGAAAAAATAATTACAAAAATTGACATTATTCAAGAAAGAGACTTCATTTTTCACCGGATCTTGAACAATCTTGCACACCATAAGATAAGAAGTCGAATACAAGCATGATCAGGCCAGAAATACCGGAGTTATTGCCTGTTGTGAAAAAAATATACAAAATGGACATAATTCAGGATAGAGACTTCATTTTTTATCCAATCTTTACCAGTCTTGCACAGTGTGTCTATAACCATAAGATTACAGTTGAAGTAGAATATCCGCAAGATCGGGCAAGAAACACTGGAGTTATTGCCCTTTGTTTGTGAAAAAAATATACGAAAAAATGCATTCAGGATAGAGACTTCATTTTAAGCTCGACTATTTGAAGAATAGGTGAGCTTTCCTACGACCCCCGGCGTCCGCGTCTGAATTTGGTTAAAGTTTTTATTCAAAAGTCTTGTAACTTCAAAACTACATACGTTATTCACTTGAAACTTGGAACTAACTTTGTCATCAACTCCACTGTCAGGGGCAACATTCCGTATAACTCTGTTTTGTATTTTGACATATTTATGCCCCTTTTTACTTAGATTTTCTGGTTAAAGTTTATATTCAAAAGTTTTGTAACTTCAAAACTACATAAGTTATTCACTTGAAACTGGTAACTAACCTTTGTCATCAACTCCAGTATGAAGTGCAACATTCCGTATAACTGTTTTGTATTTTGACAGAGTTATGCCCCTTTTTCACATAGATTTTCTGGTTAAAGTTTATATTCAAAAGTTTTGTAACTTCAAAACTACATAAGTTATTCACTTGAAACTTGGAACTGACTTTTGTCATCAACTCTAGTATCAGGGGCAACATTACCCATAACTCTGTTTTGTATTTTGACAGAGTTAGCCCACTTTTTACATAGACTTTGTGGTTAAAGTTTTTGTTCCAAAAATGTATAAACTATACAAGGCTTCACTTAAAAGTATTGTATTTTTACAAATTTATGCCCCTTTCACTATCCAAAATATGTACCAACCGAAATACTTAGAATAGTCGAGCGCGCTGTCCTCTGACAGCTCTTGTTCATCCAATCTTCACTGATCTTGCACAGTTTGTCTATGGCCATTAGACTTCAGGTGAGGTCGATTATATTAGCAAGATCGGGCCAAGACCTCAGAGTTATTCAACTTATGGCCCCTTGTGAGTGGGAAAAAACATCCATATGTTATAAACTATTGGCTTGCAATTCGATTTTTACTTCACTTTGTGCTCATGTTTACAGACCGATGCCTCATTCACATAAACTGGCATGTCTTTTACTACTCCTCCTGTTTTTAATAGGTAGTATTAGGCCAACATTTTTTTATCTTTTGTTTTACGGGAATATCTACGTTAATTTTCAACGAAAACAAATACAAATAAAAGTAACCATTGTGAATTTTATTATAATTTCCCCACCAACTTTTTATTTTATTCATAGCACATGTACTTAAAACAAGGACCTATAAATGTTTGGAAAAGAATGAAGTAATAATTGTATCTGTTCAAATACTTATTTAAAGAGTTTCAAACTAATAAATTAACTTTTTAAACAGCATATCTTTATAAAGCTTGTGTTTAGCCTTGTCTGTTAAAAATGTCTTAAGTTTGAAAATAAAAAAATGCTCCTCTTTTAAATTATGTTTTTTTTTTATTGCTGTAATAAAATGATTTTAATTTTATTACTCCCCCTCCACTCAATTTGTTTTTAAAAAGCTGCCATAAAACAAAACATAAAAAATGTTGGCCTGATATATCCTTATATCCTGAAAAAACATGGAATATAACGCTCCTGATATTGCAGCTCTACTTTTCACGCGAGTTGTGTTTGCATTCTGCTATTTGGAAAACTAAGACATGTACACACATTAAACTGCAATATAATGTCTCAAAAGGGTTTATTTTATGTATTAATTAACTAATTTTATGAAAATCAATATAAGGTAAATATACAATTTTAGATCGCAATTAAACGATACTTGCAGCAGCACTACCACTGAAATATACTGCAGCTATCAAATTTCTCAAATGTAATGTGCTAAAATTTAAAACAAGAATGTGTCAAACATATTGTACAATACACCTCCATGTTGGCTGCATTAGAAATTTAAATCAACACATCATATTGTTTTACGCATCTTTTGCTGTCCACCTCTGTGTATCAACCTACCAATAATTTTATATCTGCCATTTAAATGTACTTCAAAACACGCAGTACTCCTGTGTTCAGTTATTTTGACATGACAGTGGGTTTTTTAAGGGCCAATTTGGGGCCAAAATTTGGCTTGATTCCCGTGCTAAAAATATTAATTTTTTTCCCATTATTTACCTTAAAATTCCCCTCAGAATGTAAGCTTTATTTTGAAAAAAATTGACCCAAATCTGACAAAAATTGACTTAGATAGAGGCATTTTCGTTATCAATCCCAGCAATTTTTCATGAAACCAAGTAAGTATATAATCTAAGTTATCATTTGTAGCAAAGCAATTGATAAATGTTTTATAACAAAGTAGAATATAAACATGTACTATTGCTTTTCTCAAAAAAAATCTCCTTTTGTTGTAAAATTCCCCATCTGAAGGGCCTGCCACCTTTCCCCCCAAAACACACTGCATGACCAACGCCGTGTATCTGTCATCTTCAGTATTGGAGGGGGGGGGGGGGCTTCAGAGGCTGGGGATGGGGCTCAGACCCTTGGTTTTGGGGGAAGTTATTGTAACATATTTACAAAATGTGGAACAATAGTTCCAGGTGTAAAGTCATCTTTTGGGGAAATTTTTTTGCATGATTTTAAGGATTTTTTGCTTTGGGATGATGTCTGTACTCAGACCCTGCTACAAAGGGTATAAAAGCCCTGGTATTTGACACTAATGTGGTAATAATTCATATAAACTTATTTTTAGCTCACCTGAGCACAAAGTGCTCATGGTGAGCTTTTGTGATCGCCCGTTGTCCGTCGTGCATGCGTGCGTGTGTGCGGACGTCATCAACTTTACATTCAAACAACATCTCCTCCTAAACCGCTTGGCAGATTTTAACCAAACTTCACAGGAATGATCCTTGGGTGGACCTCTTTTAAAGTTGTTCAAATCTTTCCGGTCCGCTGAATATGTAGGTCACCAGAGCTAAACATAGATTAAAAAAGTGAAAATTTTAAAAATCTGCTTCTATGAAACCGCAAGGCTCAGACCTTTCATATTTGATATGTGACATCCTCTAGAGGTTCTCTACAAAGATTGTTCAAGTTATGCCCCTGGGGTCAAAACGGGCCACACCCCGGGGGTCACATGGTTTATTTAGAATATATAGCAAAATGACTTTAAAAATCTTCTCCTCTGAAACCACAAGGCCCAGAGGTTTCATATTTGGTTTGTAACATCCTATAGTGGTCCTCTACAAAGATTGTTCAAATTATTTCCCTGGGGTCAAAACTGGCCACGCCCCGGGGGTCTCATGGTTTATATAGAATATATATTGCAAAATGACTTTAAAAATCTTCTCCTCAGAAACCGCAAGGCCCAGAGGTTTCATATTTGGTATGTAACATCCTTTAGTGGTCCTTTACAAAGTTTGTTCAAATTATGCCCCTGGAGTCAAAAAATGAGCCACGCCCTGGGGTGTCACATGGTTTATATAGAATATATAGCAAAATGACTTTAAAACTCTTCTCCTCAGAAACCACAAGGCCCAGAGGTTTTATATTTGGTATGTAACATCCTATAGTGGTCCTCTACAAAGATTGTTCAAATTATGCCCTTGGGGTCAAAACTGGCCCCGCCCCGGGAGTCTCATGGTTTATATAGAATATATAGCAAAATGACTTTAAAACTTCTTCTCCTCTGAAACCGCAAGGCCCAGAGGTTTTATATATGGTATGTAACATCCTATAGTGGTCCTCTACAAAGCTTGTTAAAATTATGCCCCTGGGGTCAAAACTGGCCACGCCCCAGGGGTCTCATGGTTTATATCGAATATATAGCAAAATGACTTTTAAAATCTTCTCTGAAATCGCAAGGCCCAGAGGTTTCATATTTGGTATTTAACATCCTTTAGTGGCCCTTTACAAAGTTTGTTCAAATTTTGCCCCTGGGGTCAAAACCGGCCACACCCCGGGGGTCACATGGTTTATATAGAATATATAGCAAAATGACTTTTAAAATCTTCTCTGTAACTGCAAGGCCCAGAGGTTTCGTACTTGGCATTTAACATCCTATAGTGGTACACTACAAATATTGTTCAAATTATGCCCCATGGGTCAAAACAGATCACACCCGATTGGTCACATGGTTAATATAGACTTAAATAGCAAAACGACTTTAAAATTGTTCTTCTCTGAAATCGCAAGGCCTAGAGGTTTCAAATTTGGTATGTAACATTGTATAGTGGTCCTCTACAAAAAGAGTTCAAATTATGCCACTGGGGTCAAAACTGGTCACGCCCGGGGGGGGGGGGGTCCAATGGTTTATATAGACTTAAATAGAAAAATGACTTTAAAAATCTTCTCCTATGAAACTATGAAACGGCAAGGCCCACAGCTTTCCTATATTTCTTACGTAAAATTGCATAGTGGTCCTCTCCAAAGATTGTTCAAATTATGCCCCTGGGGTCAAATCTGGCCACCCCCGAGCAGTCACATGGTTTATATAGACTTAAATAGCAAAATGACTTTTAAAATCTTTACCTGAAACCGCAAGGCCCACAGCTTTCCAATATTTGGTACGTAACATTGCATAGTGGTCCTCTCCAAAGATTGTTCAAATTATGCCCCTGGGGCCACATGGTTTATATAGACTTAAATAGCAAAATGACTTAAAAAATCTTTACCTGAAACCGCAAGGCTCAGAGGTTTGTTCAAGGTTGTTGAACTTATGACCCTGGGATAAAAATAAGCCACGCCTCTGGGATGCAAATTCCAATTGGGTTACAAGGTCACAGGTGAGCGTCCTAGGGCCCTCAGGGCCCTTTGTTTAATGACTAGTATTCATGAAATGAAAAACAAAATAGTTTTGTGAATTGTTTTTTCTATCCAATATATCCTTCTTTCCTATAGATTCAGCCATTCCTATAGATGCGGCCACCCCCAGATAATGAAAATTAACTATTATTTCTTACAAAACTTGTGTTAGTTATCTGAATTGAGACGATTCTATGACATAAATTTTGTTTTGGGTTTTAAAAATTGCGAATTTTAAATATTGTCTGAGAAAATTAAGATTTTTTAAAGAAATTCCCCAAAATTGTATATGTGCATTAGCTAAGAATTTTGTAAACATTCATTTTTAGCCAGATTTTTCAACAAAAAATCTCGGCTTATAGATAGGCGAAAACCGGTCGGTTGGGCGGGCGGTTGGGCGGGCATTGCGATGTCGTTAACAATTTGCGTTCAAGTTTCGTATTCCTGTCATATTTTCAGAAGTTCTGGGGCAATCTTCATGAAACTGTTCCTTGGATGGTCCTCTACCAAACCTGTGAAAGTGGTTCCGCTTCACTGCACAAGATGGCCACCAGAGCTAAAAATTGAATTCTGTCTAAACGCTATTTTCTTCTAAACCTATGGCTAGATTTTCAAATAATTGTACACAAATGGTCATTTAGTGTTCCTCTACCAAACTTATTCAAATGGTTCTGCCTCACTGCACAAAATGGCCACTAAAGCTAAAAATAAAAATTGCGTTAAAGTTTCGTATTCCTGTCATATTTTAAAAAGCTCTCGGTCAATCTTCATGAAACGTTACAGAAATGTTCCTTAAATGGTCCTTTACCAAACCTGTGAAAGTGGTTCCGCTTCACTGCACAAGATGGCCGCCAGATCTAAAAATAGAATTATGTCTTAACTCCATTTTCTTCTAAACATGTGGCTAGATTTTCAAATAATTTTACACAAATGTTCGTTTAGTGTTCCTCTACCAAACTTATTCAAATGGTTTTGCCTCACTGCACAAAATGGCCACTAGAGCTAAAAATAGAATTTGCGTTAAAAAGTTCGTATTCCTGTCATATTTTCAAACGATTTTGGTCAATCTTCAGGAAACTTTACACAAATGTTCATTGGATGGTCCTCTACCAAACCTGTGAAAATGGTTCCGCTTCACTGCACAAGATGGCCCCAGAGCTAAAAATAGAAATATGTCTAAACGCCAATTTCTTATATGGCTAGATTTTCAAATAATTTCACACAAATGTTCGTTTAGTGGTCCTCTACCAAACTTATTCAAATGGTTCTGCCTCACTGTACAAGATGGCCGCCACAGCTAAAAACGGAAATATGTCTAAACGCCAGTTTAGAAATATGTCTAAAAGCCATTTTCTTCTAAATCTGTGGCTAGTTTTTCAAATAATGTCACACAAGTGTTTGTTTGGTGGTCCTCTACCAAAATTATTCAACGCAATATCTTAAATCTTACATTTTCAATGTCACATTTAACCATGAGTAACTATTTAAGGAACATTTTCATCCATCTTGCATTTGATCATTATTTTCCAAAACAATGATAGCTTGTCCAGTGGAGAAAAGTTCCTTTGATGGACACTTTCTTGAATGCAAATATGCAACATTGCATATAAACAAACATAATTATATCAGTAATTTCATGCCATCTCTCTAGTCCACACTTTTTTCCCATTTTATTTTGAGACAAAATTTTTGCCAAGTCTCACCAAACTGCATACATTTTTGATCATCGACATGAAACTTCCATACTTCTTCACGAACATTGACTTGTACATGTACCCAATCGGCAAAATAAAAAATCCGGCTTTAATGCGGTTTCAGCATTTTTCTCTTGTTAAACAGTTTGCTAGTGTGTGTTAGTCCAATAAAGAATGCTTTTAATGAATTATATCAAAAATGCAACAAAATGTTAGTGTTTTCTTATAAAAATGAAGACTAAACCAAATGATAGGAAACTTATGACAAATTCATGGTTGCTAGGCTGCCTTCATAGAATTGGTAAGTAACTAAGTGAATGGCTGATCTATAAATTATCTGGCCTTTATTTAGTAGGAGAGACCTTAGATGTAGATAAAAGTCTCAGTGTTGTTAAAATTGTGTTCATTTAGGGTATAAAAGTGGTTTAGCTCTGAAGTGGCCGAATATACAGGAAAAGAGGCTATATAAGCATGGATTTTTTTTCTTATTCAACAGGTTCTGGTTGAAGGACCATTCCCAATGCTAAAGATTTATTTGTTCCCTTATTGGAATGAAAAAAAAAGAATCTGAAGTGCCAAAAAATACATGGGATATGTGAATCTAATTTGTCTATCATGTAATTACTTGTAATGGTAAGGTTATGGATAAACACCATTAAAATAATAAGTTCAACCAAAATGAGGCCAAAAATAAAATTGTATGTGTTTCCCCTTCCCTACCTACCCACCGAAATTACTGCGACCCAAACATTTTCGGGGGGGAGGGGGTTACAAGGCGGTAAAAAATGTTCTGGTACTCAGTGGGTACCAACATAACGCAGTGGGTACGAATCTACCCAAGCGTGAATGTGAAGCAAACAGACAAATACTTTCCATTTGAGCACTGTTGTGTTGACAGTATCCGATGTATTCCTTAATTTGGACAATAATTTTTAATCTTTAATCTAGTCTATAATACATGTACATATTGTTATTTATTATTATATCATTGAATATATTACTATGATAGTTCAATGTAATTGCTTTAAAAAAAGCCGAAAAACAATTTTCCTACCTACTTACCTGGCCAACCCTATTTTGCATGGGTCGGGAATGGGAAACAAACATAATTTTATTTTTGGCCTGACACTAGTTTAAGTAATTCATTTGATAAATTAGTAAATATTAAGTTTCTTAAGTGTATTTCCCAAGGAGCAAGATTTCACAATGTATAATTCCCAATTTGATGGGTACCCAGTGGTTTTTTTAGGGCCAATTTGGGGCCAAGATATGGCCCCATTCCCCTGCTTAAACAGTAAATATTTTCCCCCTATTTGACCTTAACATTCCCCTCAGAATGTAAGCTTTATTTTGAAAAAAAAGAGACCAAAATCAGTCAAACATTGACTAACCAGCAGTTTTTCATCAATCTAAGTTAATCTAAGTTACCATTTGTAGCAAAACAATTACTTAAGGTTTTATTACAAAGTAGAATACAAACATGTTATAACTCTTTTCTAAAAAAAAAATCCCCTTTTGCCATAAAATTCCCCATCTGAAGGGCCCGGCCACCTTTCCCCCAAAGGTGAAAAAAACACTGGTACCGCTTTTGTGACCGCCTTTTGTCCGTCGTGAATCGATCGTCGTTCGTCGTCAACATTTACCTTATGAACGACGAGTGGGGTTATTTACCCTCGGGACTTCGGTTAAAAACCATTACCCGAGCACACTGCTTAACATTTAAAAATCTGCGTTCGCTAAAACTATAATACAACCCTTCTTTAAAGGGTGTGACACATAAAATCTTTGCAGTGTGGGTGCGGTGCCTTATATAAAAACCTATTCGCAAAAATATGCTTAACTGTTAAAACTGAGTAGACAGCCAGAAGTACATAAAAATACTGTAGTTAAATAAATCTTTGTAAATAGGGAAAGAAACGGTAATAAATGCTGTAGAAAGAACTTTTCTCAATATAATGCACTACGTGAACTTTAAGAGGAATGCAGTAGTGTGGGAACTAATTTGCATACTGAGCTTGACGCTCTAAACGGATAGTAAATGAACAAATCAAAATTATCGTCTCTAATCCGTCTGACCAATCAGCGTGAGGCTTATATAATGATGTTAGGGTCGGGCGAGTATGCACTATTATGAACAACTGCAAGGAAATAATGAAAATAATGGATCTGCTAGATGGAAATATGCAGATTTTAAGATGAAAATGTTTGTAAAATTTGGGAGAACTAATTCTCTATGAAAGTGACATAATTAATTATGCTTTAATAAAGTATGAAGACACTTTGTTGAGTAATTTGTGTTTATTTATTGTTTTCTGTGCAGTTTAATACTTATGAACACTCTAGAGGCCACATTTATTGGCCCACTCTAGAGGCCACATTTATTTGCCCAATCTTAATGAAACTTGGTCAGAACATTTGTCCCAATGATATCTCGGCCTAGTTCGAAACTGGGTCATCTGGGGTCAAAAACTAGGTCACTAGGTCAAATTGAAGAAAAAGCTTGTGAACACTCTAGAAGTCACATTTTTTGCCCAATCAACTTGAAATTTGCTCAGAACATTTGTTCTTATGATATCTCTGCTGAGTTCGAAAATGGTTTCGTTCCATTGGAAAAGATGGCTGGCAAGGGGGGGGGGTGGGGGGCAGTTTTCCTTATATGTCTATAGGAAAAGCTTGTGAACACTCTAGAAGTCACATTTTTTGCCCAATCTTCATGAAACTTAGTCAGAACATTTGTCCCAATGATATCTCGGCCGAATTTGAATCTGGGTCATGTGGGGTCAAAAACTAGGTCACTAGGTCAAATTGAAGAAAAAGCTTGTTAACACTAGAAGTCAAATTTTTTTGCCCAATCTTCACAAAACGTGGTAAGAACATTTGTCTTAATGATATTTTGGCCGAGTTCAAATCTGGGTCATGTGGGGTGAAAAACTAGGTCACTAGGTCAATTTGAAGAAATAGCTTGTTAACACTGTAGACTTGAGATTCTCATGTAGCAGATTCACCACAAAATGGGTACAACTGGAAAAAGGGATTGCCACAGGCTGCACCATCTCAGTAATATTATTTGTTATGGGGATGAATATGATCATCAAGGCAGCTGAACGGGAATCAAGAGGCCCCAAGACAAACTCAGGAATACGTCTCCCAGCAAACAGGGGCTTCATGGATGACATGACAGTCACAACAGAAACCCACATTCAGGCAAGGTGGATCCTCAAGACCCTTGATGAGACTGTTCAGTGGGCAAGAATGCAATTCATGCCAGCAAAGTCAAGGTGTTTAGTGGTGAAAAAGGGAAAAGTTACAGATAAGTTCAAACTATTTATTCAAAATAAAGAAATCCCTTCCCTAGCAAACAGTCCAATCAAGTGCTTAGGGAAATGGTTTGATTCTTCACTCACAGACATAGCTAGCCAAGAAAGGTTATGGAAGCAAGAGGAAGAGGGGCTGAGTCGGATCAACAAGTCTGAACTCACAGGGAAGTTTAAAGCCTGGATTTTTCAACATGGCCTCCTGCCTAGGCTTATATGGCCGTTAATGGTCAACGAGATACCCATCAGTACTGTAGAGAAGTTAGAACAGATGGTCAGTAAGCATCTGAGGAAGTGGCTTGGGCTACCACCATCCTTCACCAGCATTGGGTTATATGGAAAGTCAACAAAACTTCAGATACCAATTAGTTCCCTGGTGGAAGAGTACAAGGTGGCAAAATCATGTCTTCTGCTCACACTCAGAGACTCTACAGATGAGAAGATCAGTGGGGCGGGCATAGAAGTAAGGACTGGAAGGAAGTGGTCAGTTAGCCATGCAGTGGAGCTAGCAGAAACGAGCCTCATGCACAATGACATTGTAGGCACGACAAACAGGGGTAGAGAAGGGCTAGGCAGCAGACACCGTGAACGCTGGGAGAATTCTCACAATCTTCAAAGGCGAACCATGGTGCAAACACAAATCAGAAAAGTGGAAGTTCAGTCACGCACATCACGGTCTGTACAAATGGGACCCCAAGGAAATTGGACGAAGTGGAACGTACTAGAAAGAAAACTCACCTGGCATGAACTGTGGAACTATGAGCCACTCCAACTAAGTTTCCTTCTCCGATCAGTGTACGACATGCTGCCGTCTCCAGCAAACCTACACCAGTGGAAGCTGTCCGATGATCCCTCCTGCCCACTATGTGGAAACATAGGATCGCTACGCCCCATTTTGTCATCGTGTCCAACAGCACTGTGCCAAGGTGCAATGGCAGACACCCTTGAAAAAGAAAGGAAGATTGTACGACCACAGAAGAAAACAGGGCCTCAGTTCATTAGCTTTGTGAGGGAGGGAGAGGCAAAGTCTAAACAATCATCTACAACCGGATTGCTCCAAGAATCCAAGCTTTGGGAGATGAGTGTTGACCTAGGGAAGAAACTAAAATTCCCAGAGGAAGTGACACGCAGAACCCTCCGACCGTACGTAGTATTATGGTCCAGATCCCCAAAGCTACTAATAATGGTTGAACTAATAGTGCCATGGGAGGAGAGGCTGGAGGAAGCACACGAGTTGAAGAATGCGAAATACCAAGACCTGGCTGACATGTGCAGAGACCAAGGTTGGAAGATGTGGGTCTACCCAGTAGAAGTTGGGTGTAGGGGCTTCCCATCACAGTCATCATGGAAAATGGCTGGAGCCATTGGCATCAAAGACAGAGCTCGGAAAGCCGCAATCCATGCCCTAGGGAAAGCTGCTGAAAGAGCGTCCAGTTGGCTCTGGCTACGACGAGCAGAAGCAACATGGAAGCCAATGTAGACAGGGTAGTGGCCGATCACCACTACCTGCCCCGCCACCTCGAGGATGTACTGAGCATAAGGGGGCGAAACATCCTATGACAGGAGGAGCTCAGCTGATGATGTCTACGTTACGCAGGACACTGTATCTACACATCAGAAGTCAAATTTTTTCCCCCAATCTTCATGAAACTTGGTCAGAACATATGTCCCAATGATATATCGGCCGTGTTCGAATTTGGGTCATGGGGGTTCAAAAACTAGGTCACTAGGTTAAAATGAAGAAAAAGCTTGTTAACACTCTAGGAGTCACATTTTTTGCCCAATCTTCATAAAACATGGTCAGAACATTTGTCTAAATGATTTTTTGGCCGAGTTCGAATCTGGGTCATGTGGGGTGAAAATCTAGGTCACTTGGTCAAATTGAAGAAAAGCTTGTTAACACTCTAGAAGTCACATTTTTGCCCAATCTTCATGAAACTTGGTAAGAACATTTGTCCCAATTATATCTAGGCCGAGTTTGAATCTGGTCATGTGGGGTGAAAAACTAGGTCAATAGGTCAAATTGAAGAAAAAGATTGTTAACACTCTAGAAGTTACATTATTTGCTCAATCGTCATGAAACTTGGTTAGAACATTTGTCCCAATGGTATCTCGGCCAAGTTCAAATATGGTTCATGTGGGGTCAAAAACTAGGTCACTAGGTCAAAATGAAGAAAAATTTCAATTTCAATATGTACTTCAAAATTTTGAATGTCTGTTGTCACTTAAGTTTTTCAAACCATGATGATTAAGGCCCCATTTCCATCAGTCCTTCAGTATATCCATATTCTTATAAAAATCTAACACTTGGAAAATTGTTCGACTTATGAAACTCAGGTGAGCGACCCATGGCCATTTGGCCCTCTTGTATTTAAATAATTACACAAGGATCAAACCCTGCATGTGTTTGACAAATATGGAATGTATGTTTGTGTGTTTTTCAGAAATGAACGATATGACTGATACTTACAAAGGCTACATTACTTCTAAACCCAGATCTGGGATTGGAACGAACACTACTGAAATGCTTGATGGAATTACCCCTGACGAAACGCTTTGTGAAACCACCCCAGCCGAAATGCTTCGTGAAACAACTGCTCCTGAACTGGTTTGTGAAACTTGAATCTTTTTAACAAAGCAATAATATCACATATGACCATCAGTATACTGGTGTAACGTACGAGCAGTTGTTGCTGGCTGAGAAGATAGCTGAGCACAATTGTTCGGACCAGTGGTTGAACTGTGGTTCCGACCAGTGGTTGAGCTGTTGTTCAAATCTGTTGTTGAGCTTTGTTTCAACCCGATGGTTGAGCTGTGTTTCAACTCGATGGTTGAGCAAGGGTTCAACTTGATGGTTGAGCAAGTGTTAAACTCGATAGTTGAGCAAAGGTTCAACTCGATGATTGAGTGTTTCAACTCGATAGTTGAGCAAGGGTTCAACTCGATGGTTGAGCAAGGGTTCAACTCAATGGTTGAGCAAGGGTTTACACTCGATGGTTGAGCAAGGGTTCAACTCGATGGTTGAGCAAGGGTTCAGGAGCTCAGCTCTGCTGATATTTAATCAGGCAACTTAGAGGGTGTGCGTTGAGCTACCTTGTTGAGATATATCTACCAATTCTGCTGATACAAGAACAGACAACTTGGTTAGAATATCGTTTGACTATAATATATTATACTATTACCTTGTAACGATGTTACTTGGTCGGGGTCCGTAATCAGACTGACTATTTGAGAGGAAACTGTCCTTATATACGTATTAGCCCCACCTACCTAAGTGCGATGTCATGTGACTAATTGAATGTCTGAACGAATACTAATATCTGAAATATGTGAAGTTGAGAATAACATGGAATATGTAATAAGGAAGAGGTGTAAGCTTGATTTAACTGGCATCGAGTGTTAAACAAAATTTATGAATTAAATGAAAACCAATGGCTAAATATGACGTTATTAGATTAAATGTTAAATCATGAATAGTTCTTACCTAATAATATTGTTTACTTGTTGTTGTTGTTGATTTGCGGTACAGCAGGTTACATACAACTAAACAAAATAAACAAAACTGATTGAGCTTGGCAGAGCGTTAGGTGGAGATTTGTCACACTGGTATAAAATGTTGCAAATCATGATTTTTTGTCATAAAAAAGAATTCTCCTTGTGTATGAAATCCACTCTGATTATTGGAAAAGCAGTTTTGAGAGATTGTAATAAGTAGTGTTGTTGTTCCGCATCAAGATTTGTCTTTATAATCTCTATATTAATATATTTCTGTATAGTGTATAGTGGTTTGCATACTTTGGAAAATGTTTTCCATTGTACTCTACATGTATTTGTAATTGTTAAAGTTGTGTGTCCTTGACATTTAGATTGACCTGACCCTTAGAAAGAATGTTGCAAGTCTAAAACTGAATTATTGTTATACCCCCACAAACGAAGTTTAGGGGGGGGGTATATAGGAGTGAGCTGGTCGGTCTGTTGGTTTTTGGTTACTGGATGATAACTCAAGAAAGGCGTGACATATTCAAATAATTTTTGGTACACATGTGTAACATCATAAAATACAGGTCAAGTTCGACTTTGGTTACAAACCACTAATTTTGACAGAGTTATGGCCCCTTTTCGACTTAAATTCCCTAAAAACATGGTTTTGGAACGATAACTCAATAATGGCTTGACATATTCAAATAATTTTTGGTATACTTGTGTAACATCATAAAATACGGGTCAAGTTCGACTTTGGTTACAAACCACTAATTTTGACAGAGTTATGGCCCCTTTTCGACTTAAATTCCCTAAAATTATGGTTTCTTGATGATAACTCAACAATGGCATGACATATTCAAATAATTCATGGTATACATGTGTAGCATCATAAAATACGGGTCAAATTCGACTTTGGTTACACACCACTAAATTTTGACAGAGTTATGGCCCTTTACTTGACTTAAATTTCCTAAAAACATGGTTTCCTGACGATAACTCAACAATGACTTGACATATTTAAATATTTATTGGTACACATGTGACGCAGCATAAAATACAGGTCAAGTTCGACTTTGGTTACAAACCACAAAATTTTGACACAGTTATGGACCCCCTATTTGACATAAATTCCCGAAAAACATGGACAATAACTCATGAAAGGCTTCACATATTGAACTTATTTTTGGTACATAGGTGTAACATCATAAAATACGGGTCAAGTTCAACTTTGGTTACAAACCACTAAATGTTGACAGAGTTATGGCTCCTATTGAAATTAAATTTTTCCAAGTACACTGTTGACCATTCACAAATTAAAACATTCTCTCTGTCCATTTCTTTCGAATGGATGCCATAGTTTTGTGACAAGGCCATATTGTGTGGGTATATCCGTCACTCATGTGACAATTCTAGTTTTAAATACTTAATGCAATGTACTTAATTTCATAGACAGGGGCCGAAGGCGACAATCTGCAGAGAACATGCGATGTTTGGACCTCTTCTCAGATACGACATCTGTATTCGGTACAAGATTTCACTTTTATCATATTAGACAGTTTCTTACTTCTTTCTATTCCTACAGTGGCTACTTCTTAACTCTTTAGGAAATTACCTACCTACTTCTGTTAAATTTTTATAAACTGTAAAAACATCTACACTGAAAAGTGTTTGACTTACAAGTTCTTACAGAATGACAGACCAGATCAGAACCAACTTACGCCTATGGGAGATAATGGACTGAAGACTTCACTTTCTGTGGTAATGTATAGCTTAGACTCATTAACCGGACACTGACTTTTATGCATGAATAAATTATGAATTCATTATGATGAAGATATAGAGGATATTTGTTGGTTTCGGTAGAATATGGAATTTAATTCACGATTGATCATGAAAATTTATGTTTTCAGCCACTCGTGAAAATTTTTTTTTTCTATGATCACGAGTGAATCAAAAATCGATATTCTACCGAAACCTACAAAGTTTCTTTTTATTTTATGCTTTTTACTCCGTTTTGTTACTTTTTATGTGCTATCTAAATACATTTAATTTGAAAACATCGCAGGAATTATAACGTCATGACGTCACAATTTTGAGCCCGGCATTGTTGACAGCCCGTTTCATTTGCTGTATTAAATCGGGAACCAATTTGAAACTGTGAAAATTACTGTAGTGATAATTTACACTGTTTCAAACAGTGAATTACCAATTTTATTTCACTGATATTTCCCTATAAATCACTGGAAAGCATAAAATCAATTAGTTTCTGTACTACAATGGAGTTCAGTCGATGAAAAGTAAACGAACGAAGTTTAGGGGGTGGTATATAGGAGTGAGCTTGTCGGTCTGTTTGTTTTTTGGTTTCCGGATGATAACTCAAGAAGGGCTTGACATATTCAAATAATGTTTGGTACACATGTGTAACATCATAAAATATTTGGTACAAGTTCGACTTTGGTTACAAACCACTAAATTTTGACAGAGGGGTGGCAGCGTCAACTTTTTGTTTCCGCTCTCTAACTCGAGAACGAATTGAGCTATTGTAATGAGACTTCATACATAGATACCTTATATCAAGACCTCGCTTGTGATTACATATGGGGTCAAGGTCACTGTTATTAAAAATAGAAAAACGGTTTCCTCTCAATAACTTGAAAACGCATCAAGATATTTAATGAAACTTCATACATAGATACCTTATAGGGAGACCTTGCCTGAGGTTGCATATGGGGTGGGAGGGGTCAAAGTCAAGGTCACCGTTACTAAAAATAGAAAAACGGTTTCTGCTCAATAACTTGAGAATGCATTGAGATATTTTAATGAAACTTCATACATAGATACGTTTTATCGAAACCTCGCTTGGGATTTCATATGGGGTGGGTGGGGTCAAGGTCACCATTACTAAAAATAGAAAAACAGTTTCCACTCAATAACTTGAGAAAGCATTGAGATATTTTAATGAAACTTCATTCATAGGTACCTTATATAGAGACCTTGCTTGGGATTGCATATGGGGTGGGTGGTGTCAGGGTCATGATCACCATTACTAAAAATAGAAAAACAGGTTCCGCTCAATGAATTGAGAACGCATTGAGATATTTTAATGAAACTTCATATGTAGATATCTCATATTGAAACCTTGCTTGGGACTGCATATGGTGTGGATGGGGTCAAGGTCACCATAACTAAAAATAGGCAAAAAGTTTCCACTCAATACCTAGAAAACGAATTGAGATATTTTTAATGAAACTTCATATGTAGATACCTTATATCTAGACCTCTCTTGTGATTGCATATGGGGTGGGTGGGGTCTAGGTCACCTTTGCAAAAAAAAAAAAAACTGTTTGCACTTAATAACTTAAGAACTTATTTAGGTATTTTAATGAAACTTCATATGTAGATACCTTATATTGAGACCTCGCTTTGGTCAAGGTAACCATTTCCTAGCCATAGGTGTATGACCTTCACCTTGCACCTAGAACTTTCTTTCATTATTGTGCTGACTTATGCATTTCGTTAGAAAAATTTGGTTTTCGTGGAATTTCCACATTTCTTGTTAAATTATGTTTGGTATACAGGTGTAACATGATAAAATACAGATCAAGTTCTACTTCAGTTACAAACTACTAAATGTTGACAGAGTTATGGCTCCTACTGAAATAATTTTTTTCCAAATCCATTGTTAAACATTCACAAATTAAAGCACTCTCTCTGTGTCTAATTCTTTCAAATGGATGCCATAGTTTTGTGACAAGGCCATATTGTGGGGGTATATCTGTCACTCATGGGGTCTAGGTCACCTTTGCTAAAAATAAAAAAAACTGTTTGCACTTAATAACTTAAGAACTTATTTAGATATTTTAATGAAACTTCATATGTAGATACCGTATATTGAGACCTCGCTTTGGTCAAGGTAACCATTTCCTAGCCATAGGTGTATGACCTTCACCTTGCACCTAGAACTTTCTTTCATTATTGTGCTGACTTATGCATTTCGTTAGAAAAATTTGGTTTTCGTGGAATTTCCACATTTCTTGTTAAATTATGTTTGGTATACAGGTGTAACATCATAAAATACAGATCAAGTTCTACTTGAGTTACAAACTACTAAATGTTGACAGAGTTATGGCTCATATTGAAATAATTTTTTTCCAAATACACTGTTAAACATTCACAAATTAAAGCATTCTCTCTGTGTCTAATTCTTTCAAATGGATACCATAGTTCTGTGACAAGGCCATATTGTGGGGGTATATCCGTCACTCATGTGACAATTCTAGTTAAGCCCCCCTTCGAAGAAGTGGGGGTATATTGGTTTGCATCTGTCGGTTAGCCGGTTGGTCGGTCGGGCGGATGGTCGGTCTGTCCGTAGACCATTTTGTTTCCGCATGATATCTAGAGATATCATGCGGAAGATGCCTATAACTTTTGAGGTCAACAGGTCAAAGGTCAATGTCACCATTGCTAAAAATAGAAAAATAACTTGAGAACGCATCAAGATATTTTAATGAAACTTTATACATAGATACCTTATATCGAGACCTCGCTTGGGACCGCATATGGGGTGGGTGGGTTCAAGGTCAAGGTCACCATTACTAAAAATAGAAAAATGGTTTCCGCTCAATAACTTGAGAACGCATTTTAATGAAACTTCATACATAGATACCAGGGTTTCCCGCAGGCCTGTTTCGCTTGTCGGGCCCGACATGCCTTCAAAGCAGTTAGTTATTTGCCGACATTCTTAAATAACGCCGACATGCTTTAATGTTCAAAGTGACAACCCTTAATCCCTTTATCTATTACAACGATCTTTAATCACGGGGCCATACACTTCCGTTAGTGTTATTGACAAGTGACTGAACTGTGTAGTCCCGCCCACAACGATCTCATTAGTCAATCAAATGCGGTGATTTGTAGCGCGGAGTTTATACCTTACTAACAACTAAAAACGTAACAACAAATACTAGCGTTGACGGGAAAAGTGAACAGGCATTTTAAGACATTTGATTATTATATTTAACGTTTTATTTTATCCCGGTAATTTCCTTATCTATTTCAAAATTATGGAAACAAATAATATAATATATAGCCTCATTTCAAAATACAATTTAACATCGTCAACCGTAATTTTGTTCTCATAAATACTGCAATTAGGCACTTAACCAGAACACGCACGCTTTTCATGAGGCATCCGCGACATTGTGCATAGCAATTTTTGGGCGCTGTTGTAGCATAACACGCTTTTTACATGGAGATACAGGCCCGTATTTTATGTCGAATAGGAGCCACATGTTCAAGTATTTAAAAACAACCGTGATTTGTTCTGCTTTTTATGTCCGCATGTAGTATAACTGATATTAGTTATGATTTCCTTTCCATCGGAAAACAATTAATGAAATAATGACGAGCGGTCATGATAGAATTTCAAGGCGGAAAAAAGCTAGGCTTTTCAACGAATCTGAATACCATGTATGATTAGAAATTAATTCCATAAAAAATGAAGCCTAGTATTTTGATGTACACTGCCTCCAAAAGGCGTTAGGTCAACATGTTTTTATTTAATTAAGAAAACTTGGGTAATTGCGATTTTAGTAGGAGAAATATTTTTTATAGTTTCATTTTTATAAAAGGAAGAATTCCCAAATTAAAGATAATGGGAAGAGAGGTGCTGGCCGAGCAAAAGGCTAGGTAGTTTAAGAGATAAAGGGCCAATTTGATTGCCGCCAGGTCGCGCGATACGGCAGATTTTGGGGAGTTGGATTCGAGCTGTGCAGCCAATTTCTGGGAGGTGGGGACGAAGCTGATTTATGGGAGCTGGGGTCGGGCGATGCGGCCGATTTTGAAGAGGTGGGGGTCAAACGCAGTGGGGCCGATTTTAGGGGGATGGTGGCTAAGGGGTCGGGTTGGAACGATCTCGGGGGGTGGGGTGGGTCAAGTTCAAGTTCAAGATCACCGTTACTAAAAATAGAAATAGAAAAACAATTTCCGCTAAATAACTTTTGAAGGCATCAAGATATTTTAATGAAACTTCATACATAGATACCTTATATTGAGACCTCTATTGGGATTTCATATGGGGTGGATAGGGTCAAGGTCAAGGTCACCATTACTAAAAATACAAAAAACAATTTCCGCTCAATAACTGGAGAACGCATCGAGATATTTTAATGAAACTTCATACATAGATATCATATATCGAGACCTCACTTGGGATTGCATATTTAAAAAAATTCTTAACAATTGCACATATTCACAACTTGGCTGCAAGTCGGGCAGCATACATGTTTTACAAACATCTCTTGTTTTACTTGTGAAACAATACATGTGCATAAACAAAACCATGTATAAACAAAGGATGCAATTTCGAGCACGTAATTTATGCTTATATACAGTTGAACATTGCTATTTCGAACACCGTTAATTCGAATTAATTGCTATTTCAAACTATTTTGTCGGTCCCAACTTTGTTCCGTTATTTAACTAAAATAACAATTATTAATTCGAAGTTGTCTATTTCGAATTCATCTCTATTTCGAACAATGCTGAAAATTTTACAATCTTTACAATGTTATTTACAAACCTTCATTATACATGTCAACAAGAAACAAGAAAAGAAAATAACTAATGACATGTAAAACCATAATTAATATCATCAAGATTTCAATCGATGATCATCACCTGGTTTGTTTTGATGGCAGGGATTCGATTAGAGTTATTCTCGGAACCAGTCAGATATCTGTGCAGAGGTTGGAACCTCGCTTTTTCAAACTTTCGAACTATTTTTGACGGTCCCAACGACTTCGAAATAGCGGTGTTCAACTGTACATGTCGAGTCCCAGCTTTATAAATATTTTACTCTCCGTCGTGAAGTAAGAATTTTCTTTTTGTGTTATAACTTTGTGTATTTTCTCAAAGCATTGCTATATATTTGGTTAATGACAATAGTATGTCAATTTAATCTAAAATATTGTTAATATTCAGCATGATTCACCAAATTAAAATACCATAACAACATTTTTTATTTGCAGAGTGGTTCGGGCAAGAAGAGCGGACCTGATTTGGAAAAAACCCCACCATTGTATAGTTTTACTCAGACCGTAGACTTTGACGAGGTAAGAAATTGTAATTAAATTCGATTTTCCCATCTGTGTGATTGTTCATGACGCTCCAAAAAATAATCCTAGTCCAGAGGTCAACTTAAGTGAAAAGTGCAGATAGACAATCTTAAGTGTTCACAAAGAGTAAATGTAGAAGGATTGGATTAACAAAACAAAAAGATTGGGGGAATTTTAAGTCACTCGAGACAACTAGGATATTCTACATTCCTGAATACAGATTTTCATGTCTAAGTACTAACAAATGATCTGTTATTCATTTCAAAGGCATCATTAATATAAACTTGATAAACAATTTGAAAACATGTTTGAATTGTGCGACTGACACGAACTATTGCACGAGGCTCAGGGGCTGTATTACAGAAATATCTTTTTCTTAAATTATTTCACTTAAGTTCAAATTTTTGTTGTGTAAATATTTCCCAAACTACATATAAATTTGCTGCCAATTAAACGCTAGTAAATTATAAAGTTAATAATTAAGAAGCACCGAGCATAATGTCATATACATATAGAATAAAAGGATAATAGTATTATTCTTAAGTTAAAGATAAGATTATACTGATACTTAAGATGTTTTTGGAATACAGCCCTTGATGTTCAAATGCTCAATAGAGAAATAAGGCTGTAAAATCTAAATTCCCAACAATAAATGATTACATTTCTTAGTTTTAATAATAAGACTGCATTTAATGCTATTTAATAGTGACAAGTACTGTTAGAAGTATGACAATATATATGACAACATATTGGCTCTAACTTTTTGAAAGGGGCATATTTTTGTGGCGATAACTTCTTTTGAGCCAGTGGAACCCCTGATTCCAGAAACATCTTAAAATCTTAACCTTAACCTTATAACCACCATTTGTCTTTAGCATTTTATTTCATATGACATTGTGCTTTAGAAGAGTGTAGTAATTATCAACATACTATTGACTATTGTTTTCTGAACAGTAGAGGGATTCACAAATTTATATGTAGTTTTAAAAATATAACATTACAAATATTGGAATGTAAGTGAAAATAGTTTAAGATAAACTGAAGACATTTCTGGAATACGGACTCTGGTGCCAACACTTGATAACAAACATAAAATAGGGCCAAAAATGTGTGTTTTGGTCAACGGTCTCAAAAGTTAGGTAGGGTCGGGATTGAGTTGTTGTTTTTTTTACTTTTTTTAAAGATACGTTTCGGTAAAAAAACATCGAAAATTATCTCAAATCTGACAAATACGGATTTAATGGAAAACAAAAGTCGCTTAAAAATTTGGGTCGGGGGACTTTGGCTAGGAAGGGTCGGGTTGCCCGAAACACAGAATTTATTTTTTTTGGCCTAGGTGACAACATACTATAATGTTGTTGGGATAGGAGAGCGCTTCAGCATAACCAAAAATTTTATTCAAAGTATTTTTGCAACCAAAGTTCGGTCCCATACCCCTAACGTCAAGGAATATACCTTTTCCTTACTTTTAACCTAAAAATTCTCCTTAAAATTCCCCTCAGAATTGTCCATTATGTAGAAAAAAAATTGACCAAAATCGGACAAAATTGGCCAAGATAGAGGAATTTTCGTGAACAATGTTGGGTGCATTTAATAAATGTATTACATATCAATTTATGTATGTTTATATTACATAGTAGATGTATAATAATAATTTATAATGTATAATAATAATTTGAAATTAAAAGGAAAGCATTTAGGAATTATTTCCATTTTAACATATTTTAAATTTCAAAATAAGCTTTTTAAAGGTATTGATGTTCAGCTGCAAATGTATCCATCATGTTAATAATTGTTCTTTATGATGTATTTAATACGATAATGATAAGTAACAAAATAATAATAATTATGGTTAAACTTATAATAATAAAGTAATAGTAAAAAACAAAAAATCAATGTAATATAAAACTTAAAATTCATGGCACATTTATTTACTTTGCAGTGGGACGATGATTTAGACCTACCTGCTTTGTCTACTCCTCCAGACAGCAAGTTTTATCGATCAAACTCTGGAAGTTCAACCAGTTCAGAAGAAGGTGTAATTCAAGGTTGTTGTTGTTTTTTTGTTACAAATTTGTGATCAAGTTTGAAACCTTTTGTTAACCAAATTTTGGTTATTTGGTGTATTTCGTTGGTCGGGCGGGCGGGCGACCAACTGGGGTTTCCGCTCAATAATTCGAGAACGAATTGAGATATTTTATGAAACTTCATACATGGATACCTCATATCAAGACCTCGCTTGGGATTGCATATGGGTTGGGTGGGGTCAAGGTCACTGGTACTAATAATAGAAAAACGGTTTCCGCTCAGTAACTCAAGAACAAATCGAGGTATTGTAATGAAACTTAATACATTGATACCATATATTGAGACCCTTGCTTGGGATTGCATATGGGGTGGGTGGGATCAAGGTCACCATTACTAAAAATAGAAAAATCTGTTTCCACTAAATAACTCTAGAACGAATTGAGATATTATAATGAAATTTGATATATTGATACCTGATATCAAGCCCCGCTTGGGATTGAATATGGGGAAGGTGGGGTCAAAGTTACGGTCTCCGTTACTAAAAAATATGTATATATTTTTCGCTCAATAACTCTAGAACAAATTGAAATATTGTAATGAAACTTCATAAATAGATTACCTTATATCAAGAGCTCTTTTAAGATTTCATATGGGATAATTCGAGTCTAGGTCAAGGTCACCATATTTCTTAAAACAGAAATATGGTTTCCACTCAATAACTCAAGAACGAATTGAGATATTGCAATGAAACTTCACATATAGCTACCTTAAATCAAGACCTTGCTTGCGATTGCTTCTGTGGTGGTAGGTGTCATGGTCAAGGTCACCGTTACTAAAAATAGAAATACAGTTTCTGCTCAATTACTCAAAAACAAATTGAGATATTGTAATGAACTGTAATGCATAGATACCATATAGCAAGATCTTGCTTGGGATTGCATATGGGGTGGGCGTCAAGGTCACTGTTACTAAAAATAGAAAACCGGTTTCCACTCAATAATTTGAGAATGAATTACGGTAGATTAATGAAACTTCCTATATAGACTCCTTTTATGGAGAGCTTGCTTGGGATTGCATATGGGATGGGTGTGTTCAAGATCACCATTACTAAAAATAGAAAAACATTTTCTGCTTAATAACTCGAGAACGCTCTGAGATATTTCAATGAAATTTCATATATAGGTACCTTATATTGAGACCTTGCTTGGGATTGCATATGGTTTGGGTGGGGTCAAGAGAAGGTCACCGTTATAAAATAGAAAACAAATTACATGTAAGCCATTGTAATAAAACTTCATACGTAAATACCTTATTGGGAGACCTCGCTTGGGATTGCATATCAGATTCAGATCAGGTCAGATTGAAAACCTGGTTCCATGGCATGGCCAGGTTTCTAGTGTTATTATAGTACTAACTTTAAGGAATTGCGTTTGAAAAATTTGGTTTTCGTGGAATTTCCACGTTTCTTGTTATTTTACTATGCTCATCAACCGCCTGCATTATCTTTTCCAATACATACAAATTAATACCTGTGTACAGAACTTATTAAAATTGGTTCAGTAACAAAAATGTATTGCCTTTGTATTTAGTGTTTGTCTTTCAAGAGCTATAAATGTAATACCATTTGTAGTATATTCAAGACCTTGTAATGTATTAACTTGCACCATTGGTGGGGCAAACTTAATTTTACCAGGGTAGTCTCTGCAACAAGAAGATCTAGCCATTTTATATATAAACAATATTTCATACAACTGTGACTTTCTGAATATCTATTACAAAAAATGTTATGAATAAAGGAGTGAAAGGAAAATTATTGCCATTTTATTTATTGTATTAACATTTTTGTAATGCTCAGCAAATATGAATTTTATTTAACATATGTGACACTTTTATTCTGTTCTTTTTTTTTCAAGACTCACCAGAAAGAACGGAAGAGTCATCACTGGGTGTACATGTGTATGCTTGCGAACTGTGTACGGAGGTATGTCTCATAAAAGTGATTGTACTTGATGTACATCATAATTAAAGGTGTGTATCGAGGTTAGATGGACAATAAAATTTGCAAAAATAACATTCATTTACAGAGATCTAATATTGAAGCATTGTTTAATATGATGGCCTTGTGTATATAAAGATTTGACAAATGTATATAATTTTAATATATAAACAGTGGTCACACTTTCGCTTGCGAGGGAAAATTAAGTAGTAGTAGCAAAGTCGACATGAACGAAATTTACATGAAGTATCATTATGCGCATGCTCATTATTGATAAATACACTTGATTTAATAGTAATCTGACTTTATTGATCAAATAATGAAGGTATTACTGAAACAGTTAGCTGCAAACATCTGTTATTTAACAGTGTATCATGCTTTCAATATCATTATATGGCATACAGGTTACAAAACTTTTAACTTCACAGAGACACAATAACAGCCTTTAAGCTTAAATTTAGGGAACCCATTGTGTATTCATTGCATGGGCAGAGTCAGTCGATGTGACGTCCAGCATTACATTGCTTTTGGTTATAATTGAAAATACTACCAACAGTGGATCACCATTATTTCGAACAACGTTAAACCAAATTTAATTAGAAATATGATGTTCAATTCAAACATTGCTATTACAAATTATCAATATTTTGAACCCATTAATGCGGTTCCAACCTCTGTTGTTGAGAGCATTTATCAATTCTTAATTTGAAGTGTTAATCATGTAGATCAAAATTAGTTCTCACACCTTTAATCGTATTATCAGTCTCTACTTGATTCACACCTTTTTGCCAATGGGTTTGTAATCAATTAAACCTTACCATTTTTATGTTTTTATAATTAAAGTGTGGCAACCTATTGCACCAAAAAGCTTGAATAGCAAACACAGATGTTTATTTAAGTTTACCTTTATTATGTAATCTGTTCACATTTACTTGCAACAGATTACAAAATTATCTTGTGCAGTGTATAATAGTCACAATGTCAGAGACAATAATAAATATAAAAAAACATCACTATTTTATAACTTTGCGATTTTTACAACTTTAATTCTTATTGTGAAAGTCCACACAAGTTTAATTTGAATAAATCGTTTGAAGTATTTTTAATGGTTGCGACGACTTTATTATAACGGGTTTGAGTGTACATGTATATTGATACTTACAGGGTGAATCGCCACCGATTCGAGCGATTCCCGAATCTTTTTGGTCCCATAACTTGGCTACCCCTGCTCTTCGACTTATGCGTCAACCGAAAGTAAGTTACACTTGAAACAGAAGCCAGGGAACAGTAGAGCTCAAGCAGAACATTGCTCTCCGCCGCAAATTTTAAATTGACGTGCATGTAATGGACGTTTCCTTAAATCCTGTCAATCTTAATTATGCAAATCTTGTTTCACCATTTTGTGAATATGACCTATGCCTATGAAATTGGGAATTTTAGCATCAATTGGGTAAAACTGGGAAAAATAATAATTGTTTGAATAACAAAATTTGAATAATGATAGATAAACTACATAGAATAGAATGTTTTGATCAAAAACAAATCAGTAAAACAGTTATTACAACTTCAGCAGTCGTTATTTCTACACTGAACACCTCTTATGTCCAGACATCTGAAAGTCATACCATCAAATGGGAATTTTGGGACTAGATTTGGGAAAAAAAGGATACTTTTTGCAATTGGGAGTCAGACCTAATAATGGGTATTAAATTGGCAAAAAAAAGCTCTGATTTGAAACAGAAGTCCAAGGAACAGTACAGCTGTAGCGAAACAAATATTTCACTCGCCGTCGCAAATTTTCTATTGACATTTCCACAACTCATGTCAATGGTAGGCAAATCAATCTAGTATTTTGTCTAATCAGTGTGCAAAACAAATCTTTCGCTCTCTGTCGCAGATTTTAAATTCACATACATGATTTGTTTTGCTTGAATATCACATGCTTCAAGGGACTATGTCATCAAAAAGGGCCTCAAGGGGGTAATTTCTTTTAAAACTGAAATTAATATATTTATAATTGAATATAATAACGGTTAAAATAAGGTATATATAATGGAAAACAAGTTTTCGCATTGTGAGGTACAAATCAATTTATAATATGGGTCGTGTTTGTTTGGCCCTTGTCATGTTTACATTTTTACGTCAGAATTGTAAGTATTTTGTATAACCATAGTTGACACGCGTTTCCTTACAAAGCAGAATAGTGCAGTTAGGTAAAGCGCTGTGTACTACTGTCATTTCTCCGTATTGCTCCTAAGTTGTGAGTTCGATACTTGCTTGGGGTTTTAATTCTTACAAACAGTTTTGAGGATTTGTATTATCAAATATCTCATTATTTGTTATATTATTTATTCTTTATTTAATGTACATGTCTTAGTATAGTGCATTTCTATTGTCTAATATCATTAATAGTCCAATAGGAAACTGTTGACTTAGTCCCTTTAAATGTTAATTCATTTTACACAAAAGACCATGTGGTAGAGCTTGTGATTGTGTTTTAACCCCTATTTTAAACAAAAGTTTCAAGTTTATTGGCAAATCGACAAATAGCCTTTGGCCATAACAATATATATATGTTTACAAACGCAATTTATACAAAGCATAGTTATGCAAAGTCAAGGTAGGTATATCAATATATATAACGTATAAACATTTTAACATATTTTAAATAAAAAAGAGCATGTGGTAAAGCTTGTAAAGTGTTTGCAATTATCGATGAACAGAATTAATCCTTTCAGAATTTTTGGCCCCGTATTCACAAAGCTCCTTAGGAAAAACTTAAGTAATTTTTTAAAATTATAAAAGTCTGCTACTATTTCATATATGGGTCTTTTAACACTAACATGTTATAAACTAGTAAATATTGCTGAGATGTTGAGTATTTTGCCCTTTTGTAAACAGAAATAATAGGCCTTCACATAAAAAAAGTTGATCTACAATTTTCACTTAAGTACAACTTAAGTTAAGATTTTCCTAAGGAGCTTTGTGAATACCAGCCTGGTGGGGAGTTTATATGAAAGTGGCACACAACTAGAATGTTTACAGTTATACATTATGGTGGCTGATACACTGCTTAGAATTTTGTGGCATGACACCTAGTGAGTTGCATAATGCCGAGTTTTACCAAGTAACTTCGTCATATTTCATGAAATACATCGGGCCCCTTGTTCACTAAACAAGATGACCTTGAGCCAGATATCTCAGGATCAGTCTCAAAAATGGTGTTCATTAAAACTCTGGATCAAATGTAATTGTTGGTCAAGTATATATTATTATACCTGATTATGAACTCCTTTCAGCGTACATTTTCTATCGGATATGAAGATTTTAATCAAACCGTTACAAACATTCATGTTTATTTAATCTAGAAGAACAATTATTTCGAACATTAAATATTTTTAATATTTTGCTCAGTTGAGATTGATCTTGATCCCGCAGTAAATCATTTGGGAACACGGAGCCTGGTGTACTCAGAATCATCTCTCCTCTGGCTTTAGCACGTGAACTCTGCAAAGCGATAAATATTTTGGTTTTGCTTGAGCTGTATTCTATTCATTGAAGTTAGAATGAAACATCAGAAATAGATTTAAGAAATAATTGTCGAGTTATCATTTATCGGCCAATAAGCAACAATTTAGAGTTCAGATGCATAAGAATTCAGCCACGAAGGCGTTAGCCATACATGCCATACGTCCTGGTCTCGCGGGGATATTCCCGCTTTCGCGAGGTTTGTCCCGGCGTCCCGCTCAGATGCATTTTGTCCTGGTCAACCACAAAAATCGAGGTTAATCTACACATCGTTAATCTCTTAATTGGTCCCTGTGAGTGTGTGACAACAATACCTGTCAGCCGCGTGTCAAAAAGGAGCAGTAATGATTGTCTGGTTTGGTCCGGATTTTCGCGCCTACAATGCTAGTCATGGACAACTGTATTGTGCGAAAAACAATCACCCAATCCCCCGCTCAACATCAGAGTGTAACAGTTTGACGTCATCAGCTAATATCGCGCGTGCCACCCATGGCAACGTCTTTTCTTGGCAGTCGCTCTGATTACCAGCCGAATTACAGCTATGGGTCGTGAAAAACGTGCTACTCGTGGAGGGCGGTTACAGTAACTGTATGTCATTAATCAATACTAACCTATCTGAATTACAATAAAATTATCGATAAGGCGTAACTGCTTATCATTGTAAAGGAAATCTTTATGGTGACAAAAGACCGAGAAACATTACGTACTGCCCATCATTCGAGATAGATCTACTGATGCCCAATGTTGTTGTTTTGCGCTATGAAAGTTTTATACAAAAGTTAAGACTTCACTGTTCTTTGCGCTACACAATTTGTATATCGCTGTCAATACACCCACGCTTTCCATGCGGATGACGTGACGTTGTAGATATCGGCATAATTTTCCCGCGCTTTTCTAGCAGAACACAGAGTTTACATGCAATGCATGTGCATCTTAACTGTAAAGGCATTTTAAAGTTCGAGATTATTATACGCATTTTCATGTTATAATAACTAAAGAGTTGAAAATGTGTTATGTTACACATTATGGACAACTATGAAAAACGTCTTTGTGAGTAAATATCGGTAACTTTTTTTTTAATGTCGTGAAAACAGGCTATCGTATACATAGGTGTCCCGCTCAAATATCAAATGTCCCGGCGATTTTTTGTCAATGTCCCGTTTTGGCCTGAACAAATTATGGCTAAAGCCTTTAGCCCAAGTGGTTAAATAGACGGGCAGCAAAGCAACAAAGAGTTGTTTGTGGGCCAATAAACCAAGATAATGTGAAAATTATTTTGATTCTAACATAATTTGACATATTTTTGCATTGACTGTGAACTACGCATATAATCGGGACTACTTTTCCGTTGTTTATTGAGTAGTTTAACAACGATAATTTTGTTCTTTGTCTATAGAAATCTTAGCGAGTATCATGTTATAATTCATTTTTTGACATTTAACCGGGCATTTCATGCTGTTTAAGTCTTTTTGATACATTTGGATATTACTGATGGTAAAAGTTGTATTTTTTCATCGCCCTTTTAATTGAAACTGTCCATGCAAAGTTTTAAAATAAGGTCCATAATGTGGCTTGTAATTTCATTGTGAGATCATGGTTGTGAACATTTCAATATTGTTTTGTAGTGTTTTAAATATAATGTTTTACTATGTTCTTTAGAAGACCCTCATCAGAGAGGGGAATGAAGGCAGTGTATTCAAAGTGGAAGATGCCGTGAACTTGTATGCACTGAAGGTTAGTAAAATATGCAGATCAGCTTTTGTGTAGTACCTTCAAACTAAATATTTATTAAGCATGTAATGTTTGTTTGTTGAGAGTGTTTCGGATAAGTAATTGATTGTTGATTTGATTTGATTTTATAAAGATCTTTTGAAATTCAATGTATTTTTGTGATTAAGCAATATTATACGTGTAATATTTGACATTATTTAAAAATTAATTCAAAATTACAATAAATTTATAAACTGGAAAAAAACAAGTGTCAAAGGTTTGGAAATATCAAAATTATTCACTAGTCAATGGACACATTCATTGCAAAAATCTACCTATCCGGAAGCAAAAATTATAATTCGAGCATAACACTTGCAGAATTTCTATAGACAAAGAACAAAAATTACCGCTAAACATTAAATCTCTAATAAACAAACCGAAAAGAAGTTCCAAAACTGTAAAATATTGTTTGCAATGTAATTGCAGAATATGTTGTCAGGTCAAGTTAGAATAAATATAATTTTCACATTATCATTGTGTATTGGTAATTTGTCATTCTGATGGCTAATTACCTTGTGTTATTTCTATGCATAAGAACTTCAAATCATTGTTTATTAGCCGATAAACAACTTAAAAATGAAATATATAATAAAACATGATTTTTCATTGTTGTTAAAATATATAGTTATAAATTAATATAATTAATATAAATTAATATAATAATTAACTCCAGCTTTTACATCTTCACACACCGTTGGATTTTATTATTATTTGTCCACCAGCTTGACAGGAAATGTTTTCTTGTCCGCTGGTAAAATTATCGGCAAAGTTAGCCATAGGAGATTCACCTCACTGAATGTTACATACCGGTAAATATAATTCTTCCAAAGTTTGACTGATGATAGCTAAATTGGCCATTAAAGCTTCTCACTGCTAAGTCACGGTGGTCTAATGGCTATGGTGTCCACCTTGCGATCCGGAGATTGTGAGTGTGATCCCACTCGGGCAGCAATCAAATAATCTTTCTCAAGAGACGCCAAGTATTAGTTTTACCCAGGAAACAGACTCAAAGTGCCTCAATAAGGTTCTGCCTTTTGATACAGTCAAGCTAATAATAGGATTAAACTTAAGTTTCTTAGTCCTATCTTAAAACTTAAAAAAATTTATTCAGACATGCTTGCGGAAATATCTGTCTTATAAAACTGTTTGAGATTTTAAATAGCTAAGTAGAAGTAGATTATGTTGCTATGTTACAGACATGCCGTATCGTTACTGAATATAGTGAATACATGGCTGGTGCCAGGATGGAGACGGTTTATGCAGTGATGCTTCGAAAATGAAAACAGGGCGAGCTTTAGTGAGCCCCATTTTTGTTTTCAAGCCGAACCATATAAACTTTCTCCTTCCTGGCACCTACCATGTATTCTATTTATCCTGTTTTCTACTCAGTTGAATTTACGTTTTAATTAAAGGTTTAGCTTATAATTATTATTATTGTCTTATGACGAGCCGGGAACCTTATAACTCGCTTGTATTTATGCGTACTTCCCGCAACATACAGTCCTCTTATTCTTTATTGCTGTTATCTTAAAGCGAAAAAACAATTTGCTGATGTCAGTATGATGCACGAACAGAATTTATAGGCCTACTCATCTTTGTTTAAAACCAAATATTGATTTTTGGAAAGACACATTCCGTCAGGCCTGTCATTCAATTGAGTTTTCAGTTCACACATTGTACAAACTAGGACGCTAGTGTGTTGGAATTTTAAATAAATGCAATCGGAGTAGAATATTTAGTGTTTCTGTGTTTTGAATGGATTATATTAATAACATTTATATCAAGCAGTGTATGAAAAACATGCCTGGAATGGAACCATTGAGATTATACCTATTTCAATTTTCTAGAATGTACTCAGATTGTGGGTGAAGAACATCGTGGCCAAAAGAAAATTAAAGGTTTAAGTTAATGTATGGATGCAGTCTTTTTCAATTTTAATTACCTTTCAATGGAAATTTATGTGTAGGGTTATTTCTTTGATGAAATGTTTATGCTGTGTCATTCTGGACAATGTTGTTATTTGGCGTGTAGGAATACACTACTGTCTGGATAATCCTTACCTCGTCCTGTTAACTGGAGATAGAAAAATTTATCCGACACCCATTTATTAGGTCACTGTTGCATGAAAAACAGGATAAAGTAAAATCTTTGAAGCTTTGATCACATTTCCTCATTGCACATATATTATACAGGTTTCACAAGATTGTCTCCAGAATGAAGTTTCCATCTTGAAGGAGCTTGACCACAACAATGTGGTCAAAATCCTGGGCCTTTGTGAAAAGTTCCATGAGTTCCAAATGGAGTTTCTTCCAGGTAATGTGCAATTTGAAACTTGCTTGCATGCCTCCATTCTTAAGACAAGAGATTTTGAGCTCACCTGAGCACAAAGTGCTCGGTGAGCTATTGGTATAGGGGACCTCTCCTGCGTCGTCCGTTGTCTGTCGTCCGTGTGCCTTCAACCATTTGGTTCGTATTCATTTTTGTATTAAAAAAAATCACACAAATGGACATTATTCAGGATTCATTTTTCATCCAATCTTCACCAATCTTGCACAGTTTGTATTACAGTTGAAGTCGAATATAAGCATGATCGGACCAGAAACACTGGAGTTATAACCCCATGTGTGTGGAAAAAAACATCAACAAGTTATCAATGATTGGCTTGCACACAGGATTTTTATTTCAAAGTTTACCAAACTTACACAGTTTGCGTATGACCATAAAAATTGATTGATAAACTTTGATTTCCAACAATTGCAAGCCTTACATGCAGTTATTTTTGCATGCAACATTGATGGCTTTAGAGCCTGCATTAACATCATTTATCATCATTGGACAGAAAATTATCAAAGAAAAAGCAAAACTTTACCTTCTAGCACAGCCATCGCAATTATCGGATTGCAACTAGTTCTCCAAAACTGTCTGCAAAAAAGACATCAAAATCTACTGTTTCTGCATTTTCCAGAATTGTCAATGACTTAATGAAAAAGGGCCAAGTAAGAATTTCGAGAAAAATGATTTGAGAACCATAAGCAAAAACACTGCACATCCACTACCCAACTCGTACTTTAGTTAGCCCATTGCGCTAACTGATGTTTTAAATCAAAACGATCCTATCCTCCTTTGCGGAAACGTGTATTGTTCATCTTGTGATCTTGCTCACATTTCACAAACTGAACAGGCCCAGGCCCCTTCATAATTTTAGGGAACAAAAGCCTTGAACTGTTTTTCAGACGGTGACCTTGAAACCCTTGCTGCCAAGAAAAAGGGGCTGGAGGAGGAGGAGGTTCTTGAAATCTTCGTCCATGTTACAGACGGCCTGCGCTACATCCACTCAAAGGACGTTATACACTGCGACCTAAAAGGTAAATACAGACACTCAATATAGAAATCATTGGTATATCATACACTGATCATGTTTATTGTGTACATCATACTTTTTTATGCACTGAACATAATCATTAGTACACTGATAATGTTTATTGTTACCTGTACATCAACGGATCATATTATATTTGGTTTTGTCAGTCTGAGACCGATTGGGTTTGTAAAAGACCAAATGAAATGACCAGCAATCAGTCCGACCAGTTTTCTTAAATATCTCCAGTCACTATAAAAATCGTGATAATCCCTCCATTTCAATACACAAGACCCACATTTTATGGTCCCAATGCTCTGTAGGTGGGAAAGACGGATCAGTGATTCATGATATCAGAGTGCACTTCTCCACGATAAAGTCATGTCCAGCTTCTAAATTATAGAGATTGAGAATAGCAACTGCACGTAAGCCTCGTGGAAAACATGCATTTCCTGGATAATTGAACTGCATTCATAACGATATAAAATAGGCATAGTGATATGAAACCTTACTGAAAAATAAAACAAATCGCTGGACAAACATTTTTCAATAAAATTAAAGTGTATTTGCTAGTTGGTTTAATTGGGGTTAATGAACATTAAAATAAGTACAAAGTGACCATATTGCATTACATTATATTTCACTACCTTATATTTTAAGTTTAGTTAAGAAAAACTCGTATAACAGACACAGAAAGTAAAAGTTTATTGAAGTTTAAAGTGTGGAAACTTAGTTTATACTAAAAATTTAAAACACTAATTTTCGTACATGCTATGTTTTAAGGTACACATAATTTGAAGTTCTTACTGTATTGCATTATCTGTGAACTTTTGTGAAGTTAAAGGCTCATAAAAGACATGGCAATGATTATTTATTGGAGTTTAAGGTTTGAAAACTGTCCAGATAATAGTATGACAGGCGAACCTGAGGACCGATTGACTTTCCAGAAAAACATGATCCCTTCGAGTACCTTTGAGTTTAAAGCATACATGTATGATGTACAGTACATCATATGCTTCAAACTCACAGATACTTTATTTACAGAACATACTCATTTTCGCGGCTTCATACACTGTGGCATCAAATGTATATACAGACGCCGATCATATTCCTCAGAATACAATACAATTGAACACCAATAGAACATTACAAAAGTTTATCATTGTTATGCCGCCTTCAAATGCGGGGGTATATTACTTTAGAATTGTCGGTCCGTCTGTAGGTCGACCAAACCTTTTCCAGGCAATAACTAATGAACCCTTAGGACTAGGTTCTTCAAACAGGCTAGGTAGGTTGGTTACGATAAGTAGAGGATCCCTGTTGATTTTGGGGTTGTTGGGTCCAAGGTCAAGGTCAAACTGACCAAAAGATTGTAAAAAAGATTGTAAACAATAACATCCTAAAATTGTCAAACCTTGTCCAAGCAATAATTTTGCAACCCATGGGCTTAGGTTCTTAAAACTTGGTCGGTAGGTTTGTTATGACTAATAGAGGAGCCCAATTGATTTTGGGGTCCTTTGGTCAAGGTCAAAGTCAAACTGACCAAAATATGATTTAAAAAAAAACAATAACTTACCAACCTTAAAGCCTAGATTGTTTAAACTTGATTGGTAGGTTTGTCATGACTTGTAGAGGAACCCTATTGATTTTGGGTTAAAGGTCAAGGTCAAACCAAACAAAAGATAATTACAAAACCCAATTTTTGTAAAACCTTTTCTGGGCAATAACTTCGCAACCTTAAGCCTAGATTCTTGAAACTTGGTAGAAGGTTGGTCATGGATAGTAGAGGAACCCTATTGATAACTGGTATTAGCTCCCTGGGTCAAAGGTCAAGGTCAAACTGACCAATAGTTGTAAAATCTTGTACAGGCAATAACTATGGACACTTAGGCCTAGGTTCTTAAAATTTGGTAGGTAAGTTGATAATGACATAAAGTGGATCCCTATTTATTATTGGGTCATAGGATCAAAGGTCAATGTCAAACTGACCAATAGTTGGAAAACCTTGTCCAGCCAATGACTATGGAACCGTAGGCATAGGTTCATTAAACTTGGTAGGTAGGTTGGTCTGGGCAATAATAGCACAATGGCTGAAAGTAATTTTTTCAGATGTTGGTAAGTTATGCCATTTATTCACATCCATGTTCATGAAACAATTCACCCAGTCAGTATCAATGTGCTATGGGAGGCATTCATTACTGACAGTGATAGTTATTTTTGCATCATACACGGGGACACGAACTATACATAACACTGAACATAATCGTTAGTAGATCACAAACTGTGACCTCAAAGTACAGTCGGACTCTGACAATATTTATTGTTACATCATATCTTTCATAGAATTTAAGAATCATTTCTGTCATGTGGCTGTTGTTTTGAACGCTTCATTAATTGTTTAACAGGTGCCAATCTCCTACTGAAGGGTCACTTCCCACAAGAACTTGTGGTAAAGATTGCAGACTTTGGCATTGCTGTTTTCCTCAATGGCAAGCACGAACACCTTGTTTACAGGGGAACCAAAGCCTTTATGGCACCCGAGGTTAGTAGTTACAACATTTCATTTGAAGTTGCAGATGAAGAGGCATTAATTATGAAATAATTATTTGAGACAAACAATAACATCTGTTTTAATAACAAAAAAAGGTTAGGCAATTATTTTTAATGGGTAGTTAAAGCTCTTCACATGTATATTTCTGTTAAACAATCAATAACAATAACTATAAATGGCCGTATTACCAATAATTTCCTAGACAAGTGACCACCTTTTTTAGTCTACGATAATCCATGATAAGCCTCATGTTTAAAAATACTTGCAGGTGATTGAAAGGCATGCATGTTCGAAGGCCAGTGACATCTTCTCCATCGGCTGCTGCATTGTTGAAGCTTTAACAGGCAAACATCCAAAGCGAAATAAAAAGGTTTCGCTTTATGAACTTGATTGATTTAATACAATAAATCAAATTAAAGTGCACAGTCTTCATGATGGAAGATCAGTTGATAATCAGATATAAATTATGTTCTTGAAATCAGTCATTTGCAAAAAGGTTATATTTCCTCGCAAATCTTTCTGGGTCAGAATGACATAAAGCCCTATAACGACACAAGTTTTCAATCTTAAACTTAAAAGATCTCAAAGGTGATATTTTGACTACCTTGCTCGCAAGTCTCATGAAGTATTGATACTCCCCAGATACTTGTGTAGCTCATTTTGACTACCTTTCTCGCAAGTCTCATGAAGTATTGATAGTCCTCAGGTACGTGTGTAGCTCATTTTGACTACCTTTCTCACACGTCTCATGAAGTATTGATAGTCCTCAGATACTTGTGTAGCTCTTTTGAATACCTTGCTCGCAAGTCTCATGAAGTATTGATAGTCCCCAGATACTTGTGTAGCTCATTTTGAATACCTTGCTCGCAAGTCTCATGAAGTATTGATAGTCCCTACATACTTGTGTAGCTTAGTAGTTGTGAGTAACTGGTATGTCTTTTTTAGCGCACCTGAACTATTGGTATAGGATACATGTCCTGCGTCATCTGTAATTTGTCAGCAATTGGCTTGCGGTTGCGTTATACTTCAATTTTATCCAGTCGTGACCAAAATTGCAGTCAGTGTATGACCATAAGATCTCAAACAAATTTAATTATAGACCCAAAACACAGCAAGAGTTATTGTCCCTTTTTATGCAAATAAATATAATCTGTAAATTTCCTACAATATTGGCCAAACTTGCACAGAGGTGACCATAATATCGTGTAAAAGTTTGAGACAATTCAAACTAGAAACTTGGTTGTTATACCCCCACTTTTCAGCTGGTGAGCTTTTGTGATCGTCTTTTGTCCGTAGTGCGTCGTCCGTCGTCAACATTTACCTTGTGAACGCTTTAGCTGCCACATTTATTGCCCAATCTTCATGAAACTTGCTCAGAACATTTATCCCAAGGTTCATGTGGGGTCAAAAACTAAGTCAAATAGAAGAAAAGGCTTGTGAATACTGGAGGATTCACATTTTTTGCTCTACTTTTCAAACAATAGGTGAGCTTTCCTACTACCATCGGCGTCCATGCCTGAATTTGGGTAAAGTTTTTATTCAAAAGTCTTGTAACTTTAAAACTGCATAAGTTATTCCCTTGAAAATTGGAATATACCTTTGTCATCAACTGCAGTATCAGGGGCAACATTCCCCATAACTCCTTTTGTATTGTGACAGAGTTATGCCCCTTTTTTACATAGATTTTCTGGTTAAAGTTTATATTCAAAATTTTTGTAACTTCAGAACTACAGAAGTTATTCACTTGAAAATAGCAACGTCCCTTTGTCATCAACTCCAGTATCAGGGGCAACCTCTATATAACTCTGTTTTGCATTATGACAGATTTATGCCCCTTTTTCTCATAGATTTCTGGTTAAAGTTTATATGCAAAACTCTTATAACTAAACAACTACACAAGTTATTAACGACATAAGGTTTCCACGCAATACATTTGTTTTTATAATATCTCAGCCGAGCTCCAAAATGGTTCCGCTCTGTTGAAAAACATGGCCGCCAGGGGGCGGGGGAGTTTTCCTTATATTGTTATGAAAAAAGCTTGTGAACACTCAAGAAGTCACATTTTTTGCCCAATCAACATGAAACTTGCTAAGAACATTTGTTCTTATGATATCTTGGCCGAGTTTGAAAATGGTTCTACTCCGTTGAAAAACATGGGCGCCAGGGGGCGGGGCAGTTTTCCTTAAATGGCTAAAGAAAAAGCTTGTGAACACTCTAGAAGTCACACTTTGTGCCCAATCAACATGAAACTTGCTCAGAACATTTGTTCTGATGATATCTCGGCCAAGTTCGAAAATGGTTCCGCTCCATTGAAAAACATGGCCGCCAGAGGGGTGCAGTTTTCCTTATTTTGCTATATTGAAAACTATATATAAAAAAAGCTTGCGGACACTATAGAGGCAGCATTTATTGTCCAATCTTAATTAAACTTGCACAGAACATTTGTTCTAATGATATCTCAGGCGACTTCGAAACTGGGTCATGTGGGGTCAAAAACTAGGTAATTAGGTCAAATTGAATAAAAAGCTTGTGAACACTCTAGAAGTCATATTTTTTACCCAATCTTCTTGAAACTCACTCAGGACATTTGTTTCAATAAAATCTCGGACGAGTTCGAAAATGGGTCACATGGGATCAAAACTAGGTCATCAGGCCAAATTGAAGAAAAAGCTTGTGAACACTCTCGAGGCCCCATTTATAGATCAATCATCATGAAACTTGTTCATAACATTTGTCCCAATGATTTCTCGGATGAGTTCGAAACTGGGTCATGTGTGGTCAAAAACTAGGTCACTAGATGAGTTCTAAACTGGGTCATGTGGGGTAAAAACTAGGTCCCCAAGCCATATTGAACAAAAAGCTTGTGAACACTGTAGAGGCCACATTTATTGGCCAATCATCACGAAACTTGCTTAGAACATTTGGAGCAAGTTTGAAACCATGTCACATGGGGTCAAAAATTGGGTTACCAGGCCAAATTGAAAAAACGCTTGTGAACACGAGAGAATCTATGGAGCAGAAATGGAATACACCCAATTTACCTATGACCTTGAATTGTGAACTTGACCTTTGACAGACAAGCATGGGTCATTTACTACTAAATGCCTAGAAAGATTTTTATATAACTTCCGAGTATTGTTCTCCATAACCAGACGATGTGTTGCGTACATAACTCATCTTTGTATGTTAAGGTCAAAATCACATTTAGAGGTCAAAGGTCAAATACAAAATTAATATTTCTGCTCCATGTTGTATTGTACCTACAAAAAGGGATTCTGCTATAACTTGGAGTGTGGATGTGTCCCAGGCAAAACATTGTGTCATAGCAGTACAACTGCAAACCTCTTCATCTGTGTCAAAGTGGTACGTGGGGGTATTATTACCTTTAGGGATAGCTCTTGTTGATGTTACCATATGTTTCCTCAGTAAGGTCTCCCTCAAGTTTATGCCCCCGAAGAGAACTTCCGGGGCATATAGTAATCGCATCGTCCGTCCGTCTGTCCATCCGTCAGTCTGTGCGTCCGTCCGTCCATCACGCTTCTTGTACGGAGCATAACTAGGTTAGTATTGAAGGGATTCAAATGAAACTTCATATAATGAAAGAGGACAATGAGAGAAAGTGCAAAGTACAAGGACCACAACTCTTTCTTCAATATTGACATAGTTATTGCCCTTTGTTTAATTTACTTGTGCTGAGCATGTCTCCATTAGTATTGATGGGATTCAAATGAAACTTCATATAATGATAGAGGACAATGAGAGGAAGTGCAGAGCACAAGATCCACAACTCTGTCGTCAGTATTTACAGAGTTATTGCCCTTTGTTTTGTTTCCTTGTTTGAAGCATTAATTTTCTTGTGCGGAGCATAACTCCATTAGTATTAAAGGGATTCAAATGAAACTTCATATAATGATAGAGGACAGTGAGAGGAGGTGCAGAGCATAAGGACCATAACTCTTTCTTTAATATTTACGGAGTTATTGCCCTTTGTTTAATTGTCTTGTGCTGAGCATAACTGCATTAGTATTGAAGGGATTCAAATGAAACTTAATGTTTGATAGAGGACAATGAGAGGAAATGCAAAGTACAAGGACCACAACTCTTTCGTCAATATTTACAGAGTTATTGCCCTTTGCTTTATTTCCTTATGTGAAGCATTAAGTTTCTTGTGCGAAGCATAACTCCATTAGTATTAAAGGGATTCAAATGAAACTTCATATGATGATTGAGGACAATGAGATGAAGTGCAGAGCACAAGGACCATAATGCTTTCTTCAGTATTTACGGAGTTATTGCCCTTTGTTTAATTTTCTTGTGCGAAGCATAACTCCATTAGTATAAAAGGGATTCAAATGAAACTTCTTATAGCGATATGGTACAATGAGATGAAGTGCAGAGTGCAAGGACCACAACGCTTTCTTCAATATTTACAGAGTTATTGCTCTTTGTTTTCTTTTCTTGTGCAAAGCACAACTCCATTAAAAATGAAGAGATTTAAAAGAATCTTCATATAATGATAGAGGACAATGAGAGGAAGTGCAGAGCAGGAGAACCACACCTATTTCTTCAATATTTATGGAGTTATTTCCCTTTGTTTTATTTTCTTGTGTGAAGCATTTATTTTCTTATGCGGAGCATACTACCTTTAGTATTGAGGAGATTCAAATGAAACATCATAGAATGGTAGTGGACAATGAGAGGAACTTCACAGTACAAGGACGATAACATTTCTTCAATATTACGGAAATATTGCACTTTGTTTAATTTTCTTGTGCAAAGCATTACTTCAATAGTATTGAAGGGATTAAAATGAAACTACATATAATGATAGAGGACAATGAAAGGAAGTGCAGAGTACAAAAACCATAACTATTTCTTCAATATTTATGGAGTTTTTGTACTTTATTTATTTAATTGTGCAGATCATAACTTCATTAGTATTGAAGGGATTTAATAGTATTGAAGTGCACAGTACAAGGACCATAAATCATTCTTCAATATTCACAGAGTTATTGCCCATTGTTGTTTTTTTTCGGGGGGGGGGCAGATAATTACTACCTTAGTATTTAAGTTTTTTTTAAATAACATCACATAAATTGATAGAGGACATTGAGAGAAAGAGCAGAGTACAAGGACCATAACTCTTTCTTCAATATTTATGGAGTTATTGCCCTTCAGTAAATTTTCTTGTGATGTGCATAACTCCATTAGTATTGAAGTGATTTAAAATAAAACCACATATATTGATAGAGGATGTTGCGAGGAAGTGCAGAGTACAAGGACATAATTCTTTGTAGGAAGCGTCATTTTTGCAAACATGTAACTGACATTGTGTTGCCTTCCTCAGACAAGCATATGCTTCGGGGGCATACGTCACATCCTGTGACAAGCCTAGTTATTTCTCAGGTGACCACTCTGAGACATCAAGACCTTCTAGTTTACAGTGGGGTCTTAGTTATTGCCATTTCTCACATGAGCAAAGATCATCATGCCATCATGGTCTTCTTGCTTGAATAAAATTTGAAATGGTGTAGGAACAAATCTAGCGTATTTTGGCTATCAGGAACACATACTTGCGCAAAAAAGCAGTCTAAAGAAGAAATGTAGATCTGACACGAGATATCATTTCATACCATATATATAGAATGTGATAAAAGCAATATCGGTATTTTATTACGTGTTTAATCTGAACTTGCAGAATGAGTTGGTAATGCCTACAGAAATCAGCAACGCACTTGAACTTGAATGCCTCCTACAAAAATGCCTATCAAACGAAAAGGACAATAGGCCATCTGCTGAGGATTTGCACAACGAATTGACACGGTATTTATTAAATAAAAATGACGCATGTTGTGGGAAAACCGGGCTTAATGCATGTGCGTAAAGTGTCCGCACAGGCTAATCCAGGACTTTCCTGTTTTATGGTATTTTCTGTTTCAAGGAAGTCTCTTCTAAACATAATTCCACTGTAGGTGGAAAGTGTTGTCCCGTATTAGCCTATGCAGACTGCACAGGCTAATTCGGGATGACACTTTACGCACATGCATTAAGTCTGATTAAGTCTGATTTTCCCACAACATGCCTCAAATATAGAGTGCATGTATATTACCAGACAATGATTTTTTTTTTCATGTCTTTTTATGCCGGGCCGGCTAGCTCAGTTGGTAGAGCGCTGGACTACAAATCCGAGGATCGCGGGTTCGATTCCCATCCCGGCCCATAACTTATGAGGGGATTGGTCATGAAAATAGTTGTACGGCCATTCTCCCCCTACCTCTGATTCAAGTAGGGCAGTTGTCAGTTACTGGCATAAGTATGTGCACTAAGTACTGGTAAACCAGCTTAGCCAGGAAAAGTGTGAGTAGGTTAACTGACCGCCGTTATATGACTGAAATACTGTTGAATACGGCGAAACATCCAAACAGACACAAACACAAAAGTTTTCTTAAAGTAGCAGAGTCCATTCAATCTCATTAAAATCATCTCCAGTCTGACGCTTCTATATTATCCGCTGACTGGATCTGATGACTTCGCATTAGGGGTCACGTTCAAATGAACTTTTCAGCAGCCAATCAAACTGTTGCCTTCAAAATGTTGTGGTATAGCTATATATGAAAACCACAAATACTATGCTCGAAATTAACGTGAACTTAGGATGTTTACTCGCCTAAGGTACCACTATATCCATTGTTATCCTCGGTAACATTAACTATAAATGATTTATTCCAGAGGATCAGCTGGAAATGCATAACTTTTCAAAAACCGTGTCCAAACTTTGCTGTGCAACAGACAATTTCATTGGGTGCAGCAAGGCTAATATTTTATTGTTTGGAAGGTCATTAGAACGTGACCTGTTATACGATGTCTTCAAATCCTAACAATGTTAGGCTTTGATTTTAATGAGTCCATTGCTTTAATACATTTCAGAAAGTTCTGTGTTTTATAAATATATGCAAACACAGTTTTCATTATGTTCTACAGATACAATTAGATTGTTAGATTTCTAAAACACTGCATGTTATTTTGATACTCCAAAACTTTTCTTACTCTCAGGAAGTTGTGTATTATGTGTTACACAGACAATTGCATTACTAAATGTCTGAAAGCTATTTGATTTCTATAATTAACATTCATTTCTTTACTTACGTATACAGTATCTAGAAAGTTTGTGAAATAAATGGCCAAATTTACCAAAGTTTTGAATTAGAGAGATTAATAATATGGGCCCAGGTTGGTTACTTTTTTATTTATCGTTGTTTATCGGCCAATAAACAACGATTTAGAGTTCTAATGCAAAGGAATTAAACCACGAGGGCGTTGGTCCGAGTTGTTTAATAGCCACGCATCAAAACAACAAAGAGTTTTTTATTGGCCGATAAACAACCATAGTGCGAAAGTTATTTCGATTCTAACATGTTTCGGCAATATGTATTTGCAATTGTAATTGGAACTACTGTTAACTATGCTCCGCACAGAATCGGGACTTCTTTATGCGTTGTTTATTGGGTAGTTTAACAACGTTACTTTAGGTCTTTTCTATAGAAAAATTAGCAAATATCGTGTTAGAATAGGCCTTTCCTATTGAAAAAATGTTGTGCTTTTGATTTCATGTTTATCTTCAGGAGTTCTTTTCATAGCCTCTTTCTGTTGTAGGCTGCAGTTGCGTTTGTTGAATGTTAATGTATGAATAATTGGGGGCAGCAACGGTTACCAACTGTTACAACCTTCGCCACTTCGAAGAACAGACAGAATTATGTGAAGAGGGCTGTCCATGGTGTTTGCATTTAAATCATGGAATTCCAACTGGATGCGTGAACTTGTAAAATTCAGTTTTGCGTACAAGAAGAAGTAGAAATAAGAACAGCAATGTTTGTAATTGAATATTGTACTCAACGTTTTCAGTTTTGTTTATATATTATGTTTATACAATTTTTGTTAGCTGTCTCGTTCATTTTTCTTTCAGTGTTAAGGATTTTTTATCAATGTTGTGGTTGTAAAATTAAAATTTGGATTACTTCTTTTTTATTTTTTATATCTTACATGTAAATGGACTATTAGAAGTCGTGCCTTACTACACAGAATAAAATACATTATGCATATTACATAGAATATTACATGTGTATGGAATATTATAAGTTGTTTTTTCATTTTAAAAAAATCGATGATAATTTGTGTAGCTAGCATCTGCTTGTAGTAGATGAAGATCACATGATTATAAAGCTGTTTATTATATCTCTCTGGAACCCAGAATGGTATTGACATCTGCACAATTTGGAAAAAGAATGACGAAAAAAACACTGAAATCTACGTTTTTTAAGTTGATATTCTCTTTGCATCTTATTTGTCAACAGTAAAAACACACCTGTTTAAAAAACAATTTACATTTTACAAACGTTTGTCCGAGTTAAAAGTTAATAATTTCTAATCACAATATAAATGGAACTTTATTATAATCAAAATATTAAATTTAACTCTTTAACTATGACTATGATCGTTTCCAAATAATGTTAATAACACTTAAACATACAGTCATTTTGTGTTATTGTGTTTCTGTTCTTTTCTTCGCATTTGAACAATTTACATGTAATAAAAAGTATTCCACTACAGTTACTGTAATCTCCTTTCATATCACCAATGAATAAAATCTATCCACTCATTCATGTGTTTTAGTTTGTTCGCTAGTTTTAGGCCGTCAAACTCCTCGAAGCGGTTACCTCACCTGTCGGTTAACGGTAAACACTGCCATCACAAGTAAAATCCTTCCAGATCTGGAAGGATTACGTGTTTGTAACTTTTACTTATTTAATGCAACTCAATGCCATTTTCTACATAATTGGACTTTGTATATATCGTTTGCAGTCAATAATGAAAACAGAAACAGAAAATAACTGATTAAAACAATGATTAATTTATAGAAGGTTTAAATCGATCATCAACACGTGGTTTGTTATGACGGCAGGGATTTGATTAGAACTCTGTTCGGAACCAGTCAAATCTCTGCGCGGAGGTTGTTAGGCCGCATGTTGTCTACTGACAGTAGAGACCCATGCACCTGGTCCTTATACATCCGTATCCGTGACGATTTTTTTTTACAGACACAGGCTCATTCACAGACGATTTGTCAATTATCCAGTGACAGAATTAAAAAAAAAAAAAAGAGGACTAGATATTTTCTTATAATAAGATTGCCTATTATTTTTTATCTAAAATTAGTTTCTATCAATTAGGTAACATTTGTTGATCGACTTCAAATGTTTTAAAGATTACAAATTCTATTAACTTGCTTATATTCAATCATACAAAAGCGGAGAATAATCAAAATGTCGGGACGGAAAAATACAACTTGGAAGGTATCTTTTTTGAGTTAAAAGTTTCCCCAATATAAAATAAATAATATAAGATAACATGTTTGATAAACACAGCTTGACCTAAAACTAGACCTATTTTCAAACTAAGATGTAAATGCCACCTGATAAACATCCACTTGTATATTAAGACAAGGTTCTAACAAATCTCATTCCAGAATGCTGAAAAAGAAAGCTGTCGGCCGTCGGTGAGTAACGAGACGGTATGCACGTGGGACGATACAATAAGTTGTAATGCGATACACGTTAAATCATATAAAAGACAGAAACAATATGTATACGAGTACATTACATATTGATAATAGCAAATGCTCCACTGTAATTGTAGTCATTACGACTTCACAATATACTTTTATCATATTATACAGTAAAGCATGTTTATTTGTATATTATTAATTTGTTAATTTATTAATAAATAATTATTAATAATTCTTAATTCTGAAATTGTCATGGCATATAAGTATTATGTACAATGTATTGTATACACTGTCACCCAGACTGTATGCTGAACATATTAGCTTTATACTATTTTGACATTATGAAAATTGCTGTAAATGTATAGAACTTGACTACCAATTACGCGCATCGTGCCCGGTTGTCAATATTGTTAATTTGGCACTGATATATCTGTTTAACGAAGCATTAAATGAGAGTTCCTGAGATGATAGTAACTCGACGTGAAACTTATTTGTTATATTTAAGCTTCGCATTCATGTTTGTAATTAAAAATTACACACAATTGTGTAACTAATATAGTACAACGCATTACGGATACGTTTATGAACAGCCTCATACGGACGACGGATACGGACACTGTTACGGAGAATGCCGGATGAGGCGTACCATTACCCAAGCGTACCACTTTGCAGGACAAAGCGTATCAAACTATATTGCATACATTCAATGAATGAAATAAAATGTTTAATGATGAAATAAAACATTGCTTGCATTGTCCATCGTCATTTATTAAAATAACATGAAATAAAAAAGTCGAGATTAAACGAATAATGGAAAAAAAGTCGGCAATCAGTCGGCGATAATAGCTGATCAGTCGGCGATCAAAAATTGGTCTGCGACAAGTCACCAATCTGCGATTGAACGCCGACTAAATCAAAACCAACGAAAACCTTCTCACGACCGTTTGGTCCGCAAACGTTCTTCGATGCAACATCAAACACCATCTGCGACCAAAATGGGTCTGAAGACCAGTCGGCAACCATCGACAACCAGCCGCCTACCTCCAACAACCTGTTAATGACCTTTTTAAAACCGTCAGCAGCCACTGGTTGTTGATAGTCGGGAGTTGGTATTTAGGTGGTCGCAATCTATGTGTGACCAGGGCTTAACTCTAACTGGACTTTATATTATTATTACGTGCAAAGCATGTGAATTGTTGGTTTAATGAATAGTCCTAGATGCTATTTTATTATTAAAGTTTGATTATATGTGAATTTATCTACTCTCATAAACCCTTTTTTATTACAATTTAGAAATGAAACTACATGTAAATCCATAAATGTTACTTTGAACATTAATAATTATTGTCTTAAGAATATTTTCTTATACATGTACCTTCACTTGTTTATATACCGGTCTCTTTTTGGGGCTCTTCCATTCATTTTTGTATAGGTTTGCATGATTGTTAATGTCTCTATAAAATATGTGTTTGTGCGTTGTTTTGTGAAATATCCGTCTCATTATCTGTGCTTTCTTGTTGTTGTTTTTTCTGCAGTACATTCGGTCAAAATTTAATAATAATTAGGGGACAAACCATTTACTGAAATAGGGAGAATAGTGGTTTTCTGTTTATAAAAACTCTGCATTCCAATGTGTTTATACATCGTCGCATTTAACCGCTTTGATTCGTCCATTAGTATAACGCTTCTCACTTGCATTTTCATCTGTACCTTTCCACAAATGTACTTGTAAATATTTGTTTTGTGGAATTGCTGTTTCTATCTCTGTGCTGTGTTTCCTTAAAACTCCCTTTTCCATTTATGTAGGTGGGTGTCTTTGCTCAGTTAAAGGAGGAAGACGACAGTCTAAAGAATTCTGTTAAGTCATTTTTGTATGTGTTTATTGCTATATTGCTTCATGTATATAATTATGTGTATCTATTCTCGGGTGAATAAGTAAGTATATAATGTTTGTGGGAACTGCACTCTTTTCGTGTATATCCCATGGTTGTGTGTGTGTGTGTTAAGGATAAATGTTGAAGTACATATATTATATAACTTACTTTAAATAAAAGTGTGATGTAAATTGCAATGATGTTTATAAAAATCAGTTAATTAATATTATGTGTGTTGTTTCCTCTGTAATAGAAAGTAATTGTGTGATAGCCATGTTGTACATACCTCAATCCTTCTATTGTTATGTTTTCAATCATTTCGTTTGTTACAGTAGCCTTTATCAAACTGTTTCATTAGTCTTTGTGGTTGAGTGGTCAAATATAAGTTAAATGTATCAAAGTATGGCTGACGTCTCCAGGGAATGGTTCATAAGACATTCAATAAAAAAACTGTATGAAAACATTATTAAAAAATTATCTTAGTGACCTCATGTAACATTATCTCATTTAATTGTAGAGGCTTAAATAATATGCATAAAAGAGTTGATGTTTTTAATTTCCTAAGCAAAAAAAAGCAGATATATATTGTTTACAAGTTGTGCATTTTACTTCTAATATAGAAAAGCATTTGTACTCTTTATGGAACTCTCGCGTATATTTTAGTTATGGCAAGTCCAATGCCAGATGCGTAGGTATTATGTTTAAAAAGGGCTTAGATGCTATAGTTTCTCAATCTGTTTGTGATACTAATGGCAATTGTGTTGTGTTGGACATAACTTACCAATCAAGACAATTTACCATTATTAATGTTTATGGGCCAAATACAGATTGTCCTGTTTAAAACAAAAAACATTTTTGAAATCACAGATTCAAATGAATCAATCATTTGGTGTGGAGATTTTAATCTAGTGCTTAACATTGAACTTGACTATGATAATTACAAATCTCATAACAATAACACAAATGCCAGGGGATTAATACTTGATTTTATTCAAAAAAGACATTTATGCGATCCTTTCAGAGAATTAAATGGCAATATTAAAAAATATTCATGGCGCAGAAAAAATTCTATACAACAAGCCAGGTTATATTTTTTCCTTATAACTGAAGATTTATTGCCACATGTGAGAAACTGTAATATTGGTAGTAGTTACGGATCAGACCACTCTGTACTAACTTTAAATTTAGAAGAAAAAATCAAAGGCCATGTTATAAGGTCAAAACTAAACAGCGAACAGTCAAATTCATTAGAAGGCCTTCTCACATATCCAGACGTTTCACATACTCTTAAACTTTTGCAAAATGATAAGAGTTCTGGTTCGGATGGCTGTACAACAAATTTCTTGAAAGTTTTTTGGAATAAAATTGGCCACTTTGTAGTTAGGTCATTTAATTTTGCATTTATGATGGCGAACTATCAGTGACACAAAAACAAGGTATTATCACTTGCATTCCAAAACAGGATAAACAAAAACAGTTTCTTAAAAACTGGCGACTTATAAATCTTTTGAATACTATATACAAATTAGCTTCAGGTTCAATTGCTCATCGTCCAAAATCGGTTTTAGATATATTAGTGAATAAAGACCAAACATGATTTGTTAAAGGGAGGTTTATTGGTGAAAACATACGTCTAATCTATGACATAATGAATCATCCTGAAAAATATAATATTCCCGGACTCTTAATGAAACGGTCTTCGACACATTATCTTTTGATTTTATTAATAACACTTAATTATTTTTTTAACTTTGGTCCTTCAGTCTTGCAATGGATAAAGTTGTTTTATACAGAAATTTTAACAGCTGTTCAGCTGAATGGATTTTTAACTAATTTCTTTGAAATACAACGCGGTTGTCGTCAAGGATACCCCATTAGCCCCTACTTATTCATTTTCTGTACCGAAATATTGGCTGCAAAATAAGAATCAGTAAAAATGTAAAAGGAATTTTCATTAACGGCGTCGAATATAAAATCTCGCAATTTGCTGATGACAAATCTTTATTATTGGATGGAACTAAAGCCTCTCTCAAATCCACTTTCGATATTTTACAAGATTTGTCTTTAATTTCTGGTTTAAAGGTTAACTTTGAAAAAAGAAATTGATTGGGGCATTGAAATATAGTAAACGGTCAATGATAACAAAATAGAAGCTCAGTTGGGGAAATACATGTTTTAGATTACTTGGAAATTACTTTGATGTTTACCTAGATAAAATAATATCATTAAATTTCGAAGACAACATTGATAGAATAAGTAATTGCATAAAGTCATGGAATAGAAGAAATCTGACACCAATAGGTAGAATAACAGTTGTTAAATCAGTGTTACTGCCACACTTAACATACTTGTTTGCTACCCTTCCAAGACCAAATACACATATTTTGCATAAACTAATTAGTCTTTTTAATGATTTTGTTTGGCAAGGTAAAGCAAGAATAAAAAGTAAAGTTCTAGGCAAAGATTATACTGATGGTGGATTAAAAATGCCTGATGTTGTTGCATACATGAATAGCATCAAATTAACCTGGTTTAAGCGTTTATTACCAGGTGTTTATTACCAAGCGTTTATGATAGCAAGTGGTGTATTTCAGTTTGCAATAATATAGTAAATATTAACCACTTATACAATTTTGATAAGGTCTATCTTCAAAATATTTTATAACAATGTAAAAACCCATTTTGGGCAGATGTATTTCAGGCATACTCGGATTTTATTGATAAATATGTTATAACTACTATAACCGAATTTTAGGACTACATATTTTTTATTATCACAAATTGTTGGTTGGTGCTTAACCAATTTTTCTCAAAGCTTGGTATGATCGAGGAATTCGTTATGTTAAAGATCTTTAGATTGATCGGAATTAAGCAAGAGCATTGGAATTTCGGTGATTTTCCTGCAATACGAAGGTGTGAAAAAATATTCAAGTCTATTTAAAATCTCTTCATATTGCCGACAACACAGACATAATGGATACATGTTTCCCTTTAATACCAAGCTATATTAGGTCATTAATTATGTGTACAAAAGGTAATGCTGTTATAAATAAAACCTTCATCAATAACCCACAAATTCCAACATGCCGTGAAAAGTGGAATAGTGTTTTAACATTGATGAATCCGAATGGAAGTTTTTATATAGTTGGATATTGTATGTCACACAAGATTCTTACTTACAATGGTTTCAAATCAGGCTAACTCAAAACATATTAGGTTGCAACAGTGTTCTTTCCAAAACGAAAATAGTTGAGTGTGACAAATGTACTTTTTGCAAAACTGAACCAGAATCACTAATCCATGTTTTCTGGGATTGCACAATTGTTCAAGCGTATTAATTAAATATAAACAATATTGTTTATGAAAATGATGCTGAATTTGCAATTAAGTCTAAATCATTCATTCTAGGTTCACCTACTAAAGCATATAATCTATTTTATCTAGAGATAAAGCTATACATTTTTCTTTGTACAAGAAGAAACACCATCCCCACATTAGAAGGCTTAAAAAGACTTTTAAACTTATCATTCGCAATTATTGAAAAAAACTAACCCGTCTGAAGAAAGAAAGGGCTATATGAATATATTAAAATTATTTTGCAGCCACAATTAAATACACGCATTAACTTTTAAAATATAGAAAACTTGTTGTTATTTTTTACACTCACTCCTCTCAATCAACATTGGTATTTTTCGGCGTAGCTGTCTTAGATCACTTTGACCCAGATTTTCTTGCGATAATTATGCAGCGGGAAAATTGAATGCCAATAGAATTGGGCAAATTTTCTAATTCTAGGGAATGCAAACTTCAAACAATGGTTTAACGTATACCAATATATGTTGCATACTTTTGGGGATTACAAATTTACATAATTGTTTACATAAGCGGTTAAAATGAAGTTATAAACATATCTTCAACATATACTTTAGAACTGAGGCTAATTATGAACGTATTTTCTCATTGTATGCCATAAACAGAATGTCACGCACTAGAGCAGGGGTGATTAATCACTCCAGACTCCAGTGTGCAATGGAGGTTCTTTTGGACCAGATATGTATAGGGAGCACATTAATTACCACATATACCTTTACATCTAAACTATTTATTTAAAGAAACAAATATAGATCTACTTGATACACGCATGCAAATTAAGTATTCAACAGAATGTCATATATATTTTTCATAAGTATCTTCATTTGCAAACAATACAACAGCAAAAGTCCGTTTTACCTATAACATCAGTTAATGGATTAAAACAACAATGCCTTCAATGTCCATTTACGTCATGATCCATGCAGCGTATATATATATAACATAAAACCTTTAGTATTCGTTCTTGACGCACAAACGCTAATTTAAAGAAAGAATCTTTTATGTCATTCAAGTAAGTAAATAACACTCCAAATACTTCGCGCACATACGCACACAGCTAACCAGACTTGGTATCACTCATATCGAAACCACACCGGCTCAGGGTTTGCCACACAGGCTCTGGGATTGCCACACAGGCTCGGGGTTCGCCACACAAGCTCGGGGTTCGCCACACAGGCTCGGGATTGCCACACAGGCTCGGGATTCGCCACACAGGCTCGGGGTTGCCACAGAGGCTCGGGGTTCGCCACACAGGCTCGGGGTTGCCACACAGGATCGGGATTCGCCACACAGGCTCGGGGTTGCCACACAGGCTCGGGATTCGCCACACAGGCTAGGGTTGCCACACAGGCTTAAATATGCCACATAGGCTCTATTCTTGACAGGTCTCCCCCACTACAAGCCACATTGTACATTGCGGATCAAATACCTCACATCCCCATCTCCTCATATTCTCACACAAAACTAACACTCAGCCATCTCCAACTGATCTGGTCTCTACAACTGTTATTTTCAGACTGAATTGAAATACCCCCCAGCCAAACAAAGCAACATCAGAGACTAGTCTAAATATCAACACCTTGTTACATTCAGGGCTATGGTTCAAGCGTTTCCCTACCGTTATCAAAACATGGTTCTGGCATCAAAGTAAACTAATTAGGCTACACGTCAATATAAACACTAAACAGGAACAGAGTCTCACAATTTGCTGGGAAACTTTGCAAAATTTAGCCGAATAACGGGAATGTAAAGTATTGTATTAAAGGGGTATGTAGAAATTTGTGACACAGAATATTATATTCATTCCCGTAACAATATAACTATTTTGTTTAGCCTACGTTTATATAAGCGGTATACGCTCTATAAATAGCAATTGTGCAATGTTCCCATTCACAAATCTCATTCACAGTGTTGCCGTTCCATGTAGCCCATTGATTCTAGCGAGTTCATCACATTCCAGAATCAGTAGTGTCATTCTAAAAATAGCGCGCGTAGCTAGCAACCGTTGCATAGCTGTGTTAATATACTCATACAAGCATCAATAATAGCGTTCAGAGAATCATAAACCTAACATTTTATTAATGGGTTATTTATATTTATAAACTTAACTGCTAAATTGAATTAAAATTGTGGTTACGATTTATAAACGATTATTTATAATTGCATCTTTCTATCAACTTCTTCAGTAGATGTTATTAAATCTTTAAACATATGCTACATTTTCTGTAGATAAAATGTTATGAAAGAAGATTCGGAATACGTCGAATTGTTATTCGCGTGGCATGAATACACAATTTGCAATACTAATTAAATACACAGGAACCCCTGATATAGCATATTTCTACTGATATAATTTAAAATCGTCAAATTCTAATTAATTTTTATGGTTGCGTTAAAAAAATAAAGTCTGAACATTTCAAAAATCGCTGAATGTACCCTGACTATTGATTTTATTGGGATACACAGTATAAATGCTTATTTGACTTCAAATCGTTATTATATTAGATAACTATCATGAATGGTATATTACCCGTACTATAAATAACTATATAGACTCGTTTGATACATAATAATTTTAATTCATTCCCGAAATTATTTTCTTACATTGTTAATTTGTTTAATTGACTTGACAAATTCAGATAACAATTATGTTAACCTAAATTATTTTGGTTATTCATATACCACTGGTGGAAACATGGAGCTATATGATTGGTGTATTCACAGCATACTAGATAGTAATGATAATTTTATTTAATTTTTTAATAAATTTATCTCAAATTAACTTTTGGGTCCGAGAAGTTTTATTATAGTGTCCGAAAAATCTGGGGTCCAATAAGTCTTCTAATATTGGTGGGGACCAAAAAATCTGGGGTCTAAGAAGACACGTAGCCGATCATTTTGGCCGTCTGTTTAGGTAATTTTAAATGAAATCTCAATATTAATTTCAACGCCGATTGTCGTTTTTAAAGACATTTCTTGTTTATGGTTATTAATGCTGTTACATTTACCATGCAGTTTTCTTTTCCCTATTTTTTGTTCTCTTGTATTTATGCATTATTTGATTCTTAAAATAAGAAAATAAAAGATGATTTTTTATTCTCAAAATATACATTTGTTGATGTTCTGAATAAACATGACTTGAAATTCTAGTCGGGAAAATATCCGATTATATTGGTTTTGTAGCGTCAGTACGCATAACTGATGAATGCCATGAAAACAACACGTAATGCACAGTGCAGCACGATTAAACGCTATTTAAATAGTAAACACACTGTGTAGGGAAACAGTTTAGGTGGTTGACAATATTTTGTCAGGATTAGGAAAACGCTTTTAAATCTTTTGTTGCATGTAAAAACGTAACAACCTTTAATAGTGTGTTATAAAACGGTTTTCTTTGATTTAAAAAAATGTTCTGCCCAGTCAGGATTTGGAGGCTTTAACTGAGATGGAATATCCGTAAAACTTCGGTCGTTACGCATGCTACAATTTTTATTGTCTCCCTTTATTTGAAAGCAATGAGTGTTACCCAGAGAATAACAAATGATGATTGCCTGACTGTCTATATTTGGATTATAGTTTAGAATAAATTTTGCATGAAAGACCTAGAAAGCAACGGATGGCTTTAAAGAAGTACCGCTTTCGTGTTTTATGTGACGGCATTAAACATGATAGCATATTTATTGCTCGTCTATATTAATAGCGTATTGTTCAAATAGAAAACTAATTGATATTCTGATCTAACTAATTTACAGCATAATTTATAAATTATGGTAATAACTCATGCTAGGTATTCGAATACGGATTTTAGGACATAGTTTGACAATTGTGCATAAGTGCCTGGTTTCATGGGGTAGGGTCTACAGCTGTGTAATTTAACACTCCTTTGTATTTACCATTGTATGGACTTGTCTGTCATGTCTATGACCAGTTCAGTAAACATTACAAAAGCAATAAATAAATAATCACAAACATATTTAAAACAGTAGACATACCCATTTGGTTTTTGAATCAAAAGCTTCTTATCAGTGGACATGCGCAAACTATACGAACTTTCGATGCATAATGTGAGTACGACCTTCTATCTTCGCTTCTAGGAGACTTCTAAACACATATTTAAAACTAGAACTCCGCGGGTCGGATGTGTCGCCGACGGGGCATAACTCGAGTACCCTAAGAGCAATTATGTGGAAAACCGAACTTAACCTTCCTTTTATGCCTACTAACACTTCTTTAAAAGTGGGAGACATTGTCCTGGTTCGTAAGTTCGGAACGAAAGGTCGCTGCAAACGTGCAGACAATAAGGAGTCTGATCCCTATGTGCAGTTGACAGGGATATTTCTGTTTTCAAAGTCCAACTAGAATCAGGGAAAGGACCAGTGAGAACTCTACACAGAAACATGCTTTTACCTTTTGTAAGCATTTCCCTGCCGTTCGTGAATCTTTTTCTGCTAAACCTACAGTTCCTAAACCTGTTCATCCCAAACCTGAACCTAGGCCATCTCTTTCCAACTGTCATTCAGGTGTCCGGAGTCCGATTCAGGTGGTTGAGATGATAGCCTCAGAAGCTATGTGATTCCGCAACGGAGGAATACCAACATCAGACCCCGCCAGGAACCAGCTCGGAATTCTCTTCCATCTAGTGCAACTGTCACTTTACCGATTTTACCAGCTGCCCCAACTCCTAGTGCCAGTGAATCTACTCTGCCTAGTCCAAGTTTTCCGACCCCCAGACCTTACAGGGCAACGCCGGCCACCTGATCGGTACGGGAAATGGGCCGCATGCATGCTGCGTTTTAACTCATTTTCATATAGCTTGGGTGCAACTAGTACACAGTAATATGTACCTATTATTTTAATGTTTGTTTGTTGTTTTAATTTGATATTATTATGTGAATTGTCATGTATGTTATTCTTTATTCCAATATTAAGCTTTATACATATAAGAATTTGTTGCACGCAAACCTGAACCTGAAGTACAAAAAGGGTCACAATTCTGCTAAATTGCAGGTTAGAGTTATGGGCATTGGTCTGTGACTGCATAATGACCACGAAGACATTTGTGAAGTTTCAATTAAATATCTGTAGCGGTTTCACAATTACGTACTTGTTGCACGCAAACCTTAACCAGAGCATTTATCTGACGCCGACGAAGAGTAAGGTCTACATAATATTTACCTTGCAAAAATGGGGTTACTGGTCAACTCGTACAATGTCAACTTGAACCTTAGTCATTCCGTTTTCTTTTTGGTCAACTCGTACCCTCATCTTTGCTTAACTGGTACAATCCATAGTCACCCCGTACCCTTTTTGGTCAACTCGTACCCTTTTTAGTCTACTCGTACCCTACCATTTTCAACAGACAGATCATGGAAAAGTTTCAACTTTTATGTACAATTTCAAAGATTATGTATACAAATGTTGACAAACACTCGTATTTGATTTGCATGGTATAAAAGGTCAAATAATAAAAAAGTCAATTGTTTGTTGAAATTTAAAAAAATGCACATACACATGTAGTTATTTTTTCCTTAAATTCGACTTAATGTTGTAGGTAACGTATTGCTAAGAATGAAATGCAACATGTTTCTTTTAGTATTCGTATTTATGGTAAAATTTTACAATAATTAAACGTTAAGGAGATAAATCTCTATAATTGTCACTTCACTATAATTTTTACACTATGTCTTGTCTGATTTTCACGAGTTGTTGACGAGTAGCTTCAAGGAGTTTCTAAATCACGCGCTCAACATCAGCTTCTATTCACACCTGACATGTGGGGTTTTAATTAACTATAAGTGGATGGGCTATAGAAATGACACTGATAAGAATCTGCACATGTACTAAAGTGACAGTCAGTCGGCGTATTATGCCCATAATAATTATGATGTTCATGGACAGAAAGGAAGTATTCAAATAGAATGGGAGCGAAATACCATTGTAAACTGTTAATGTATATAAACATTATATTTTCTTGTATTTACGTATCAAATTTCAAGTTGATCTATAAGTTATTCGCAAGCGAGGATATTCATTATGCTCACCGATAATAATAGGACAGGAAATTCCCATTCTGGGAAACTCCCTATTGTCTACATGCATGCGTTAGGAACTGTACTTTGGTACAATGATTAGATACCAATTTGAATAGTTCTTTTGTTTCAACTTCCATGACAATAAGCAAATATACAGTCTTGACATTTGTCTGACTGCACAAATATTTAACGGCGCATATGGTCACCGCATACTGCTGCAATAAAATTGGAATACACAGTATACTTCATGGAAAAAGTCGTTAAACGGGCACGATATATGTGTATTTAAATTCAAATATTTAACAATCCATATATTCTATGATAAAACCACAAGATGCACGGAACAAAATATGATTTAAGCCACACATGATCGTTCAATTTTAGTAAAATAGTGCTAGCATGGTAAACATCTCGGTCAAAAACAAATACCTGTATTGAATGATATGCATAATTCGCATTTAAACCTTAAGTTTCAATATACAGTTTATAGATCCAAACGTATTTTTGCACATAAAACACAGTGATAAGATCACAGTAACTTCAATGGGCTTCTATTACACGAATTATAGTCAAAATAAAACACAAATCTGAATATATATCTAAAAATTCACTTCATGGATAAAAGACATGGACACTTTTTCACTTCGTCTATGACAAGGGACGAATTTCAGAAAAATGTGTTGTAAGAATATATAGTAGCGATATCCACTGTGTTCCGTTGAACTAAAATTATTGTCATATAATGATGAAAACCCGGAGAAATAAACATTTTCTTGCACTGCACTATGCTGTTTTGTCCATAAGTATTAGGTGCCCAGGCATTCATTATAAAAACAACGTAGTTGAATTGCATCAGTATACGGTGACCATATACACCGTGTATTTGAGAGTAGAGAAGTTTGTTAATATTCCCCAATTTCCAACATTTTATCTTTTCTGACGTGACTAAGTATTCTGTGAAATATTACATTTTTAACATTTTAATTTTTTCGACATAGTATTACTGGATCTTTTGTCCTAAGTAGAATTTTCGTGTGAACGCCATCACTCAAACACGACGTTGATTCGACGTCGGTACAACGTCGTAATCCAACGTCGTACTTACGACAAAATGTCAACGTCGTATCAATGTAGGTAAATGGTCGCCGACGTTGCGACTGAAATTGGTACAACGTCAGGTGTGTACTGTGCAGAGCATACATATTAAGATCATAGAAGACCATTTGGCGTCCTGAAATATTAAATCAATGTGACATTTATTGAAATATTAACAGTAATATCACATTAAACATATGATTCCTGATTTCATTTGTTTTGGACCATTAAAGTTATTGTATTGAACACTGTCACTATATTGAACATTGGACAGTCTGATTTCGCTGTTCCATTCTATGATCCACCATGAAACCTGTTTTATCGTACGGTCTCTTCTTTCTCAACTCACTTCAATGTCATTGACTTGGGTACGAGTTGACTAGGGTACGAGTTGACTAGAACCCCCACAATGGCATGGGATCGTGTTTTCTCTTAAGGTCACAATATACTAAAAGATTTCCTTAACAAATTCAATGTAAAAGCAATAAATTCAACAAAAAATAAACTCAACATTTTGCGCGTAGAGACCCTCATAACCATACCTTTTCTTAAAGAGCATTCCGAGCCGAATTGATTTAGACAATAAAAAAGATAGGTCATGTGATATGTAAGAAAGAACTCGACGCGAATCAAAGTTCACTGTTTTACTGCCATCTTTTTACCGGCTACTCTCCAGTTGAAGGTATACTGCCAACTGTCAAAGTCTCGTCATGTAGTCTCCAACCTTCAAGCGAAACAGTGAATTTTTAGTACACAACAATGTTTTTCCTACCACACGTACAAAGAATTATTCAAAAATAAAGTCATGGCAAGTGACTATACAGAAAATTGTGTCTTCAAATAAATGGTGTTGATTTATTTAGAGAGTATAGCATTGCACACCTGAAATATTTAGTATACTGTAACCTATAAGAGAAATTTGTTCTCATTAAAATTAGTTTTTCTTGCATATAATTATCTTCCCATGCATATTGCACCAATATATTAAGTTTGGCTTGTATATCTGTCCATTTGGCCATTTTATTTCATATTTTCAAACACAGGTGATTTTGGTCGGAAGCCGGTGATTTCAAGCGTCTTGAAGCTTAAATGTCCCTCTAACAATTAAAGCTGATATTTGCAATATTTGTGACAAAATACCCAAACAAACCAAACAAACATGTATGGGGGGCTTATGTGGGGTGAGGAGAGAATGACTTTGTTAGATATTTTTACTCTAAGCCATTTTGATAATGTATTTTTTGTGTATTTTTAAAAAAAAATCACCCCAAAAATGTAAATTTAATAGAAAAAAAATTCCAATTTCATCCAAGACAATTAACAAATTAGTCAAAATGGGAGATCAAAGATACTTTGAAGTGTAGAAATCAATCAGCTTCCAGTAATTGCTTGTTTCAAACCAATAAAGTGTAAAATCTTTAAAGCACCTTGTTTGTCGCAGCCTCTTTAATTACAGGCCACCAATGATATATTCTAGTATATAATGTCATGAGTGCCTTTAAACTGCAGCAGGTGGTCAATTTGCATTGCCTGCTCACATTTAGAGGTTTAAGGGAATACAAAATTGCATATTTTGGGCACAAAATAAGTACTTTGACTTTTTTTAAGGTGGCAATCTGGTCAAAATGGGGTTCATAACCAAGCAAAAGAAAAAGTTGCTCAATGTTGGTTTTAAATGAGGTGGGACTAGTCCGGTGAAGGGGAAAAAACATAATTATGAAAGAAGGTCAAATTCCAACACAACCTATGTAAGGTTAGAAAGGTCATCCTTTGAAGCACGGGTAGCTTACAATGACAAGGTTCTTACTTTTCGGGATGTAGACGGCTCTCAAACCCCAGCTAAGCCCTTGCGTCCGAGAGCGAACAAGATTCGCTATGTAGACCTGTTACGGGTTCCTGCTCCATCAAAAGTCCATCCCGACTTACTTACGAACAAGGTCTATGTCCCCGTCCTACTCCAGTCTATGATGTCCTCTGAAAATAGAAAGCATAGGTTAAGAAGTGATAAATGTAGGGGCGACTTGGTAATTGACGGCAGTGCTTCCATAAAGTGGGGCTTAGGCTGGGAGGAAAGGTTAAAATGTACAAGATGCAGATATGTAGGCAAGCATTATAAGCTTTACAATGAGGTTCCATCAAGTACCAGGGGCAGAAAGGCAGCTCAGATCAATGTAGGCTTCCAAATAGGTGTTGCAAGTACTTCTATTGGGAACACAGGTTCCCGCAGAATTCTCAACACAACCAATATCATTGCTCCCTCTCCACTTGCTATGCAAAAACAAGCAAATAAGGTCAATACTGCCCTTAAATCCCTAAATGAGAGAAGCATGTACCAGATTAGAGAAAACTTAGTTTGCTGAAAATGCCAAAATTGGTCAAAAAGATCCCTCTAAGGTAAATGTTGAAGGGGACACTTGCTACAACAATCCAATTTTTAACTCTGACGCGACACCCTTTCAAGCCGGAACTATTGCCATAAGCACTATGTGTGAAAACAATACCAGAAACAAGCAAATTGTAGGGGTACAAGTAGCAAATAAACTATGCAGGACTGCATCAATGCTTAGGAATAAGGGTAAACCTGTTCAGTGCCCCAATCATAGGGGGCATTGTTCTGCAAATGTTTCAGAGAGGGAACCAATAGGTGATGAAGGCAAATGGAATAGGTTGTTAGGTGACCAGATCTCTAAGGACATCAAAATAGCAAATTTCACTTGTGATGGGGACAGTAGGGCATTCCAAGGTGTTCGTAACTCTCACGGTCACAATGTGGGTCATCTTAAGGATCTGAGGCACCTAGGCAACTCGCTGAAGCGCGAGCTCAACAAAGCGCCTTTCTCAAAGGGCATGCTCAAGGGTCATTCCAAGTCTAATATCAGGAGTCGGTTCGCTCTCTCGGTCAAAGCTAGGTGTATGGCTGAGCTTAAAGCTGCCCACAATAAACACCAGGGTGACATCAAGGTTCTAAAGAAGGTCATGGTTGATGTAATCGCAACCATTGTTCTATGCTTCAGTGGTTACTGCGGTACTCATTGTGCAAAGTACAGTTATGTCTGTGCTGGTACAAATAGGCAAGCTAAGAATTTCATGCCAGACAATGTCAAGGTTAAAATGGTTGACAGTGACCAACAAGTCCTTAAAAAATGCATTGAAATGGTTTTAGGTCCAGCTGCTCTTGACGCTACCAAACTTTTAACCACAACCCAAAAAAGTGAAGCAGTAAACAGGTCGTACCAAGCTGTCAATCCTAAAACTGTGACTTTCTCACGCAACTGTGTAGGTCGAATTCACGGGCAGGTTCACAAATTAAACAATGGCTATGCTGACTTTGTAATTGCAAAAACCACTGAACTAAATGCTAACCTTACCCAGGGGTCAAAGATTATTAAGCAGATAGCATATGAGGACCGCAACGACCTTAACCGAAAGCAAACATCCGCTACCAACAAAGCACGAGCTTTACGTGCCAGGACGCGGAATTATCGATACAAACTGCATGAGGAATTACACTACGGCAAGGGCATGAGTGACCCCAAACCTGATTATGAAAGTCTTCCACACCTTAAGCATCATAAATATGCTTAGTTGATTGTGTACCTGATAATAAATTGTTATTATTACCTGTTTTGGCATAAGAGACCTCTAACAAGTGGCCCTCGCGTCAGCATCAGGCGTTCCTCTACCTGAAAAAGGCAAAAATACCCAATAGAAATAGATATAAAATGAAAAAAAACATGCATTTATGTATTTTAAGTGTATTTCTATGAATAAAAGGAAGTGATAAAGCTTGTTGTATTCATGTTTTTACCAAATATGCAGGCTGGCTCAGTTCCATGCCCGCTGCACTGTCCGAACTGTAAACATGTCCGCCGTTCCATGTTGGTGGAATGGGGCTCTATGTTTAAATGTTGAGGCTTAACACACAAGCTATTGTTGCATAAGTGGCTCACAGAGTCCCTGGCGTTCAATTCTGACTTCATGTAGCACATTAACGCTACATGGTGAACCAAGTATGTCTCTGATTTTATGTCCGAAGGCAATTTAGCCCTCATTCGGTCATAATAGGGTAAGGAACTATTTGAAATACAAACATTCCAGATCAAACAATCTGAATTGATGCATTTAATGCACTTATTTTCTACTCTTTTGCTCAGAAATGACCAAAAATCTGCTTTCTCATCCATATTTTGCACTTGCAGACGATATTTTATTTTAACCCAAAGTCAGTTTAGGTCACAATATACTAAAAGATTTCCTTAACAAATTCAATGTAAAAGCAATAAATTCAACAAAAAATAAACTCAACATTTTGCGCGTAGAGACCCTCATAACCATACCTTTTCTTAAAGAGCATTCCGAGCCGAATTGATTTAGACAATAAAAAAGATAGGTCATGTGATATGTAAGAAAGAACTCGACGCGAATCAAAGTTCACTGTTTTACTGCCATCTTTTTACCGGCTACTCTCCAGTTGAAGGTATACTGCCAACTGTCAAAGTCTCGTCATGTAGTCTCCAACCTTCAAGCGAAACAGTGAATTTTTAGTACACAACAATGTTTTTCCTACCACACGTACAAAGAATTATTCAAAAATAAAGTCATGGCAAGTGACTATACAGAAAATTGTGTCTTCAAATAAATGGTGTTGATTTATTTAGAGAGTATAGCATTGCACACCTGAAATATTTAGTATACTGTAACCTATAAGAGAAATTTGTTCTCATTAAAATTAGTTTTTCTTGCATATAATTATCTTCCCATGCATATTGCACCAATATATTAAGTTTGGCTTGTATATCTGTCCATTTGGCCATTTTATTTCATATTTTCAAACACAGGTGATTTTGGTCGGAAGCCGGTGATTTCAAGCGTCTTGAAGCTTAAATGTCCCTCTAACAATTAAAGCTGATATTTGCAATATTTGTGACAAAATACCCAAACAAACCAAACAAACATGTATGGGGGGCTTATGTGGGGTGAGGAGAGAATGACTTTGTTAGATATTTTTACTCTAAGCCATTTTGATAATGTATTTTTTGTGTATTTTTAAAAAAAAATCACCCCAAAAATGTAAATTTAATAGAAAAAAAATTCCAATTTCATCCAAGACAATTAACAAATTAGTCAAAATGGGAGATCAAAGATACTTTGAAGTGTAGAAATCAATCAGCTTCCAGTAATTGCTTGTTTCAAACCAATAAAGTGTAAAATCTTTAAAGCACCTTGTTTGTCGCAGCCTCTTTAATTACAGGCCACCAATGATATATTCTAGTATATAATGTCATGAGTGCCTTTAAACTGCAGCAGGTGGTCAATTTGCATTGCCTGCTCACATTTAGAGGTTTAAGGGAATACAAAATTGCATATTTTGGGCACAAAATAAGTACTTTGACTTTTTTTAAGGTGGCAATCTGGTCAAAATGGGGTTCATAACCAAGCAAAAGAAAAAGTTGCTCAATGTTGGTTTTAAATGAGGTGGGACTAGTCCGGTGAAGGGGAAAAAACATAATTATGAAAGAAGGTCAAATTCCAACACAACCTATGTAAGGTTAGAAAGGTCATCCTTTGAAGCACGGGTAGCTTACAATGACAAGGTTCTTACTTTTCGGGATGTAGACGGCTCTCAAACCCCAGCTAAGCCCTTGCGTCCGAGAGCGAACAAGATTCGCTATGTAGACCTGTTACGGGTTCCTGCTCCATCAAAAGTCCATCCCGACTTACTTACGAACAAGGTCTATGTCCCCGTCCTACTCCAGTCTATGATGTCCTCTGAAAATAGAAAGCATAGGTTAAGAAGTGATAAATGTAGGGGCGACTTGGTAATTGACGGCAGTGCTTCCATAAAGTGGGGCTTAGGCTGGGAGGAAAGGTTAAAATGTACAAGATGCAGATATGTAGGCAAGCATTATAAGCTTTACAATGAGGTTCCATCAAGTACCAGGGGCAGAAAGGCAGCTCAGATCAATGTAGGCTTCCAAATAGGTGTTGCAAGTACTTCTATTGGGAACACAGGTTCCCGCAGAATTCTCAACACAACCAATATCATTGCTCCCTCTCCACTTGCTATGCAAAAACAAGCAAATAAGGTCAATACTGCCCTTAAATCCCTAAATGAGAGAAGCATGTACCAGATTAGAGAAAACTTAGTTTGCTGAAAATGCCAAAATTGGTCAAAAAGATCCCTCTAAGGTAAATGTTGAAGGGGACACTTGCTACAACAATCCAATTTTTAACTCTGACGCGACACCCTTTCAAGCCGGAACTATTGCCATAAGCACTATGTGTGAAAACAATACCAGAAACAAGCAAATTGTAGGGGTACAAGTAGCAAATAAACTATGCAGGACTGCATCAATGCTTAGGAATAAGGGTAAACCTGTTCAGTGCCCCAATCATAGGGGGCATTGTTCTGCAAATGTTTCAGAGAGGGAACCAATAGGTGATGAAGGCAAATGGAATAGGTTGTTAGGTGACCAGATCTCTAAGGACATCAAAATAGCAAATTTCACTTGTGATGGGGACAGTAGGGCATTCCAAGGTGTTCGTAACTCTCACGGTCACAATGTGGGTCATCTTAAGGATCTGAGGCACCTAGGCAACTCGCTGAAGCGCGAGCTCAACAAAGCGCCTTTCTCAAAGGGCATGCTCAAGGGTCATTCCAAGTCTAATATCAGGAGTCGGTTCGCTCTCTCGGTCAAAGCTAGGTGTATGGCTGAGCTTAAAGCTGCCCACAATAAACACCAGGGTGACATCAAGGTTCTAAAGAAGGTCATGGTTGATGTAATCGCAACCATTGTTCTATGCTTCAGTGGTTACTGCGGTACTCATTGTGCAAAGTACAGTTATGTCTGTGCTGGTACAAATAGGCAAGCTAAGAATTTCATGCCAGACAATGTCAAGGTTAAAATGGTTGACAGTGACCAACAAGTCCTTAAAAAATGCATTGAAATGGTTTTAGGTCCAGCTGCTCTTGACGCTACCAAACTTTTAACCACAACCCAAAAAAGTGAAGCAGTAAACAGGTCGTACCAAGCTGTCAATCCTAAAACTGTGACTTTCTCACGCAACTGTGTAGGTCGAATTCACGGGCAGGTTCACAAATTAAACAATGGCTATGCTGACTTTGTAATTGCAAAAACCACTGAACTAAATGCTAACCTTACCCAGGGGTCAAAGATTATTAAGCAGATAGCATATGAGGACCGCAACGACCTTAACCGAAAGCAAACATCCGCTACCAACAAAGCACGAGCTTTACGTGCCAGGACGCGGAATTATCGATACAAACTGCATGAGGAATTACACTACGGCAAGGGCATGAGTGACCCCAAACCTGATTATGAAAGTCTTCCACACCTTAAGCATCATAAATATGCTTAGTTGATTGTGTACCTGATAATAAATTGTTATTATTACCTGTTTTGGCATAAGAGACCTCTAACAAGTGGCCCTCGCGTCAGCATCAGGCGTTCCTCTACCTGAAAAAGGCAAAAATACCCAATAGAAATAGATATAAAATGAAAAAAAACATGCATTTATGTATTTTAAGTGTATTTCTATGAATAAAAGGAAGTGATAAAGCTTGTTGTATTCATGTTTTTACCAAATATGCAGGCTGGCTCAGTTCCATGCCCGCTGCACTGTCCGAACTGTAAACATGTCCGCCGTTCCATGTTGGTGGAATGGGGCTCTATGTTTAAATGTTGAGGCTTAACACACAAGCTATTGTTGCATAAGTGGCTCACAGAGTCCCTGGCGTTCAATTCTGACTTCATGTAGCACATTAACGCTACATGGTGAACCAAGTATGTCTCTGATTTTATGTCCGAAGGCAATTTAGCCCTCATTCGGTCATAATAGGGTAAGGAACTATTTGAAATACAAACATTCCAGATCAAACAATCTGAATTGATGCATTTAATGCACTTATTTTCTACTCTTTTGCTCAGAAATGACCAAAAATCTGCTTTCTCATCCATATTTTGCACTTGCAGACGATATTTTATTTTAACCCAAAGTCAGTTTAGGTCACAATATACTAAAAGATTTCCTTAACAAATTCAATGTAAAAGCAATAAATTCAACAAAAAATAAACTCAACATTTTGCGCGTAGAGACCCTCATAACCATACCTTTTCTTAAAGAGCATTCCGAGCCGAATTGATTTAGACAATAAAAAAGATAGGTCATGTGATATGTAAGAAAGAACTCGACGCGAATCAAAGTTCACTGTTTTACTGCCATCTTTTTACCGGCTACTCTCCAGTTGAAGGTATACTGCCAACTGTCAAAGTCTCGTCATGTAGTCTCCAACCTTCAAGCGAAACAGTGAATTTTTAGTACACAACAATGTTTTTCCTACCACACGTACAAAGAATTATTCAAAAATAAAGTCATGGCAAGTGACTATACAGAAAATTGTGTCTTCAAATAAATGGTGTTGATTTATTTAGAGAGTATAGCATTGCACACCTGAAATATTTAGTATACTGTAACCTATAAGAGAAATTTGTTCTCATTAAAATTAGTTTTTCTTGCATATAATTATCTTCCCATGCATATTGCACCAATATATTAAGTTTGGCTTGTATATCTGTCCATTTGGCCATTTTATTTCATATTTTCAAACACAGGTGATTTTGGTCGGAAGCCGGTGATTTCAAGCGTCTTGAAGCTTAAATGTCCCTCTAACAATTAAAGCTGATATTTGCAATATTTGTGACAAAATACCCAAACAAACCAAACAAACATGTATGGGGGGCTTATGTGGGGTGAGGAGAGAATGACTTTGTTAGATATTTTTACTCTAAGCCATTTTGATAATGTATTTTTTGTGTATTTTTAAAAAAAAATCACCCCAAAAATGTAAATTTAATAGAAAAAAAATTCCAATTTCATCCAAGACAATTAACAAATTAGTCAAAATGGGAGATCAAAGATACTTTGAAGTGTAGAAATCAATCAGCTTCCAGTAATTGCTTGTTTCAAACCAATAAAGTGTAAAATCTTTAAAGCACCTTGTTTGTCGCAGCCTCTTTAATTACAGGCCACCAATGATATATTCTAGTATATAATGTCATGAGTGCCTTTAAACTGCAGCAGGTGGTCAATTTGCATTGCCTGCTCACATTTAGAGGTTTAAGGGAATACAAAATTGCATATTTTGGGCACAAAATAAGTACTTTGACTTTTTTTAAGGTGGCAATCTGGTCAAAATGGGGTTCATAACCAAGCAAAAGAAAAAGTTGCTCAATGTTGGTTTTAAATGAGGTGGGACTAGTCCGGTGAAGGGGAAAAAACATAATTATGAAAGAAGGTCAAATTCCAACACAACCTATGTAAGGTTAGAAAGGTCATCCTTTGAAGCACGGGTAGCTTACAATGACAAGGTTCTTACTTTTCGGGATGTAGACGGCTCTCAAACCCCAGCTAAGCCCTTGCGTCCGAGAGCGAACAAGATTCGCTATGTAGACCTGTTACGGGTTCCTGCTCCATCAAAAGTCCATCCCGACTTACTTACGAACAAGGTCTATGTCCCCGTCCTACTCCAGTCTATGATGTCCTCTGAAAATAGAAAGCATAGGTTAAGAAGTGATAAATGTAGGGGCGACTTGGTAATTGACGGCAGTGCTTCCATAAAGTGGGGCTTAGGCTGGGAGGAAAGGTTAAAATGTACAAGATGCAGATATGTAGGCAAGCATTATAAGCTTTACAATGAGGTTCCATCAAGTACCAGGGGCAGAAAGGCAGCTCAGATCAATGTAGGCTTCCAAATAGGTGTTGCAAGTACTTCTATTGGGAACACAGGTTCCCGCAGAATTCTCAACACAACCAATATCATTGCTCCCTCTCCACTTGCTATGCAAAAACAAGCAAATAAGGTCAATACTGCCCTTAAATCCCTAAATGAGAGAAGCATGTACCAGATTAGAGAAAACTTAGTTTGCTGAAAATGCCAAAATTGGTCAAAAAGATCCCTCTAAGGTAAATGTTGAAGGGGACACTTGCTACAACAATCCAATTTTTAACTCTGACGCGACACCCTTTCAAGCCGGAACTATTGCCATAAGCACTATGTGTGAAAACAATACCAGAAACAAGCAAATTGTAGGGGTACAAGTAGCAAATAAACTATGCAGGACTGCATCAATGCTTAGGAATAAGGGTAAACCTGTTCAGTGCCCCAATCATAGGGGGCATTGTTCTGCAAATGTTTCAGAGAGGGAACCAATAGGTGATGAAGGCAAATGGAATAGGTTGTTAGGTGACCAGATCTCTAAGGACATCAAAATAGCAAATTTCACTTGTGATGGGGACAGTAGGGCATTCCAAGGTGTTCGTAACTCTCACGGTCACAATGTGGGTCATCTTAAGGATCTGAGGCACCTAGGCAACTCGCTGAAGCGCGAGCTCAACAAAGCGCCTTTCTCAAAGGGCATGCTCAAGGGTCATTCCAAGTCTAATATCAGGAGTCGGTTCGCTCTCTCGGTCAAAGCTAGGTGTATGGCTGAGCTTAAAGCTGCCCACAATAAACACCAGGGTGACATCAAGGTTCTAAAGAAGGTCATGGTTGATGTAATCGCAACCATTGTTCTATGCTTCAGTGGTTACTGCGGTACTCATTGTGCAAAGTACAGTTATGTCTGTGCTGGTACAAATAGGCAAGCTAAGAATTTCATGCCAGACAATGTCAAGGTTAAAATGGTTGACAGTGACCAACAAGTCCTTAAAAAATGCATTGAAATGGTTTTAGGTCCAGCTGCTCTTGACGCTACCAAACTTTTAACCACAACCCAAAAAAGTGAAGCAGTAAACAGGTCGTACCAAGCTGTCAATCCTAAAACTGTGACTTTCTCACGCAACTGTGTAGGTCGAATTCACGGGCAGGTTCACAAATTAAACAATGGCTATGCTGACTTTGTAATTGCAAAAACCACTGAACTAAATGCTAACCTTACCCAGGGGTCAAAGATTATTAAGCAGATAGCATATGAGGACCGCAACGACCTTAACCGAAAGCAAACATCCGCTACCAACAAAGCACGAGCTTTACGTGCCAGGACGCGGAATTATCGATACAAACTGCATGAGGAATTACACTACGGCAAGGGCATGAGTGACCCCAAACCTGATTATGAAAGTCTTCCACACCTTAAGCATCATAAATATGCTTAGTTGATTGTGTACCTGATAATAAATTGTTATTATTACCTGTTTTGGCATAAGAGACCTCTAACAAGTGGCCCTCGCGTCAGCATCAGGCGTTCCTCTACCTGAAAAAGGCAAAAATACCCAATAGAAATAGATATAAAATGAAAAAAAACATGCATTTATGTATTTTAAGTGTATTTCTATGAATAAAAGGAAGTGATAAAGCTTGTTGTATTCATGTTTTTACCAAATATGCAGGCTGGCTCAGTTCCATGCCCGCTGCACTGTCCGAACTGTAAACATGTCCGCCGTTCCATGTTGGTGGAATGGGGCTCTATGTTTAAATGTTGAGGCTTAACACACAAGCTATTGTTGCATAAGTGGCTCACAGAGTCCCTGGCGTTCAATTCTGACTTCATGTAGCACATTAACGCTACATGGTGAACCAAGTATGTCTCTGATTTTATGTCCGAAGGCAATTTAGCCCTCATTCGGTCATAATAGGGTAAGGAACTATTTGAAATACAAACATTCCAGATCAAACAATCTGAATTGATGCATTTAATGCACTTATTTTCTACTCTTTTGCTCAGAAATGACCAAAAATCTGCTTTCTCATCCATATTTTGCACTTGCAGACGATATTTTATTTTAACCCAAAGTCAGTTTAGGTCACAATATACTAAAAGATTTCCTTAACAAATTCAATGTAAAAGCAATAAATTCAACAAAAAATAAACTCAACATTTTGCGCGTAGAGACCCTCATAACCATACCTTTTCTTAAAGAGCATTCCGAGCCGAATTGATTTAGACAATAAAAAAGATAGGTCATGTGATATGTAAGAAAGAACTCGACGCGAATCAAAGTTCACTGTTTTACTGCCATCTTTTTACCGGCTACTCTCCAGTTGAAGGTATACTGCCAACTGTCAAAGTCTCGTCATGTAGTCTCCAACCTTCAAGCGAAACAGTGAATTTTTAGTACACAACAATGTTTTTCCTACCACACGTACAAAGAATTATTCAAAAATAAAGTCATGGCAAGTGACTATACAGAAAATTGTGTCTTCAAATAAATGGTGTTGATTTATTTATAGAGTATAGCATTGCACACCTGAAATATTTAGTATACTGTAACCTATAAGAGAAATTTGTTCTCATTAAAATTAGTTTTTCTTGCATATAATTATCTTCCCATGCATATTGCACCAATATATTAAGTTTGGCTTGTATATCTGTCCATTTGGCCATTTTATTTCATATTTTCAAACACAGGTGATTTTGGTCGGAAGCCGGTGATTTCAAGCGTCTTGAAGCTTAAATGTCCCTCTAACAATTAAAGCTGATATTTGCAATATTTGTGACAAAATACCCAAACAAACCAAACAAACATGTATGGGGGGCTTATGTGGGGTGAGGAGAGAATGACTTTGTTAGATATTTTTACTCTAAGCCATTTTGATAATGTATTTTTTGTGTATTTTTAAAAAAAAATCACCCCAAAAATGTAAATTTAATAGAAAAAAAATTCCAATTTCATCCAAGACAATTAACAAATTAGTCAAAATGGGAGATCAAAGATACTTTGAAGTGTAGAAATCAATCAGCTTCCAGTAATTGCTTGTTTCAAACCAATAAAGTGTAAAATCTTTAAAGCACCTTGTTTGTCGCAGCCTCTTTAATTACAGGCCACCAATGATATATTCTAGTATATAATGTCATGAGTGCCTTTAAACTGCAGCAGGTGGTCAATTTGCATTGCCTGCTCACATTTAGAGGTTTAAGGGAATACAAAATTGCATATTTTGGGCACAAAATAAGTACTTTGACTTTTTTTAAGGTGGCAATCTGGTCAAAATGGGGTTCATAACCAAGCAAAAGAAAAAGTTGCTCAATGTTGGTTTTAAATGAGGTGGGACTAGTCCGGTGAAGGGGAAAAAACATAATTATGAAAGAAGGTCAAATTCCAACACAACCTATGTAAGGTTAGAAAGGTCATCCTTTGAAGCACGGGTAGCTTACAATGACAAGGTTCTTACTTTTCGGGATGTAGACGGCTCTCAAACCCCAGCTAAGCCCTTGCGTCCGAGAGCGAACAAGATTCGCTATGTAGACCTGTTACGGGTTCCTGCTCCATCAAAAGTCCATCCCGACTTACTTACGAACAAGGTCTATGTCCCCGTCCTACTCCAGTCTATGATGTCCTCTGAAAATAGAAAGCATAGGTTAAGAAGTGATAAATGTAGGGGCGACTTGGTAATTGACGGCAGTGCTTCCATAAAGTGGGGCTTAGGCTGGGAGGAAAGGTTAAAATGTACAAGATGCAGATATGTAGGCAAGCATTATAAGCTTTACAATGAGGTTCCATCAAGTACCAGGGGCAGAAAGGCAGCTCAGATCAATGTAGGCTTCCAAATAGGTGTTGCAAGTACTTCTATTGGGAACACAGGTTCCCGCAGAATTCTCAACACAACCAATATCATTGCTCCCTCTCCACTTGCTATGCAAAAACAAGCAAATAAGGTCAATACTGCCCTTAAATCCCTAAATGAGAGAAGCATGTACCAGATTAGAGAAAACTTAGTTTGCTGAAAATGCCAAAATTGGTCAAAAAGATCCCTCTAAGGTAAATGTTGAAGGGGACACTTGCTACAACAATCCAATTTTTAACTCTGACGCGACACCCTTTCAAGCCGGAACTATTGCCATAAGCACTATGTGTGAAAACAATACCAGAAACAAGCAAATTGTAGGGGTACAAGTAGCAAATAAACTATGCAGGACTGCATCAATGCTTAGGAATAAGGGTAAACCTGTTCAGTGCCCCAATCATAGGGGGCATTGTTCTGCAAATGTTTCAGAGAGGGAACCAATAGGTGATGAAGGCAAATGGAATAGGTTGTTAGGTGACCAGATCTCTAAGGACATCAAAATAGCAAATTTCACTTGTGATGGGGACAGTAGGGCATTCCAAGGTGTTCGTAACTCTCACGGTCACAATGTGGGTCATCTTAAGGATCTGAGGCACCTAGGCAACTCGCTGAAGCGCGAGCTCAACAAAGCGCCTTTCTCAAAGGGCATGCTCAAGGGTCATTCCAAGTCTAATATCAGGAGTCGGTTCGCTCTCTCGGTCAAAGCTAGGTGTATGGCTGAGCTTAAAGCTGCCCACAATAAACACCAGGGTGACATCAAGGTTCTAAAGAAGGTCATGGTTGATGTAATCGCAACCATTGTTCTATGCTTCAGTGGTTACTGCGGTACTCATTGTGCAAAGTACAGTTATGTCTGTGCTGGTACAAATAGGCAAGCTAAGAATTTCATGCCAGACAATGTCAAGGTTAAAATGGTTGACAGTGACCAACAAGTCCTTAAAAAATGCATTGAAATGGTTTTAGGTCCAGCTGCTCTTGACGCTACCAAACTTTTAACCACAACCCAAAAAAGTGAAGCAGTAAACAGGTCGTACCAAGCTGTCAATCCTAAAACTGTGACTTTCTCACGCAACTGTGTAGGTCGAATTCACGGGCAGGTTCACAAATTAAACAATGGCTATGCTGACTTTGTAATTGCAAAAACCACTGAACTAAATGCTAACCTTACCCAGGGGTCAAAGATTATTAAGCAGATAGCATATGAGGACCGCAACGACCTTAACCGAAAGCAAACATCCGCTACCAACAAAGCACGAGCTTTACGTGCCAGGACGCGGAATTATCGATACAAACTGCATGAGGAATTACACTACGGCAAGGGCATGAGTGACCCCAAACCTGATTATGAAAGTCTTCCACACCTTAAGCATCATAAATATGCTTAGTTGATTGTGTACCTGATAATAAATTGTTATTATTACCTGTTTTGGCATAAGAGACCTCTAACAAGTGGCCCTCGCGTCAGCATCAGGCGTTCCTCTACCTGAAAAAGGCAAAAATACCCAATAGAAATAGATATAAAATGAAAAAAAACATGCATTTATGTATTTTAAGTGTATTTCTATGAATAAAAGGAAGTGATAAAGCTTGTTGTATTCATGTTTTTACCAAATATGCAGGCTGGCTCAGTTCCATGCCCGCTGCACTGTCCGAACTGTAAACATGTCCGCCGTTCCATGTTGGTGGAATGGGGCTCTATGTTTAAATGTTGAGGCTTAACACACAAGCTATTGTTGCATAAGTGGCTCACAGAGTCCCTGGCGTTCAATTCTGACTTCATGTAGCACATTAACGCTACATGGTGAACCAAGTATGTCTCTGAAATATTTAGTATACTGTAACCTTAAGTAACGTAATTTGGCCAAGGGAAGTAAAACTCGAATCGCGATATCATGGTTAGCCTGGTACCCGGCCCAATCTCATTAAAATCAAATCCTAACACTGTATAACAGGTCACGTTCAAATAACCTTCCGAACAATAAAATATCAGCCCTGCTGCGCCCAAAGAGATTGCCTTTTGCACAGCAATGCTGGGCTACCGTTTTTTGAAAAGTGATGCATTTCCAGCTGATCGTCGGGAATAAATCATGTACAGTTACTTTTCACGTGGATAACAATGGATATAGTGGTACCTTAGGCGAGTAAACATCATAAGTCCACGTTAATTTCGTGCATAGTATTTATGGTTGATATACCACAACATTTTGAAGGCAACAGTGTGATTGGCTCCTGAAAAGGGTCATCTAAACGTGACCCCTAATGCGAAGTCATCAGATCCAGTCAGCGGATAATATAGTAGCGTCAGACTGGAGATGACTTTAATGAAATTGGTACCCGGTCGTACGTTTAAAACCAGTATGTCAGGCACACGTGAATAACGGTGGCTCCCACTGAGGTCAAAATATTAATGGCTATGACATTGTTTATGTATTTACCTTTGGACCATTTATAGATATGGCAGGTCTCACTTACTGTAATTTAACATACCCGGTAGTTCGTGACCGTGGACAAGCAGAATACTTATCCGCTGGTCTCATATTCTATCACACAATTAAATTGATATTATAAATCTTTGTTTAGTTATATTAATTATATAACATCGCACATTATAATATAGATTTTCTATTGTTAATTGTTTCGTAAATTTGCTCTTCAAAACCCTTTAAACACTTTTCACGCCTACCGTATTAAAAAACAAAACACAAAACTGGACATTTACAAAAGGGATTACTGTTAAAACGGCCCCAAGTTAAAACGGCCCCTAAAATGGTGATAACAGCCCCAAAAATGGTCAGAACAGCCGCACATGTTTCGAATACGGTATTCTGGATTACCTACCCATATCACTATACGTTAATGGGTCTGGCACAAACGAGAAATCCGCGTACTAACAACAACAAAACGATATAAGTTTATGAATAAAGGTTTATAAACCAAGAGTCTATTTGAAGACCACAAATTATGTGAGTGGATAGAGGTAAACAGACTTTAATACATTCGTATGATTTGTGGTTTCAATCTTGTATATTGAGTTAATGGACACTTAACTAAGTGAATAGTATTTTGGATAACTTCATCATCTAAAATTTCGGATGAAATTTATGACAATAATTTATCAAATTTTATGTCGGTATGTTAAATTTTCATGACTAATATTTTAGTTTTCCCATGTTGATGCACATCTAAGATGTTAAAATTTTATTAATTATGATACAATTGTTGTAAACACTATAATTACTTTTAGTCAAGTTTTAAACCAGAGATCTGTTCTAATTCATTTATATTATTATTATTAATGGATATTTGTTTGAACACGACATCATAATTTATAAAAAGAAAACATTACGTTGACATAAAAGTTTAATTCTAAAATATTATTTTTGTTAAATTTGTTTTTCAGGTGGTTAATGAACGTTACGAAATCATCTGCCTGGTTTTCAACGCATAACGGATCAGAATAGATCGGAAACTGACCATTCATATGGTGCTAATATTCTGGATTAATTTCATGACCAATCCCTACACAAGTTATGTGGCCGGCTGGGAATCGAACCCGCGATCCTCGGATTTGTAATCCGGCGCTCTACCAACTGAGCTAGCCGGCCCGGCATATTGCTGAACTGTTCTGTAATATCAGTCTGTGCATCCTAAAAACATGTTATATTATGGAAGTGATGATACTATTTATCGCAAAGAAGCATTATTGAACATACATTATTCAACAATTTTGGGCATAGGCAATTATCAAAAAATGTATGTTCAAAACTTGCAAAAGTAAATGGTCTTTAAGCATTATTTTCAACACTTAACATATTATAGAGACATTATTTTAGGCTCTTAGTCTAGACCACTGGAATTGGGAATTTTAGCGTCAATTCACCTGAAATTGGGAAAAAGTATAATTGTTTGATTACTAAAATTTGAAGAATTTATTGTTAAAACTACATAAAATAGAATATTCTGTACACACACAAATCAGTAAAATGGTTATTACAACTTCAACAGTCCTTAATTCAACATTGAACACCTCTTTTTTCAATCATCTGAAAGTCAAACCATCAGTTGGGAATTTTAGGACTGGATTTGGGAAAAAAGATACTTTTTTGCTATTGGGAATATGATCCATTAACGGTGATAAAACCAGCTTGAAAAATCATAATACAGTGTCTGGTGAACTGCATAAGAATAATTGTTACCTTCATTTTATGGATTTGAAAAAAAGGTTATCCATATGTAAATACAGAATTACAAACATTGTACATTATATTCTGAATATATCTGTTAGCATTACCAGTAGCCAAAATAGCCATTGGCTACTAAAATTTATAATTGGCTACTAAATGTTCTTTCTGGCTGCTGAAATTAATGTAAATATTTGAAAGCTTAATTTCACACTTTCTGAGGAAAATATTTCTTAATACCAGACTATCTTTGTAAAATAGAACTGTTTGGCTACTAATTCAGATTTCTTAGCGCCAACCTAGATATATGTATTGTTGATGAAAATAAATACTGATGTTTGTGTTGTATCTGTCTTCACAGTATGTCAAGTTTTCATAATCTTTGTATAAACTTTCAAATACACATGAGTTACTGCATATCTCACAATAAACAATTAGGTTTGTCAGACTTTTTAAATGAGTTGTAAACAAAGTCATTATCACGATTATGACATGTGTTCAGGATTCACTTCTTAATTTCATATTAAGGAATATTATAGTAGTCTGCTCAGTTATCTAATTAAATATTTATACAAGTAAAATTAAATAACATATTTACTTCCATTAAAGTATATAGGTGGCGCGTCGTGAGAAAACCGGTCTTAATGCATGTGCGTAAAGTGTCGTCCCGGATTAGCCTGTGCAGTCCGTACAGGCTAATCCAGGACGGCACTTTCCGCTTTTATGGTATTTTCTGTTTTAAGGAAGCCTCTTTTAAACACAAATCCACTGTAGGCGGAAAGTGCCGTCCCTGATTAGCCTGTGCGGACTGCACAGGCTAATCCGGGAAGACACTTTACGCACATGCATTAAGACCGGTTTTCCCACAACACGCCTCATAGCTATTATACAAATAATATATTTATTATATAAACCAAAATGACTATTATATTAGTGTGAAAATAGTTTTGTCAAATGTAAAGTTTAAAAAATCTTAACAAGCTAATTAATTGTATGATACTGATTGTATTAATTGATATGCATATCTGTTGTTAAATACATATAATTTGAGGCAATGCAAGAACATCCAAAAAGATCATTTTCTATACAAATGTCTGTCTACTGAAGCACTAACATCTGATGTGCACATCTGTTGGTGTTTTTTGTTTTTTTTTAGAATTTAAGAACTGAGCCTTTAAAAGCAAATACAGGTACCAGTTTTAATTGTTATTTCCATTTTATTAACATAGCAATTTTTTTTTACATTATGTCATTCTTTTGTTGCACAAAGAAGTTACTTTGACAAAGGATGTATCTTTGTAACACAATTGATTTCTGAACAAATTTAGTAGAGTTACAGTAGAACACACATGCATCAAATTGTATATTCAATTTCTCAAATAATCTCAAAAAAAACATGCATTGCGTGCCCAATTACGCTGAAGTATATTCAAGTGGATTCAAGCAACACAGCAAGTATTGTGATAGTAAACTTGTATAACAGATGTTCATGATTAATCAATTTATAAACACTAATAACATGTGAACAAAATCAAATAATTTTGTGATGTTTCATTGAGCATATTAGTTTCAGACTATTAACTAATATTGTTTTCCATTATGGCCAATATATCTTTTTATGCAACACTGACAGTATTGAAACGAGTCATTAATCCGAAACCCCATACTGGATTTGCTGTGTCCGAAATACACTCCACTTGTGTTTTCCTCTGTTTCAGCATTAACGTGTCGCTCATTGCACAAAATCTTTATTCTTTGTGATCTAACATAAATTTTCTTCAACTAGGTCGTGCGATTCATAGATGGACTATTTTTTGTCAAACTTGCATAACTGAGATAAACCTCACAGCCGACATTGCTTTTGTTTGTGCCAGGCGTACTATCATAGTACGAACCGGGAAACAGGCTACGAATACGGTTAAAACAGCCTCTCATTTGGTTTAAACTGCCCCGCATATGGTTAAAACGGCCTGACAATTGAGACCATCAAAAGTAGTTTTTACAATTGGATTTTAAATTGTCTAAGCTTAAGTTTTAGATTTAGAAGTTGTAATAGACAGGTTTGTTGAAATTTAATAAAATGATATGATTAAACATTATAATTAGTTGTCATTTTGAAGTAAATATTTTCACAGACTGAATATGCTGAAAAGGTAGTAAAATAACGGCTAAATTGGTAAACAGTTGCGAGCATAAAGTAAAGTGTTGGTGATACTAAATTTGTCGGTTTACAAATAATAGCCGGGCTCTTTTGAATGTGCGAATTACTGTTAATTGGAAATGGAATTTTAAAAAAAAAATCCTTTTTTAATTAAAACGTCTTTGTCGGACATTTTATTACTGTTACTTTAAAGTTTTTATAAAAACCTTACTTCGTTACGATTATTTTTGAATAGTTTAATGATTTAATTTAATTATTATTTCGAAATATTTATTTTTCGTGTATGTTATTATAAGTTGTCATTTTCACAGTTTGAATTTGCTAAAAAAAGGAAGTAAAATAACGTGAAACTGGTAAACAATTGCAAGCATATAAAAGTAAAGTGTTTGTGCTACAAAATTTGTTGGCGTTATTGTTAGGCCATACAAATTTGATTCTAACTTTAGCGTCCCCATGATTTTTCAAAACCTACTAACCAGGCAGGAAAAAAACAAACAATGAGTCGATAACATTATTTTTCATAACTTAATCGTGGCAGTGGTACAAGTTAAAGCAAATGTTACTTGCAAAACTATTATATATCATCTTCCTATTGGAAACCTACTTTAACAAAGTATTTTAACAGTAAATTGACTAGTTGCATTTTTTTTTTTACTAATATTGGTAAAGTAACAACACATACAAGTCATTTTCTTCAAGTTCAGTATGAAGTTATATCATATAGGTATTGACAAACCCTGGCATTTATTTAATGCTAAGTAGTGAAATATAGACAAATATCAGTGAGATATATCACTTACGGTGAGGGACTACATTTTGGGTCCCGATTTAATACGGTAAGTGAAACGGACCGTCATCGATGCCGGGTTCAAAACTGTTAAATGACGTCATTTATGTAATGACGTCGTTATTATTCCCGCGATATTTTCCAATAAAATGTAAAACAAAGGTTAATAAAGCAATAAATAACAAGAAAATGTGTTTATTTTTGGTGTGATAACGCGTGATATCATCGACGGAAAGGGAGACTATTTACATTTTCTCTCGCGCAAGCGCTCGTGAAAATATTAATTGTCTCCCTTTCCGGTAATGATATCACGCGTTATCACACCGAAAACAAACAAATATCCTCTATTTACACCAATGAATACATTAAGATAATAACATCTTCATGATCATAGAAACATGTTTTAACATATTTTAAATTGAATATATACACATTTGAAAATATGTTCTAAAAAGGGCAATTCAAATTAGTAATAAAACAAACATACCAATTCAACGTGTTTTAGATCTATAAAGCTGTAGGTAAGTTACTGACAAATGCAAGATGCCAAATCAGAATTGTGTTATATCATCAACTTAATTATTTTAAGTGAAACACATACCCAAAATGCAAGATGCCCACCAACAATATTCATTTAAAACTAAAATATAACTTGAATAAAGCATGATGATTTATATTATTTACAATGTCATTTATTGACTGAGATCAAACAATTAAAAAATCACACAAAGTGTGTCATTATAGGCATATTTTATACGCTTTACAACTCGATTTTTTACATTGTCAAAAATGTTGTTTTTTTCGTTCAGGCATCCAAAAACCTACCAGCCCGATGACGCTCAACATAGAATGAAATTGGCATGGCCTTATTTTAAGAGACCGGTATGATTTTGTTTTCATTCAAAAATAGGATGATTATTTAATTTCGCAATGTATTGTATTCTTTACATAACACTTACAAGCTGTAAAGTTAGATATGAAAACCTTATTATTTATTTATTTATTGACATCAGGTCAACAGCATATCATAGCACATATTTGGCAAAACTGGCAATATAACTATTAAAATATTTAACAGTTAATATTATAAATATAAGTATCACATAAAAATAAGTATCACAGCACTGTTATGTTACACAACAGATAAAACAGGTACAGAAATCCAATTAAAACACATTTGAACCAATTAAATACTGCTAAAAAGACTATGACTTAGGAACATACTAGCGGCATACTTTAAATATTGCCGGCACATTAAGAATAATTTTAGAATACATGCTTAGAGCTTATTTCCAATGGGGTCCATATTACATGGTATACAAGTGTGTACACATGTAGACAAAAATAAATAAACTAGACATGTAGTAAAAAGTTGAGATTTTGGTACAAAGTGAGAATACAAAAAGTATGCTTTAAATTAATAGGTTCATATGTAATTGCACTATTAATTATATTGAACTGATACTCAGGCAAGTTTTGACAACAACAACAATAGTATAGAAAGTCACATTTGCTTTCAAACACTTGATTATTCAATAATGCTATCTTAACCACTTTTTTTTTAATTTGTTTAGTTGTTTCACTTTCTTTATAAGTTCAGGCAGAGTGTTCCAGTCTTTAGCTCCGATGAAGATGAAAGTCTGTTTGCCTGAATCATTCTCTACACTTGGTAACACAAAGTTCGAAGAGCATTCTCTTGTAGATCTTTTTAAAGCGTCACATGGATATGATGGACAGGTCTTATAATACACTTTATGCATATTCTTCAAATGTAACTGTTTCACTCTATTTTCAACATTCAACATATTTAGATCTGAATAATCCTTCCAAGTAATAGATTCTATAGGAGAGTACTCTTGTATAAATCTAATAATCCTATTTTGTAATACTTGAACCTTACTTCTTTACATTTAATTTTATGAATTATTTATTAGTGTATTAGTTAAGTTAGTCATATATTGTTCTAATTTTATTATTTTCCGTTCATTTTCATCAATTAAAGATGTGTTAATTTACCAGTGCTGAAGTAACTAATTGCAAATGCCGAAATGGCCAAACTTGAGTGCCGAAGTAACCAGGTGCCGAAATAACTATATACCGTCACTATAGTGCACCCCTGTTTAGCATGTTGTTTACTGTGTACTGATATAAGCTTAATTGGTGACACCTACAAACCCTAACCTTATTCTGTTACTCTTCATATAGATCTATTGAAGACGAATACCATTTTGTTACACATGTAAATGTTTTAACTTGAGGCCGTTTTAACTTGCTTCCTAAAATCAAAACACTGACAGCGCAGAAAGACTGTCGGCTACAAAGGAAACTAAAAGCATGTGAATTATGAGTGCATTTTTGCTAAAAAGTTAACATTTGTTTGAATGAAGTTCAATTTCCGACCTTTAAACTTTATAATGTGGCTTCTTAATCAATAATATATGACATCATAATAAAAACTGACTTGTAAGTAACGAACATAATATTTTTTCGAGGTAATAATTTATGCAAACGGAATTATATACATGCCAGTTAATAAGCAACGGGAGAGAATAACCGATGAAGCGTAGTAGTTAGGCGCAACGATTGCTAGTGCTTCGTAGCCAAAGATCTATAAATAAACATGTTTATTTATAGATATTTGTTCGTAGCCTACTTAGTCAAAGGTAGGTCATGCGATGCAAACTCTCGATTTTCCATAGTGCTGTTTAAAATTAATAAATTGCAGCAATTTCTTGTCAAAATTATTCAAAATAAGAACTAGTAACCAGAAAAAACACTTATCCAACGAGTCAAAAATAACCGATGTAGCGCATTAATTTTGTGATCTTATTACAGGACATTCAAGTGAATATTTCGGGTACATACAAGTAAATAGTAAAAGTAGGGGTGTCATTAGTTTAAAGTGACATTTTTTATAAATTGACCTTTTTTACAAACTATAATTGTAATAAGTCACATGATATACACATTATAATACATAATGCCTACATTATCTTTAAATAATTAAAAGGTCAGACAACGGGTGTAAAAATTTGCCGTTTTGACGAAGGACCCTTTCTGGTTTCGATTTACTGACTAATAGCCTGCAAAGAAAAGAAGTAGTTTTCCGCGATACCTGTTTTGGAAATTACCCTCTCAAAAGATCGTTGGCTTCCGCCAACAGTCTAATTACCGTCTCAAAAGACCGTTGGCTTCCGCCAACAGTCAAACAACACATAATTTAAGGTGGCACTATACAGTTGTAGCCAAAAATTCGAATTGGCAGGGGTGAAAATTCCAATAAATAGGGATACAGTGAAACTGAGCAGCAGTTTGTGTGTTTTAGAAGTTGTAAGTATCAGATTTAAGGGCTGGAGTTTTTAATTGCATGCTTAGTGAATTCGAAAATATGACCTATGTAAAGCCAGTGAATGTTTTGAGCCACCTTGCACATAAAATTCGTAAATTAGGATTCCTAGCTCTGAACGCCATTTTGGCAGGATATTTAAAAGGGCGTACATACATTGGAATTTAATGGAAAATCTGAGTGGTTAACCCCCAGTTTGCTCAGTTGCAATCAAACACCTGGTAAGTTACGCAGACAGGCATGCAGTGTTTGAGGTGCTTGCATTTGCAGGAAAGTTGCAAATTTATGTTGAAAATCAACGAAATGGTCGCGAAAACTGGTAACATTTGAACCCCAAAATTGGCTGATCATGCATGTTAAAGTTATAGTGGAACTGTGTGCGTAAGTCTTTTCCCTACCGTACACATGTCTGATAATTCCGTACAGTATAATTTATATGGACGGTAAGCTTTCAATTACACCTTATCGTAACGAATATATATTTCAAAATTTAACACAATGGTGATATTGAATGTAATTAACGTTTATTAAGTTATTGATACCCTAATACATATGTAGGTTAATAAATGAACATACTTAAATACACGTAGAACTTTAACATATGCTCCCATTTATAATTTATATCAAGATTAAGTACGATATTAAATACCTGTATGTTGAAACATTTCCATTGTATATATATATGCCGATAGAATAACATGAACTATTTATAAAAATGGTATATGCTGTATTTCTAAAAAAATCTAGTAATCATGTTTTATACAAATAAACCTAGCAATAGTATATTTTAATATATAAACAACACACGCCATTAACATTGTTGACGTTAGGCTGATTGTTTTGTAAAATTAAATCTAATGATGTTGCGTGGTATGTACATCGTATCATGTAAAGTATAATATTATGGGGGACTCAAACTTTTAAGTCAACTTCTGAATGTCAAGAAGTACATAGAGTCCTGATATTTTATAAAAACTATAAAATATTCGTATAATAATTAACTATAATAGAACTATTAAAGATGATGTTGTAACATAAACTTACAGTACATTCCGCATTTTTGACAGTTTTTGTAAATGCAATAATACTGATTTTAACTATATTTGGAAAATTAATATTCTTATTTAAAATTAATATTGAAGGGAAAACATACTATATTATTACCTACTTTACAATGTAAATGATAATTATGCGTTATTTTTTACTGTTTACCACTTTGTTGAAACAAGCTCCTCTCAACAGGCAACATTCATGATGTTTCATGGTTTTGTTTCGTTATGTAGCCCTCATCATTATTCGAAGGGGAGTAATGTGCGTAGAACGTTACGCAATGTAATAATTTTATGATAACACTGGCTGTTACTGACTGTTACAAACAGGACCCAAGTTAATATTATGATTGTTCTATTTTGTAATTGTGAGTCACAACTGTCGTTGTAGAAGTTTTGATGGAAGACAAAGCAGTTGCCTATTATTTTTTATTGGAAGTAGAAAATAAAAAGATATTTCATCGTCATTTGGGAACAGTCAAATTGTTTTCATTCAGTATCAGGGCGGGGAGAGGGTGACATTTTCAACTGTTGCCTAACGGCCTCGGTTCTAAAGTTGCCCCCTCTAATTCAGTAGTAGCAGCAGCAGTAGCGGAAGTAGTAGTAGTAGTAGCAGCAGCAGCAGTAGTAGTAGTAGTAGTAGTATAGGAGTAGTAGCAGTATAAATAGCAATAGTAGTAGTAGTAGCAGCAAAAGTAGGTGCTGTTGTTGTTGTTGCATCAGCAGTATTAGTCGTTGTTGCCGTGGTAGTAATTGGTATTTGCTGTTGTTAAATTATAGCGAATACATTTAAATTATCATTGATTTATTTGGGAAAATTGCTTTCGTTTTTTGTTTTATTATTGCACATCAAATAAAATGTTGCAAAAAGTACGCATTTATTATCAAAATGTCGTTACACATTCATATTTGAAAAAAATGTTAGAAAGATTGTATCACAGTTATATCGAATCATTTATAAATAATTTAGCTTGATACTTGCTGATTTTTCTATAGACATAGAACAAAATTATCGTTGTTTAACTACTCAATAAACAACGTAAAAAGAAGTTCCGATTCTGAGAGGCGCATAGTAAAAAGTAGTTTCAATTACAACTGCAAACATATATACCAAATCAAGTTAGAATTGAATAATTTTCGCATTATCGTTGTTTATCGACCAAAAACAACTATGTGTCGTTCTTAATTATTAAGCGTGATGTTATTTAACATTTAAAAAATAAATAATATCAAATACAAATAGCGCAGAAGCAGAGAAGATGAATACAATATTTCAAAAGTACAGATGGATCTACGTTTATAACGTTGATTGCATTCAATTGCAGACACATATACCTGCGCTGTTGCTTGTTTGATTTTCTCCACAATCTGCTCCTCAATTTCCAGCGGAACTGTTAGAGGTCGGCCAGCATGAGCTACGTCGTCCACCAGTCCGCTAACTCTGTTTTGGATTGTCATAACAGGCACCCCGTATTTAACGGAGGCCTGTCTATATGACAATCCGTTTCTTACTGCATTCGCAGCATCAATAATATTATGTTGCGATCACTGAATATATAAAAACTACTGTTTGTTTGTGTTGGTTTCGTGTTGGTCGTTTTTGAACGTGTAAGAATCTGATATACAACAGTACACTCTCATATTGTTATAAGTTTTGCTAGTGATAGTAATGTAGAATCTAGTTTGCGTATGCATGTGCGTGATAAAATGTGTATACTTGTATTTTTTTTAATGAGTGGAATCTTTATATTCATTTACAATCATCTAAACTATAATTTTAAGTTTTTTAAATTATAACGCAATTTGAAAAATACAACACACGCGCATACACGCGCGCGCACTCACGATCACGCATTACGGTACAAAACATTGTATTTTTAAAGTACTATTTGTCTTATTTTGCTATATTGTATATCACTTATAAGATTCTAGATATTTATTTTGCATTAAAAGGTAACCGAATAGCTCTTTATATAAAATAATATATATTTTTAAAATCACTTGAAATTCGAGTCTAAAATTGTGTGCTTTACGAAAATACCCGCTTATATTTTTCTGTTCAATGTGCAAGGAGGGTACTTTCTTACACTCAAGAAACTTTGAAAAACTGGTTTGTATTTGGAAAAATCACAGATATTAACACGTTGTACATGTTATTATAACATTGTGCATAATTCAACAATCGATAAATAGTGCTAAATACCGTTTGAAATATGGAGGTGTTTTCGTTGTGTTTTCACCAATACTGCCAAACTCCTCGCAGAGGTTACCTCCCCTATCGGTTAACGGTAACCACTGCCATCAAAAGTAAAATCCTTCCAGATCTGGAAGGATAACGTGTTTGTAACTTTTACTTATTTAATGCAACTCAGTGCAATTTTCGACATAATTGGACTCTTAATAGTTTGCAGTCAATAATGAAATCAGAAAAAGAAAATAACTAATTAAAACCATAAATAATATAGAAGATTTAAATCGATCATCATCACATGTTTTGTTATGACATTAGGGATTTGATTAGAGCTATGCTCGGAACCAGTTAAATCTCTGTGCTGAGGTTGCAATACTGCAGCAGAAACGGAAGTTTCATAATTCGCGCCTAAAATAACTAACCAATGGCAAGGTCGTATGATGTAATTTCTCCAATATAAATGAAATAAGCGATCGAATTGTAAACACATTGTGGCGGATCCGTGGTCTAGTGGTAACGCACTGACTTCACATCTCAGGGGTCTACACCCTAACCTACTAACTCGTCTTTCGCATGAGACCTTAAACCGAGGTGCAGTGTACTAGGTGCTTCACACCGGGCACTAAAAGACCCAGGGTAGCCTCTGGAACGGGGCGTCTCTTGCACTATCCCCCGTAACCAACTAACAAGTCTTCTGAAGGCGATGGCCATATGGGAGAGAAGCCCGGTGCACTCGATAAAAATTCACTACACACACATTATAAACACGTTAAGTTTTTATTTTCGATGGAACGAGTATTTATATTTTAATTGTATTTCATTAAAACAGTTATTATATAAACACTACATAAAGTGTACGGAATAAATAGAGAATACTAGGTTGGTGCTGAATAAAGAGAAGTTTATCTTGCGAGGCTTAGAAAACCGGAACCGCGAGCCTTGGCGAGCGGTTCAGGTTTTCGGGCCGAGCAAGATAAACTTCTCTTTATTCAACACCTACCTAGTGTTCTATTTATCCCATCATTTTTTTCAATATGTATTCCTTTTTTAATAAAATTAGAATTTACTGGAATTCCCAAAGTTATTTATATTCTGTCTTTGTTTACTAACTTGGCGGTAAAAAGGTCCGCGCAAAAAGTAGTGCCAGTAGTTTTACAATAAAACAATAAGATAATCAAATAATTATTTATTTCTTAGGTAACGATTTACGATCCGTAAGCAACAAAAACTTAAACAAATTGATAAACAAATATACTACAATCACTTTCTATTTATAACAATGTAAAGATACAATTTTTTATCCCATCAACACGTATACATTGACGAAATAACACCCCATGGAATAAACTTTGCTTTATTTCAACACTGTGGTGATAGAGCTGTCACGCGCACCGAACTACTTTTTATATGACGTCATTTGCCACGGTTCAGTAACTCACCATTGTTTACCTTTTGCATCGCATTTGCTTGACAGTAAGTGGTTAAAAATCAACTACATACAACAGAAAAAATATTGTTCTGCTTTTATTTGTAACAAATCGTGCCAAAATAAATAATAAAACATAAAAAATATGTTTTCTTATTTTTGTTTGTCTCAAACATTTCAATTGTTATACAAAAGGTCAGCAGCAAAAAAATGTTGTCTGCAACAGTCAAGATATCAAATTTAAGGGCAAAAAAAGAAAACACATAAAAAAATTTAAAATAAAACTAGAGCCAAATTATTATTGAAATCTGCATTTGACCACAATGTCTGATAATGATATAGTGAATTTTGATGTTATTTGGGATGGTTTGTATTCAAATGACAATATTCAAGATGTTATTGAAATGAGTTTTGAAGAATTTGAGCGGAAATATGGCATTAATGCACAACTATTTGATGAAGAATTGAATGATTCAACAGCCCAACAAACAAAACCACTGCCAGAAAAACATTAAATGACACTAAAAAATTCAAGAGGATTCTAGTTTCCAAGGCAGAGACCAGGGAAAGGCATCACTTGGAGGTTGATCTCTTGGATGAGCACCTCGCCATGTTCATCCTGTCCCTCCAACCGCACGACGGCAGTCCAGTATCCCTGCCATCATAAGTAGCATTGACCGGTAACTGAAACGGCATAAATATCCTTTTAGCATCATGAATGAGAAAGGGCCACAATTTTCTCTGACAAGAGATACCTACAATGCTAAAAAGAAAAACTTAAAAAAACAGGTAAAGCAGGAGTATAAATATTAATAAACAGTTGAAATATATAATTATCATTAATTAAACTAATGGCATTGCATAAATAAGTATATTACATTTGTAATTTACCAAATAGCATCTATGTAATCGCTACTAATAGCCAAAATAGCCATTGTCTACTATTTCTAAATGTCACACTTTTCTAAGTGCCAACCTGATAATCTTTATGATTTATTGATGGATAAAAAAACAACAACAAAAATTAATATTAAACCAGTGTTTACAATCATATTCTATTTATTGTATTTTGACAAACGTGTACTATGTAGGGAAAAGGAAACCGTCCATGTGAGGCGGAAGTACTCACTGACAATGAGATAGATGTCATGTGGCAGAAGGGTGTCCTTGGCGCTCACAATCCTACGGCTCTAGTCAACACCTTGTGGTTGAACAACGGCTTGCACTTCGGTTTGCGGGGCACCAAGGAACAGTACACTCTAAGGTATAAAGTCGCATTCTGCAATCTGAAAATACATAATAAAAACACAATTTGTACATTTTAATTGCATGAATGAGTACATAATGCTTAGCTAGAGGTTAAACATTTATTTAAAATTAAATTTTCATATTTATTTTTTTCGGTCAAAAAATTAAAGTAGAAGATAATTCCTTCGAGAAAAAAACTTTTTTAAAATTAAATACAATTTTAAAGCGTATCAAGTTATTAAATTATTTAATAAATAAATTTTAACAGATGGGGAGACATCAAACTGAAAATTGCGTCGGATGGGACAGAGATTTTGGAGCTGAATGAACGCCTGACGAAAACAAGAACCGGCGAAAACTTTAGCGATGTGAGGAAAGTTACCCCAAAAATGTTTGCCACAAGTGAAGATGACCCCAGAAACCCAGTCGCTATGTACAAAATTTATGCTCAAAAACGCCCTTCAAATTTTTGTGACGAAAATGACCCATTTTACCTAGCTCCAAACACCGCAATGATCAAACAAGATGCTCAGGAGAAAAAGGTACATCCAAAGAATGCTGTCAGTGGTTTATTCGACAAAAAATTGGAATGAATAAATTGACAAAAATGCTTAAAATGATGGCAACTGATGCGGGTCCACCAGCAGACAAACGCCTTACAAATCATTCTACTCGCAAGCACCTCGTTCAAAAACTAAGAGAACATAACATTCCAGCAACAGAAATAATGTCCGTCACTGGCCATAATAACGTCCAGTCAATTATTAATTACTCAAATGTCAGCGAAGATCAACAAAAAAAGTGTTCTAACATACTTGCCTCACACGGTCACAGAACTGAGTCTCTGGAAATCAAAAAGCACACCGCATCAAGCACCGTTACATCTGCATCTACCCTGTCGACTAGCCAGTCAGACCAACACCAGACAGATGTCGATTTTCCATCTGAAGCGCCTCTTCCCCACCCACAATTCAGCTTCCAACAGTCGTTGTCCAGCTCCTTCAAATCTCTGTTCTTCGGCGCAACATTTAACATCCAGAATGTTCATGTACACAATAACTGATCCACAACTATATGGACATAACACTGAATGCCATTATTGGCATTGCAAACAAATTAAATCCATCACAAAGCATTATTCGTCGTAGCTGTCTAAGATCACTTTTGACCCATATTTTCTTGCGATAATTATGCAGCGGAAAAATTGAATGCCAATAGAATTGGGCAAATTTTCTAATTCTAGGGAATGCAAACTTGAAACAATGGGTTAACGTATACCAATAACTGTTGCATACTTTTGGGGAATAAAAATTTACATAATTGTTTACAAAAGCGGTTAAAATGAAGTTATAAACATATCCTCGCGTATACTCTAGAACTGAGGCTAATTATGAACGTATTTTCTCATTGTATGCCATAAACAGAATGATATATTCATTCACGTAACGAAATAACTATTTTGTTTAGCCTACATTTATATAAGCGTTACGCTCTATAAATAGCAATTGTGCAATGTTCCCATGCATAAAATCTCACTCACAGAGTTGCCGTTGCCCATTGATTCTAGCGAGTTCATCGCATTCCGCAAAAAGTAGTGGCATTCTAAAAATAGCGCGCGTAGCTAGCAACGGCTGTATAGCTGTGTTAATATACTCGTACATGCATAAATAATAGCGTTCAGACAATCATAAACCTAAAAATTTCAATAAATGTGGAATGTATATTATAAACTTACTGTTAATTTGATTTAAAATTGTGGTTACGATTTATTAACGATTATTTATAATTGCATCTTTCTATCAACTTCTCCGGTAGATGTTATTTAATCTGTAAAAAGATGCTACATTTTCTATAGATAAAATGTTATGAAAGAAGGTTCGGAATATGTCGAATTGTTATTCGCGTAGCATGAATACACAATTTGCAATACTAATTATACACAGGAACCCTTGATATGTCATATTTCTACTGATATAATTTAAAATCGTCATAGTCTAATGAATTTTTATGTTTGCGTTATCAATAAATAAAGTCTTAACATTTCAAAAATCGCTGAATGTTCCCTGACTATTACTTTTTATTGGGATACACAGGGTACATGCTTATTTGACTTCCAATCGTTATTATATTAGATAACTAACATGAATGGTATATTACCGGTACTATAAATAACTATATAGACTCGTCTGATACACAATAATTTTAATTCATTCCCGGAATTATTTTCTTACATTGTTAATTTGTTAAATTGGCTTGACAAATTCAGATAACAATTATGTTAACCTAAATTATTTTGGTTATTCATATATCACAGGTGGAAACATGGAGTTGTATGATTGGTTTATTCACGGCATATATATTAATTATAATTCTATTTAATTTATAAATTTATAAATTTATCTCAAATTAACTTTTGGGTCCGAGAAGTTTTCTTATAGTGTCCGAAAAATCTGGGGTCCAATAAGTCCCCTAATATTGATGGGGACCAACAAATCTGGGATCTGAGAAGTCACGTAACCGATCATCTTGGCCGTCTGTTTAGGTAATCTTTTAAATGACATCTCAATATTAATTTCAACGCCGATTGTCTTTTCTTAAAGACATTTCTTGTTTTCTTCTTTACACACTTCGGCGACTCACACGTGTAGACTATCGCCAGCTTTCATTTTTTGAAAATGGACATGTACGTGACTTGACCAAAACGCTGTATGGCATTAGCCGCCTCGACTTTTATAGTTTCAGCTCTTTTGGTCAGCAGATGTAAGGCCAGACTGGCACGCATACAGTACTGTATATCCGGTAGCATGGCTACATGATTTTTTGGGGATGTGTTGATCATGAATCCCAATATATCTCCTAGAAGATACATATCTTCTGATTACAAAACTGAAATGAGCATGAAAATATCTTACTTGGAAGTGAAGTTATGACCATTTTTCTACAGCACCCGTCACAGTGCAATAAAACGTTATACAAGAAAAAAACATGAAAAGTCAGCCCAACTATGAATTTGTGTTTATAAAGCTAAAAGCTATGGGGGGGAAATGTATTTTATAAATGGTGCATGTTTTCTGATTACAAAACTGAAATAAAATCATAATTATCTCACTTAGAAGTGTTGTTATGACTATTTTTGTACACCACCCGTACGGCTGAAATAAGACGCAAACTGGGAAAATACATGAAAAATGAAGACTACTGTCATTTTTTTCATTATTAAGATAAAACACTTAGCCAAAATGTAATTTTGTAAAGGTGCATGTTTCCTGATTGCAATAGAAGTGTTGTTATGACTATTTTTGTACATCATCCGTCAAGGTGCAATAAATGTAATGCAAAAACAACATAAACAGTAACACCAACTATGAGTTTTTATTATTAGGCTGAATACATAATGTCCATGTGTGCAGCCTAATTTTAAAAAATAGTTGGTATGATTGTTCGTGTTTCTTGCATTACATTTTATTGATGGTTTTATCAAAATCAGCTGTTCTTCATGTGACTTGTTTTGCCCCAATGATTTTTAAATAAAAAGATGATATATAGTCAACATTTTACTTATTCGTTTGAACTGTAACATATGTTTTATGCAACTTTGTTTTTAATGCATATATCAAATCAGAAAGACATATGCTTACAATATCAAATTGACATGTGTCTGCTAGTAATTACTAATGTAGTATTTATTTATTTTATTAATTTAATAATTAAAATAATAATAATTAACAATTATTGTGCCCCAATTTAGTTCTTAACCATACTCTAAAGATGTGTGTAAAACGGTGTATATTTCAGCACTTGGAAAATTTATAGCGATTGCTCGTAAATATCCAGTTTAACATTAATTGAAATACCAGACTGACAGATGTACGAACCGACTGGGTACGAATTGTTTGGACGTAATTAGTATTATAATTCTAATAATTAAACAATTAACAACGCATATGCCTTGTTTAACGTATAGGATCCATCTTAATACATGCAATATATCCCTACTAGTGTGTCGACAGCAAATATATCTCAAATATTGATATTTCTTCCGTATTGTTATTCGTACACACAGCCGCCATCTTTGAATTGCGTTCAGTTTAACATGGATTTGGAAAAGACCCATAAACAATAACTTTGCTGTAAAATTCGTTCTAAAGAAAGGTAGCATTTAATAAAAAACAAATTCATTGTTAAATATGTAGCCTGAAATCCAGCGAAATCCTCTTTTTTTTAAAGAAATATTGGATTTTATACTTTTTCTGCGGAATTTTCGTATCTAAAAATAATACTCGTGTGGATTGTTTTATGGTTTTCCCGGTATTTCATCATCTTATTACTATGCAAAGTAGATTGGTTCCATAAATTTACGTTTTATATGAGTGTAAGACCGAAATAAAATGGTCCCAGCATTGGGCCGCTTTTCGCCACTAATTAATATTCATGAGCTTCTTCCAAGGGACACTACTCTCGCTGCTTTGGCATCGTTATTATAATCCGGAGCGCGGCATGGACAAGAACATGATGGACGAGTTTCATGAAAATGCCGAGGTAAAACATTAGGGAGTCACAATTTTATTTTTGACACCTCATTTTTGATTTTAGTCAGTGATTGTTGCAAATTTGAAGATGCCTTTAGGGCCAACCGTAATTTACCTTTTCCCGTATTTAATCTATGTTTTCGGACACTTTGTTTTCGGACACCCTCAAAATCGACCGAAATAATTACAGTATATTACGTGTCCCAAAGTTTTCGGGACAAGGTAATTAATTTACGCTCTATATTTTAGACGGATAATAAATGGCAAATAAATAATTGTTTAATTAAACCTTTCAGTTTTATGTTTTCCCAGGTTTCTTCCCTGTGCTAATGTGTGTCATTTTTTCCTGCAAATTAACAGCTTTCAAATAAATGTCGGACATTATGCGCCATCATCTTTAAGCAACTGGTCTTTAAGCTCCACTTTTTGAGACTTCTTGCGCCACTAAGAAATTGTACATCGGTGGTGAATTATACTCACACATAGTGACTTATTTTAAATCATACTAACTGTTATTTTGAATTAAAATTGTGGTTACGATTTATTAACGATTATTTATAATTGCATCATGCTATCAAATTCTCCAGTAGATGTTATTTAATCTGTAAAAAGTTGCTACATTTTCTATAGATAAAATGTTATGAAAGAAGATTCAGAATATGTTGAATTGTTATTCGCGTAGCATGAATACACAATTTGCAATACTAATTATACACAGGAACCCATGATATATCATATTTCTACTGATATAATTTAAAATCGTCATAGTCTAATGAATTTTTATGTTTGTATTATCAAAAAATAAAGTCTTAACATTTCAAAAATCGCTGAATGTTCCCTGACTATTGCTTTTTATTGGGATACACAGGGTACATGCTTACTTGACTTCAAATCGTTATTATATTAGATAACTAACATGAATGGTATATTACCGGTACTATAAATAACTATATAGGCTCGTCTGATACATAATAATTTTCCCAAATTTTTTTTCTTACATTGTTAATTTGTTAAATTGGCTTGACAAATTAAGATAACAATTATGTTAACGTAAATTATTTTGGTTATTCATATATCACAGGTGGAAACATGGAGTTGTATGATTGGTTTATTCACTGCATAGATATTAATTATATTTCTATTAAATTTTTTAATTTATCTCAAATTAACTTTTGGGTCTGAGAAGTTTTCTTATAGTATCCGAAAAATCTGGGGTCCAATATGTTCCCTAATATTGGTGGGGACCAAAAAATCTGGGATCTGAGAAGTCACGTAACCGATCATCTTGGCCGTCTGTTTAGGTAATCTTTAAATGACATCTCAGTATTAATTTCAACGCCGATTGTCTTTTTTAAAGACATTCCTTGTTTAAGATGATTATAAATCTTAAAATAATGAAGGCTATGATGCTTATGATACTGTGTTTGTGGTGTTTATGATGATGGTCAGTGTTAATTCTGGGCTGCGCCTTTGTGGGATTCCCGCGAAAAAATGATAAACGGGCGCAACAAAAATAATGTCAGTGGGCCATTTGGGCACATCGACAATTCCATTTGGAGGCGATCTTTTGTTTTCACAGGAAAATATTTAAAAATCATATTGCGAATTGTAAACATCGCAGAGCCTGATTGTTAGTGGAAATTAACCATTGCTAAGCTACCGCGCGCGCACTGTTTTATAAATAAAAAAATTATTGGCCGATAAATGTCACGCGCCATTTGACCTCGCTTACATCATCACAAATTGCTAACAGTGCTGTCTGAAATCTACATGCGGTTTAAGTTGATTTTAATCAAAAAACGATGTCGAAGCAAAAAGCAGATAAAGAGAGCATTGAGGGACAAAATCTTTTGATTTCCACCAAAATTCCTAGGCAAAATGAGAACACTGTGGAAAATGAGGACGAGAAAACATCCATTGATCTGGCCGTACCCATAGTGCCATACTTTGTCTGGAAGTTTGGGAGAACAAACTGATAAATCTTCCACAAAGGTTGACGGTCACAAATTGTAGAAAGGTTTGTTAGAGAAATGTTTGTGGTTATCGTGCAATGATAAAGAGTATTTTAATGTTTTTGACAATTAAAATAAAAACATAATAAAAGTAACATGAAAAATATGATATAGTATGTTGCACCCTCCCCCCCCCCAAGAAAATCCTTATATGGCGCACTGATTGTGCGGCTGATGGGCCATTGGCCCACCTGCAACTCGGCCCAGAATGAACACTGGATGATGATGATGTAGTGGTGATGAGGCATGAACATAAACAACAACCCAATATTAGAATTATATTTGAATATTCAAATTAAATATTGCCAATACTTCTGGTAATTATGGTGATCTCCAGAAAATCACATCAGGGAGGAACACAAAATCCAGAACAACTGTTACTTGAATCTTATTTGACCTCCTATCCTATATACATGTTATGTCAGGAATTGTATAACTTTCTTCAACTGACCTATTAATCCTCATGTGGCCAATGAACTTGACCTGTGGTTAAGCAGCTTCCTAGATAATTCAGTAACTGCACAATGGAATATTTGCACATGATTCTTCCAAGGTGTAATATAAACTGGGTTCTGTGTTGGGAAGGTTCTGATTCAGAGAAATATTTTTACTTTTTCATAAGTTAGTCATGTGCCTAGAAATGTAATATTTATATGTCACTGACATTAATACAGAGTTTGTTTTGAAAGTTATTTGTCCACTACTGGTTGCATGATCAGATGGGACACCATCTATGTTTCTGTCTGTATGTCTGTCTGTGCAATAAAAGTTGGGTGCTGCAATAACACAATAAATACAAAAGCTATGTTCATGAAACTGTGTGTGGTTATAGAGGGCAATGGTAAGATATTGCATTTTAATTAATTGTTGTTGTTTTTGGCATCAGGAAAAAGTGTAAAAAATTGCTCATTAGCAGGTATTATGCTAAAACTTTAATTTGTTGGACGTTAGAAAAAAGACAAATTGCAGTAGTTATGGCATCAAGTCATCCAAATTTTGCATTATCATTTAATTACTTTACAGATGAAGTCATAACAAGTATCTAAGATAGCCATTTTTAACCAAATGAAAATTTGTGGTTATTAGATTGGAGTACCGGTATGTCGTTGGGCATGTCGGCTGACGGACTTGACAGCAGCACCAACTTTTGGTTTATGAACAATAACTTGAGAACAAAAATTGCTATTGTAATAAAACTTCATACATAGATGCCTCGCTTGAGGTTTCATCTGGGGTGGTTGTGGTTAAGGGCACCATTACTAAAAAAAAAAAAAAATGCTGTCTGTTTAATAACTTGAGAACAAACAGAGTTACAGTGTATGGGGTGTGACCATTTAATTGTGGTCCAACTAGCCCATTTCATTGTAAAAATACAGTAGATATAGATAGGCTTGTTGACTTGTTTTAGACGATAGACTTGCATAGCATTGGGCACAAAGACTAGTATAGCTCGCAAACATTAACCTAATACTCGTCACGTGTATTAGCACAAATTAGGCGCTCTAACTGTATTCTGTGTTTACATTCATTATAGTCCGTGCACGTGTTTCACAAGTTTAACGATTCAGTATTTTCTTTGGTACGCTGCAAATCGTTATATCTCAATTCGCAAGGTCCATGGATCACGATCGCGATATAGCCAGATCGCAATTTAACTTTCCAGACCATTCATGTACATATTCACTAGCCTATTTTTGTAATTTATTAAAAAACATGGCTGCCAAGAGGCGGGACAGTTTTCCTTATATGGCTTTATTGAAATCTCAAACAATTATATATCTTCTTCTTGCTTTCTTTAAGTATAACATTTTTTGCATAAACCTAGAAAGTTTACATGGATGTGTTTTCTGTTGCCTTTGCTTATTGTAAGATTATTTTTTAAATTAAAGAACTGTTCAATTTGAATCAATTTTGTTTACAAAAATTCTCATGATCAGTTCACATTTTGTAAAGATGTGGTTTGGCTTTTTTGCCGAATTTTGCTTTGTTTGTTCTCATTTGTAACACTGATAAAATAATAGGTAAAAGTGAAAAACAAGGATATTTATTATTAATCTGTCATACTCAAACATTTAAGTAAACCAACAAATGTTAATTATTGGCATTGTTTAAAATTTTATTTTATTGCGTTCATCTGAGGCTACAGAATATAAAGTTTGATGCAGTAAATCGAGATATGCTTAAAATAATAACAAAAGTCAGTTTTAGATCTGTGTTAAATGTTTTCGCCATTATAAGTGTCATCTCATGTGAATTTCTTCTTGTTTGTGTTTGTCCGTATGTTCCATAGACATATATATGTGTGTCCGTATGTTCACATAGATATATATGTGTGTCAATGTACTTCACAATATTGAGTCGTCTTAATCAGTAAACTAGTTATGACATTCATATTCCGCATATTTCATAGCATGTTGACCTGATGGACAAGAGCACGAAGAAGGAGGTGGCCCTGCAGAAACTGGAGCACGACCTCAAACTGGCCATGGAGGGCAGGCACAAGACTGATGACAGCGTGAGTTGATTGTTGTACTGTTTCACAAAACTGACGACAGCGTGAGTTGATTGTTGTACTGTTTCACAAGACTGATGACAGCGTGAGTTGATTGTTGTACTGTTTCACAAAACTGACGACAGCGTGAGTTGATTGTTGTACTGTTTCACAAAACTGATGACAGCGTGAGTTGATTGATTAACTGTTTCATATAAGTGACAACAGCGTGAGTTGATTGTTGAACTGTTCCACAAAACTGACATCAGTGTAAGCTGAATTTTTACACAAAATTGATGTCATCGTAAAGTTATTGTTGAATTGTTACACAAGACTGATGACAGCGTAAATTGACTGTTAAACTGTTACACAAGACTGGCAACAGAATAAGTTTATTTTTTAACTGTTAAACAAGACGGATGACAGCGTTAGTTGACTGTTTTGAACTGTTACACAAGACTGACAATTGCATTAGTTGACTGTTGAACTGTTACACAAGACTGGCGTGAGTTTATGGTTGTAATGTTACACAAGACTGGCGACAGCGTGAGTTGATGGTTTTAATGTTACACAAGACTGGCAACAGAGTGAGTTGATGGTTTTAATGTTACACAAGACTGGCGTGAGTTGATGGTTTTAATGTTACACAAGACGGATGACAGAGTGAGTTGATAGGTGTAATGTTACACAAGACTGGCGTGAGTTGATGGTTGTAATGTTACACAAGACTGGCGACAGCGTGAGTTGATGGTTGTAATGTTACACAAGACTGGCGACAGCGTGAGTTGATGGTTATAATGTTACACAAGACTGACGAAAGCGTGAGTTGATGGTTGTAATGTTACACAAGACTGGTGACAGCGTGAGTTGATGGTTGTAATGTTACACAAGACTGGTGACAGCGTGAGTTGATGGTTGTAATGTTACACAAGACTGGTGACAGCGTGAGTTGATGGTTGTAATGTTACACAAGACTGGTGACAGCGTGAGTTGATGGTTGTAATGTTACACAAGACTGGTGACAGCGTGAGTTGATGGTTGTAATGTTACACAAGACTGGTGACAGCGTGAGTTGATGGTTGTAATGTTACACAAGACTGGTGACAGCGTGAGTTGATGGTTGTAATGTTACACAAGGCTGGTGACAGCGTGAGTTGATGGTTGTAATGTTACACAAGACTGGTGACAGCGTGAGTTGATGGTTGTAATGTTACATAAGGCTGGTGACAGCGTGAGTTGATGGTTGTAATGTTACACAAGACTGGTGACAGCGTGAGTTGATGGTTGTAATGTTACACAAGACTGGTGACAGCGTGAGTTGATGGTTGTAATGTTACACAAGACTGGTGACAGCGTGAGTTGATGGTTGTAATGTTACACAAGGCTGGTGACAGCGTGAGTTGATGGTTGTAATGTTACACAAGACTGGTGACAGCGTGAGTTGATGGTTGTAATGTTACACAAGACTGGTGACAGCGTGAGTTGATGGTTGTAATGTTACACAAGGCTGGTGACAGCGTGAGTTGATGGTTGTAATGTTACACAAGACTGGTGACAGCGTGAGTTGATGGTTGTAATGTTACACAAGACTGGCGACAGCGTGAGTTGATGGTTGTAATGTTACACAAGACTGACGAAAGCGTGAGTTGATGGTTGTAATGTTACACAAGACTGACGAAAGCGTGAGTTGATGGTTGTAATGTTACACAAGACTGGCGACAGCGTGAGTTAATGGTTATAATGTAAGACTTCAGGTGAAGTCGAATAAAAGCATGATCGGGCCAGAAACACCAGAGTTATTGCCCGTTGTGATTAGAAAGAAACATCAACAAGTTGTTAATGAATAAATGATTGGCTTGCACACACAATTTTTGATTCAGTGTTGACCAAACTTACACAGTTTGCGCATGACCATAGCAATTGATTGATAAAATTTGATTTCCAACAGTTGCAAGACTTGCATGCCGTTATTTGTACATGCAGCATTGATGTCTTCAGAGCCTGCATTAACATTATTTATCATCATTGGACAGAAAATTATCAAAGAAAAAGCAAAACTTTACTTTATAGCAAAACCATCACAATTAACGCATTGCGACTAGTTTACCAAAACTGTTTGCGAAAAAGACATGAAAAATCTACTGTTTCTGCATTTTCCAGTATTGTCAATGTCAGGTTAGAATATCGAGAAAAATGATTTGAGAACCATTAGCAAAAAAGCGCACATCCACTACCCAACTGGTACTGTAGTTAGGCCATAGAACTAACCAATGTTTTAAATAAAAATTGATCTTATCACCCCTGCGTATTGTTCAGATACTTTATCACGGCCTGTACCCAGATAATCCTAACGCAGTGCAGCGACCCTAATGCAGTGCCAGTATGGTTTTATCTAGCAAACATTGTGTTGTAAGAATGGAATGCTGAGAAACAAGGCCAAACATTCAATTAAAATATTTATAAAAAATCTTTAAAAATACTTAGAGGCTTTAAATGGCTATACTATTTTGCTAGTTGGAAGCAAAAATATACTGCTTCAAAAGCGCGTTTACTCTATGGTGTTATACCACTGCATATGGACACAATACTCCCTCATAAACCTAGTTTCTTGTTGATAATAACAGAACGCAATGTATAAATGGGAACGGATGAAAACCAAACCAACGCATAAAACGTGAAGGATAAACACCTAACCAACTAATATTCTATATAAATGAATTTAAATATATGTAAGATGAACGACTATAATGGGCCTCTATAAATTTTCTAGTTTGGTTCAAATCATATTGCATCATTTGCGCGTTCAACAGTGACAACGTGTATTATATCGTTTCATGATAGAAACTGTGGACTGCTTTAAATGTCATCGATGTGAGGAGGCATGCACTTAAACGACAGAGATTGTTACCCATTGCACAGTTTACCATGAAGACCTTAGTTTAAAATATCGCGAGTTTGTGCTGGACGAGAATAGTGGGAAATAAATTATGTCCTAATATATATAGTGCCAAACGATTTGCAAAGACAGAAAAAATCAACTATTTTCAAAGACGACGTAGTTGTAATTTAAGATAATGAAAGTGGAACAGGAAATGCGAAGACCCCTTAAAAATATAAAAGGATAAAACGCATTCAAAGTGACACTCGTTTGAATATTTCTGAACGTCCACAGTTTAATTAGTGTGTATATTGCGATACATCTTCTGTCTGACAGTTTAAGGAAATTATTGAACACTGTCGTTCAAAACATAGTGGCAATGTTTTGAAATACACATAACTTTGTTTGGAGTGTATGCAGAGTCTAACACATATGGCTACATGTCAAAATTACATAATTTACTATTGCTTCCGCTATTACACGAAGTGGCAAGGAACTTATAGTAAAAGATAATATTGTTTGTATCTGTCAGAAACAGAGTAGCCATGAGACTGTAAATACACCTGTAAAGGCATTTGAATAGAGAATAAAGCACAGAAGAAAACAAAAAAGTTAATGCATCGGTATCTTTTTGTTAGTTTGTTAGGTAATTATCCTTTTTACGTTCTTATCCATCACAGTTTCCTACATCGGTCAGGAATTATCCGCAAGCCCACAACCACTTCAGAATTAATAAAATGTTTGATCGGTAAATATCAACTGTAAACTTTGATATATTACACATGGTCATCGAGATGTTCATTTACTAATTTATAGTACAAGTAAGGTACTACTGCATTTTAAGATATTTTAAAAATGGACTGACACGTAAAAATGTTCTTTATGATGACTTTTGAGTACACTTTAATGACTTCCAGCATCATAGAGTAATTGTCAAACAAAATATTGAGTACATAAAGAACATGACACTATAGCTGTTAAAAGCTTTACGCTGATACTCAACACAAATATAAAAAACATGATAACAAACCTGAAAAACTATTACATACTTTGTCTCTGTGTCGGCCATATTGGCACTGCGTTAGGGTTGCTGCACTGCGTTAGGATTATCTGGGTACAGGCAGTGTTAATTTTCAAACCTGGTCTTCATCTGTACCAGTTCTCAAGTGAGCTCTTTGGGCCATCATGGCCCTCTTTTTTAATATTATAAATAGGCTAATACCTCTATTATCTGCAATTGGGTCAAGGCCGTATTCGGGGGTATTCACTCCTGTAATAGCTCTAGTTTATATCTGTCCTTTATTGCTGACACTTGTACTGAGCTCTGAAATAAAACAATAATGTCAACACAATATCTTAAATCTTACATTTTCAATGTCACATTGAACCATGAGTAACCATTCAAGGAACATTTTCATCCATCTTGCATTTGATCATTATTTTCCAAACAAATGATGGCATGTCCAGTGGAGAAAAGTTCCTTTGTCGGACACTTTCTTAAATGCAAATATGCAACATGGCATAGAAACAAACATAGTATGCCAGTAATTTAATGCCACCTCTCTAGTCCACACTTTTTCCCCATTTTATTGTGGGACCAAATTTTTTGCCAAGTCTCACCAAACTGCATACATTTTAGATCATTGACATGAAACTTCCATACTTCTTCACCAACACTGACTTGTACATGTGCCCCCATCGGCAAAATAAAAAATCTTTCCGCATTTTTCTCTTGTTTACAAGTATTTGTTTTGGTGACAAAGCTAGCAATAACTGACAGTACTTTGTTACAGCAGACAATGGGCATCGCCCAGGCTAGCCATGGGCCGGGACTCATCTGTATCCCACCCTACATTCAGGAGTTGCCCATTCAGGGTGAGTTTGCATGACACATAATGCATGAGAGATTTCCAATCAAATGTATTTTTAGCTCACCTGAGCACAAAGTGCTCGGTGAGCTATTGGCATAGGGGACCTCTCCTGCGTCGTCCGTCATCCGTGTGCTGTCAACGACTGGGTTTTTATTCATGTTGGAGACTTGATTTTTTATCCAATCTTAACCAAACTTGCACAGTATGTTTGACCATAAAAATCTCGCATGAGATTGTTATTGGGTCAGATCACACCAGTAACACTAGAGTTATTGCCCCTTTTTCATGCAAAAAGGTGCAAAAATGCCTTTTTACAACATATAGACTTTATTTTCCATCCAATCTTAACCAAACTTTCACAGTTTGTGTATGACCATCAGATCTCCATCTCAGCAGATGCCAAAAATGATTCAGATCAGGTCAGATTGAAAACCTGGTTCCTTGTTCCATGTTTCTAAATTTTGTTATAGTACTAACTTTTAGGCATTGCATTGGAAAAATTTGGTTTTCGTGGAATTTCCACGTTTCTTGTATTAGATATTTTTTGAGTGTGAATTTCTCCTTTTTGAATTATTGATGTTTCCAGCCCATTAATTTGGTCACTGATTTTTAGGTGCATATATCAATAGTTTATTATACCCCCACAAACGAAGTTTATGTGGAGTACATGTATATAGGAGTGAGCATGTCGGTCCGTCGGTCTGTTGGTTTTTGGTTTCCGGATGATAACTCAAGAAAGGCTTGACATATTCAAATAATTGTTGGTACACATGTGTAACATCATAGAATACAGGACAAGTTCGATGTTGGTTACAAACCACTAAAACTTGACAGAGTTATGGCCCCTTTTCCACTTAAAATTCCCTAAAAACATGATTTCTGGACGATAACTCAAGAATGGCTTGACGTATTCAAATAATTCATGTGTAGCATCATAAAATACGATTCAAGTTCGAATTTGGTTACAAACCACTAAATTTTGACAGAGTTCTTGCCCTTTATTTGACATAAATTCCCTAAAAACATGGTTTCCTGGCGATAACTCAACAATGGCTTGACATATTTATATAATTATTGTAACACATGTGTAGCATCATAAAATACAGGTCAATTTTGACTTTGGTTACAAACCACTAAATTTTGACACAGTTATGGCCACCCTTTTGGACTTAAATTACCGAAAATCATGGACAATAACTCATGAAATGCTTCACATATTTAACTTACTTTTGGTACATAGGTGTAACATCATGAAATACAGATCAAGTTAAACATTGGTTACAAACCACTAAATGTTGACAGAGTTATGGCTCCTATTGAAATTAAATTTTTTCAAATAAACTGTTGACCATTCACAAAATAAAGCATTCTGTCTCTGTCCATTTCTTTTTAAAATGGATGACATAGTTTTGTGACAAGGCCTTATTGTGGGGGTATATCCATCACTCATTGTTGTTAATCGTGCAGATTGGAATCAAATGTTCACACCTTGTCTGTTTAATGATTATAATTATTGAGTATATGACGACATTGGATCTCTGCTTGATTTTCACACTTTTTGGGGTTGGCGATCTATTAAACCAAATTTTGTACAATTAAAGTGTACAAGCTGTAGTACCAAAATGTTTGATTAACAAACTTGGATGTAAAATCATTTGAGTAATTATTGCATTTTCGTGTTAAGGTTGGCTTCCTTCGATAGGTGGGTTTGCATGTACATGCAACAGATAATAAATTAAATACCTTGTGTATAAAAGTAAAAAGTATCAGTGGCAGTAATACATAACAAAAGCATAGGCTCTATTGCCAAGCAATAACTGCCCTGTCAGTATTGTATAACTTTATGAATCTGGAAATATTTCATTGTGTACACATCGGTAGAATTGACCTTTGTATCTGTGCTCAAGGTATTTTGGGCAACTTGACTACTTTCGTTGCTTTGCACAAATACCTTCACAATCATTTGATAGATAATTTTCATTTTAAACTTATATTTATTTAATATTTTCAGAACTATATTTCACCCCTGTACCCTCGTGTAGTCTAAGCAAACAGTTACCTGTGAACTGTCTTAATGTCTATGTCTGTGATGCTACCTCTACCTATATAAAGGAAAGTTTTCATTTGAATTCAAATGTACTCATGAACCTAAATAAAGAGGAGTAACTGTATTTTGAAATTGTGTGATTAAACAGCTTTGATATTGATACTCGATTAAGGATTATGATAGGATTATGTTACTATGAGTACTATTTCTATCCTGATCATATTATGCAAGTCTTGTACCATTGTTGCAGAGCAACCAGATGCTGACAGACGGGCTAGGGGCTCTCCTACCTCCAGGTATGTCAATATAGATTAGACTTAGACTCAAGAAATAATACTTGTGCATTTGCAAATATGCAAGGTACCAGTGCCTGCTAAAGTTAACGTTATAGTATAAAAAGGCCGTTTTCAGTCTGTAACAGAGGTTTGTTAACGAACAAAAACAGTCGGTATCGTAAAAGAAGGTGTAACAGTTTTATCTGATATTCACCAAACTTCATGAAAATGTTTGTGGGCATAATATCTAGGTCAAGTTTTATTATCAGCCCAATTGCCCCAGGAATCGTAGAGTTATGGCCCTTCTGTTATCTAAAATTGGCCTTTTCAGCTATTTCTGATTTCTATGTCCAACAGTTTTCATCCAATCTTCACCAATTTTCATGAAAATGTTTGTAATAATAATATCAAAGTCCAGCTCGATAATCAGCCAAATTGCATGAGGAACTGTGGAGTTATGGCCCTTGAATTATCTAAATTAGCCTTTTTAGCCGTTTCCACTCTCTAAGTAAAACAGTTTTCATCTAATCTTCACCAAACTTCATGAAAATAGTTTATCAGCCAAAACACCCCAGGAATTGTGGAGTTATTTCCTTTGAATTATCTGAAATTGGCCTTTTTGACGGTTTCCAAAGTCCAACATTTTTCATCCGATATTCACCAAACTTTATGAAAATGTTTGTTATAATAATATCTTAGCCAAGTTTAATAACCAGTCAAATCAGCCCAGGAATTTAGGAGTTGTTGCCCTTGAATGATCTGAAATAGGCCTTTTTAACAGTTTCCATTCTCTAAGTCCAACAATGTTGATCTAATCTTGAACAAACTTCATGAACATGTTTGTGGGCATAATATCTCAGCAAAGTTACAATTAACAATATTAATGATAACGTTAGTTCAGAAAATTTGCAATGTCACATATTTTCGCGACCTCGCAAACATTATTGTCATTGACTTTACGGATCACAAACGTTTGCACAACACATGCAAATTTTTTTTCTTATTTCCTGCATTTTTAGTGTTTTTCACATGTTTCCAATTACTTTACAAATATAATTATAATTACATAACCCATTAATACCCCCACAAAGTTTAGGAGTGAGCTTTGATAGTCCAGCGTTCTGTTGGTTTTTGGTTTCCGGATGATAACTCAAGAAAGGCTTGACATATTCAAATAATTTTTGGTACACATGTGTAACATCATAGAATACAGGTCAAGTTCGATGTTGGTTACAAACCACTAAATTTTGACAGAGTTATGGCCCCTTTTTGACTTAAAATTCCATAAAAACATGGTTTATGGATGGTAACTCGAGAATGGTTTGACATATCCAAATAATTTTTGGTACACATGTGTAGCATCATAAAATAGAGGTCAAGTTTGACTTTGGTCACAAACCACTAAATTTTGACAGAGTTAAGGCCCTTTATTTGACTTAAATTCCCTAAAAACATGGTTTCATGGGGATAACTCAACAATGGCTTGACATATTTAAATAATTATTGATACAGATGTGTAGCATCATAAAATACAGGTCAAGTTCGACTTTGGTTACAAACCACTAAATTTCGACACAGTTATGGCCCCCCTTTTTGACTTAAATTTCCGAAAAACATAGACACTAACTCATGAAAGGCTTCACATATTTGATTTATTTCTGGTTCATAGGTGTAACATCATGAAATACAGATCAAGTTCAACTTTGGTTACAAACCACTAAATATTGACAGAGTTATGGCTCCTATTGAAATTACATTTTTTCCAAATACACTGTTGACCATTCACAAATTAAAGCATTCTCTTTCTTTCAAATGGATGTTATAGTTTTGTGACAAGGCCATATTGTGGGGGTATATCCGTCACTCCTGTGACAGTTCTTGTTATTATTTTAATTTTATTATAACTGTCATATCTTGTATAATATTTATAATTATGCCCCCCTTCAAAGAAGTGGGAATATATTGCTTTGCACCTGTCTGTCGGTCGGTAGGTCAGATGGTCGGTCTGTCTGTAGTCCATTTCTTTTCCGCATGATATCTAGCGAACACTTTGACCTACGATCAATTACGTTGGTATGCTGGTTACTTGGGAGGAAAGGAAGACGCCTATTGATTTTGAGGTCAAAGGTCAAGGTCACAGGGGCTTGTAACATGAAATTTGTTTCCGCACGATATCTAGAGAACGCTTTGAGACCTACGATCATTTAAGTTGGTATGCTGGTTACTTGGGAGGAAAGGAAGACGCCTATTAATTCTGAGGTCAACAGGTCAAAGGTCAAGGTCACAGGGGCTTGTAACATGAAATTCGTTTCCGCACGATATCTAGAGAACGCTTTGAGACCTACGATCATTTAAGTTGGTATGCTGGTTACTTGGGAGGAAAGGAAGACGCCTATCAATTTTGAGGTCAACATGTCAAAGGTAAAGTTGACAGAGGCTTGTAACATGAAAACTGTTTCCTCTGTAGACCATTTTGTTTCTGCATGATATGTAGAATACGCTTTGACTTACGATCTTCCAAGTATGCTGGTTATTCGGGAGGAAAGGAAGACGCCTATCAATTACGAGGTCAACAGGTCAAAGATCATTGTCACAGGGGCTTGTAACATGAAACTGTTTTCTCCTCAGACCATTTTGTTTCTGCAAGATATCTAGAGAACGGTTTGACGTAAGAATATTCAAGTTAGTATGCTGGTTACTCGGGAGGAAAGGAAGAAGCATATCCATTTTGAGGTCAACCAGTCAGAGGTCAAGCTGACAGGGGCTTGTAACATGACAACCGTTTCCACACAATATCTAGAGAATGCTTTAATCTAGGATGGTATAAATTAGTATGCTGGTTAGTCTTGAGGGAAGGTAGACCTCTATAAATTTTTAGATCAAGAGATCAAAGGTCAATGTCACAGGGGCTTGTAAAAAAAAAAAACATTTCCACTTAATAACAGATGAACCATTGGTACATGATCCTCAAACTATATAGGTACAATGGTCAGTTTGAGTAGATGACCTATTACATAGTGATAATTACTATATACTGGGTTGAGTCGTCAAATTTGATAGGAAGAATGCTCTTGCAGAGAAGACAACTCCTTGCAAGGTAATGGTTAACATGTCTCAGCTAAGATTTTTAAGAAACAGTACACTTCGGTGATGATCAAAGGCTGCATGTGGGGGGGCATACATTTTTTACAAACATCTCTTGTTTCATTCAATGTCGTCATGTGCTAGACAATTTTATAATGCCCACGAAGGGAATTTCGGGGGCATATAGTAATTGCACCGTCGGTCCGTCTGTCTGACCATCTGTCCGTCCGTCACGCTTCTTGTGGATTCAAATGAAACTTCATATAATAATGGAGGACAATGAGAGGAAGTGCAGAGTACATGGACCACAACTCTTTCTTCAGTGTTTACAGAGTTATTGCCCTTTGTTTAATTTTCTTGTGCGGAGCATATCTTTATTAGTATTGAAGGGATTCAAATAAAACTTCATATAATCATAGAGAACAATGAGAGGAAGTGCAGGGCACAAGGACCATGACTCTTTCTTCAATATTTATGGAGTTATTGCCCTTTGTTTCATTTTGTGTGTGGAGCATAACTCTGTTAGTATTGAAGGGATTCCAATGAAACTTCATGTTATGGTAGAGGACAATGAGAGGAAGTGCAAAGCACAAGGACCACAACTCTTTCTTCAATATTTATGGAGTTATTGCCCTTTGTTTATTTTCTTGCGCAGAGCATAACTACAATAGTATTGAAGGGATGTTAAATGAAACCACATATATTGATATAGACGTTGAGAGGAAGTATATATATTGATAAAGGATTGAATATTTATTGAGTTATTGCCCTTCAGTCAATTTTATTGTGCAGTGCATAACTCAATTAGTATTGAAGTGATTTAAAATAAAACCCCATATATTGATAGAGGATGTTGAGAGGAAGTGCAGAGTACAAGGACCATAACCCTTTTTTGTAGGGAGCGTCATTTTTGCAAACATGTAACTGACATTGTGTTGCTTTCCTCTGACACGCATATGCTTCAGGGGCATACATCACATCCTGTGACAAACCTTGTTTCTTTTCTATTTTAGACTCATACTTTTTAGGGGGAAGGAGTCTCAGGACTCATATTTAAAATCCTAGTAAGATCCCTGCGACTGTTATCACGATATATAATTTAGCACATTTATGAACACATATATTACACAAAGGAATATACATATATTAATTTAAACATCTCTGTATAGTCAAGGTATGCCCAAGTACAATCAGCAGTATATAGATATTTATACATACTGTATAAGAACTTAAGGTTCTAAATTTTGCTATATTGGCGGTTAACCATGATAGCGTTAATTCTGAACACCGCCAATTAAAGCCTGTTCTTAAAATCAGAAATTGCTAATAAATATACTGTTTAAATATTTCCATTGAAATATTCAAATTTGGCTATATAGCATGTTGGTCCATATTTCGGCCCCTTTAATGCATAAATCAATCTACGCATAGTTTTAAACATTGTCAAAAATATATGTATGGGCAATAAAAAATACATTGTTCCGTTTGTAATATTTCACATAAAAACAAAAACTGTTGGAATATCAGCATCATTTTGCCAAAGTACCGCATAGATTTTGCTCCCCCAAATGACCTTTTTAGCTCAACTGAGCACAAAGTGCCCATGGTGAGCTTTTGTGATCGCCCGTTGTCCGTCGTGTGTGCGTTCGTCGTCAACTTTTCATTCAAACGACATCTCCTCCTAAACTGCTTGGCAGATTTTCACCAAACTTCACAGGAATGATCCTTGGGTAAACCTCTTTCAAAGTTGTTCAAATCTTTCCGGTCCACTGTATATGTAGGTCACCAGAGTTAAAAATAGATTGAAAAAGTGTCAACTTAAAAAATCTTCTCTGAAACCGCAGGGCCCAGAGGTTTCATATTTGGTATGTAACATCCTATAGTGGTTCTCTACAAAGAATGTTCAAATTATGCCCCTAGGGTCAAAACGGGCCATGCCCTGGGGGTCACATGGTTTATATAGAATATATAGCTAAATGACGTTTAAAATCTTTTTCTCTGAAACCACAAGGCCCAGAGGTTTCATACTTGGTATGTAACATCCTATAGTGGTCCTCTACAAAGATTGTTCAAATTGTGCCCATGGGGTCAGAACTGGCCACGCCCTGGGGGTCAAATGATTTATAAAGAATATATAGCAAAATGACTTTAAAAATCTCCTCTGAAAATGCAAGGCCCAGAGTATTCATATTTGGTGTGCAACATCCTTTTGTTGTCCTTTACAAAGATTGTGTAAATTATGCCCCTGGGGTCAAGACAGACCACGCCCTAGGGGTCACATGGTTTGTATAGAATATATAGCAAAATGACTTTAAAAATCTTCTCTGTAACCACAAGGCCCAGAGGTTTCATATTTGGTATGTAATATCTTATAGTGTTCCTCTACAAAGATTGTTCCAATTATGCCCCTGAGGTCAAAACTGGCCGCGCCCCTGTGTCACATAGTTTATATAAACTTAAATAGCAAAATGTTTTAAAAAATCTTCTCTGAAACCGCAAGGCCTCGAGGTTTCATATTTGGTATGTAACATCCTATAGTGGTCCTCTACAAATATTCTTCAATTTATGCCCCTGGGGTCAAAACTGGCCACGCCCCGGAGGTCACATGATTTATATAGACTTAAATAGCAAAATGGCTTTAAAAATCTTCTCCTCAGAAACCGGAAGATCCAGATGTTTCTTATTTGGTATGTAACGTTGGATAGTGGTCCTCTATGAACATTGTTCAAATTATGCCCCTTGGGTCAAAACTGGCCACGCCCCAGGGGTCACATAGTTTATATAGACTTAAATAGCAAAATGTTTTGTTTTAAATCTTCTCTGAAACCTCAAGGCCCAGAGGTTTCATATTTGGTATTTAACATCATATAGTGGTCCTCTACAAAGATTGTGAAGTAATGCCCCATGGGTCAAAAATGACCACACCGCAGGGGTCACATATTTAATATAGACTTAAATAGCAAAATGACTTTAAAATTCTTCTTCTTTGAAACCCCAAGGCCTAGAGGTTTCATATTTGGTATGTAACATTGTATAGTGGTCCTCTACAAATATTGTTCAAATTATACCCTTTGGGTCAAAACTGGTAACGCCCGAGGGGTCACATGGTTTATATAGTCTTAAATAGCAAAATGACTTGAAAAGTCTTTACCTGAAACTGCAAGGCCCAGAGATTAGGTCAAGGTTGTTCAACTTATGCCACTGGGATAAAAATAAGCCACGCCTAGGGTTGCAAATTCCAATTGGGTTACAAGGTCTCAGGGGAGTGTCCTAGGGCCCTCAGGGCCCTCTTATTCATGTGTAGTGTAAACCCATTGGTCTGGCCGTTCTGATTGGTTGTCAAGGTTGGTTGCTATGCGCAGGGTGCGCATGCTATAATTAGTTCGTCAAATTAAAATTGGGACTTTGCTGAATGTAGTAATTCAATTAGTTTGAATACACATTCAGACATAAAGATACTTTCAACACAGTTTTCGAACCTACTAATTTATTTCATAAGAATTATGTAATTATGCATTGTCTGTTCGAATTAATCGCTACACTGGTCTCATGATATTATAAACATGACCTACTTTCCATTTATGAACAGTCAAAATGTGATTAAACATCTAAATTTAATTGTAAATAAATGGAACAACATATTCTAACAAATTTCAATTCAGTAACTTATAGCATTGAAGCATTTATTGTGGTTTATTTAACATGATTTATAGAGACTCCCAGACCAACGAGACGGTCCGGACGGGCGAGCACGAAGGATAGTATGTGTCCTTGTTAGGGGCCTGAAACAATGCATGCATCCACTTGCACTGCTTGTTCTTTTGTATAGCATCATGATGTATATATTTTTTACAGGAGCTGGAGGGGATATTCTACCTCAGGGCCGACCCTAGAGGTCTCCCAGTTCGCAGAGGCCGAACAAGGTTGGCTTTCTCCTTCACAGATATGTTGCTCTTATTAGTGAATTACAAACAAATGATAGTCATTCCTTGAGAGAAATGAAATCCTTAATTACTTAGCAAAATGAATTACGTTTATGCAAATTAAGCTGTGTTTTTTTATGCCCCCACCATCAATGATGGGGGGTATATAGAGTTTACCCTGTCCGTGGGTACATATGTACGCATGTGTAGATTCTTGTCCGGACTATAACTTTGTCCAGCATTGGAGGATTTTCAAATAACTTGGCAGAAATGTTAAGCATAATGAGACGATGTGTCGCGCACAGGAACAAGGTCCCTAGGTTCAAGGTCTAGGTCACACTTAAAGGTCAAAGGTCAAATATAAGAATTAAAGCCATAGCCCTGTCCGGAGCATAATTTTGTCTAGCATTGAAGTAATTACAAATAACTTGGAACAGGTGTTAAGCATGGTTAGACGGTTTGTTATGTGCAGGAACCAGGTCCCTTGGTCCAAGGTCAAGGTCACACTTAAAGGTCAAAGGTCAAATATAAGAATTTAAGCCTTCTATCCTTATCGGGAGAGTAATTTTGTCCAGCATGGAAGGAATTTCAAATAACTTGGCGCAAGTGTTGAGCATGGTGGGACGTTGTGTCACACGCAAGAACTAGGTGCCTAGGTTCAAGGTCAAGGTCAAACTTAAATGTCAAATTTAAGATTTTAAGCCATATACCCTATCTGAAGCACAATATTGTCCATCATGGAAGGAATTTCAAATAACTTAGCACAAGTGTTAGGCATGGTGAGACGGTTTGTCAGGCGCAAGAACCAGGTCCAAGGTCGAGGTCACATGTAAAGGTCAAAGGTCAAATATAAGAATTTAAGCCATAGACCCTGTCCTGAGCATAACATTGTCCAGCATGGAAGGAATTTCAAATAACTTGGCACAAGTATTAAGCATGGTGAGATGGTGTGTCAGGCACAAGAACCAGGTCCCTAGGTCCAAGGTCAAGATCACACTTTTGGGTCAAGGGTCAAATTTAAGAATTTAAGTAATAGACCCTGTCCGGAGCATAATATTGTCCAGCATGGAAAGAATTTCAAATGATTTGGCATAAATGTTGAGTTTGGTGAGACGATGTGTGCGTGCCAGAACCATATCCCATGGTCCTAGGTTAAGGTCACACTTAAAGGTCATAGGTCATATATAAGAATTTAAGCCTTCTATATTCCTGTCTGGAGCTTAATTTTGTCTAGCATTGAAGGAATTTCTAATTACTTTGCACAAGTGTTGAGCATGGGGAGACTGTGTGTCGCGCTCAAGAACCAGGTCCCTAGGTCCAAAGTCAATGTCACACTTAAAGGTCAAAGGTCAAATAAAAAATTCTAAGCCATACACACTGTCTGGAGCATAATTTTGTCTAGCATTGGAAGGAATTTCAAATAACTCGGCACAAGTGTTGATCATGGTGAGACGGTGTGTCGCGCGCAAGAACCAGGTCCAAGGTCAAGGTCACACAAAAAGGTGAATGGTCATTTAAGCCATAGATACTGTCTGAAGCATAATTTTGTCCAGCAGGGAAGGATTTTAAACTAATTTGGCTGAAATGCTAAGCATGGTGTGTTGGTGTGTTGCGCCCAAGAACCAGGCCGCCTTATATAATGTCAAGGTCACACTAAAAGGTCAAAGGTCAAATATAAGAATTTAAGCCATGACCATGTCCGGAGCACAATATTGTCCAGCAGGGAAGGATTTTCAAACAACTTGGCATAAGTGATAAGCATCATGCGGCGGTGTCGCATGCAAGAACCAAGTGCCTTGGTTCAAGGTCAAGGTCACACTTTAAGGTCATGTACATATGTTAATATTCTTGTCCATGCAATTACTCTGTTCAGCATTGAAGGATTTTCAAATAATTTGGCAGAAGTGATAACCATTATAAGATGATGTGTCGCCCGCAAAAACTAGGTCCAAGGTCAAGGTCACTTAAGGTCAAAGGTGAAGTATGAGAATTAAGTCCATGGATTCTGTCTGGAGCATAATTTTGTCTGACATGAAATTTTTTCAGATAACTTGGCAGAAGTGGTAAGCATTATGACACGGCATGTGGCGTTCAAGAACCAGGTCTTTAGCTGAAAGGTCAAGGTCATTAATTAATGTCAAAGGTCAAATAATTTTCAGCTGCATAATATTGTCATGTATGCAGGGATTTTCAGATAAATTGGCAGAAATGATCACAATCACCAGATGATGTGTTGCATGCACGAACCTGACTTGTGAAGTTAGCGAATAACTTCCCTTAATTCAGGAATGTGCAAAGCATAATTCAACAATGATAAAAGCCATTTTGTTGATTTTGCACAGAATGATTTAAGATAGCAAGAATAAGTGAAGCATACAAGAACCATAACTCTTAATTGCCTTTAAGTTTTAATTACTACCCTTTATGGATTTTTTGTCAGGCCTAAAAATATTGTGTGATATCCAAATTACTTCACACAATAAGAGAAAACATAAGCAGAAAACAAAATATAAAAGGACTCTGCTCTTTTTGCAAAATTATTCGTATGCATACAGAAACAGCGGCGAAATGGCTGCATAGGTGGGGGCATCAGTCTGTGGATGCATTTCTAGTTATGTACTGAAATATTGGAATTCTGTAGAATGCCTTACACATTTTTCCAAAACTTATTGTTCAGATAGTTATGTATGATATCTATAAAACTCGATTAAAAATCTTAACTGAAGTTCTAATGAAGTTAAAACTGCAAATAAAATTTTGAAAATCAATACTTTATGTTGAAATTTGGTGAAACAGTTTAAAACACAAGCATCTGTCGATTCATTACCAAAAAAAACACACCATAGTGTAATTGAAAATGAACTTTTAAATGAGACAGCAACAAACTTAAAGAATTGTGTGATTTTAAGAATTTACCATGGATCTTTTATGAAAAGGAGCCTTGGACAACATTGTTAGCCTCTTGCCTCTGATAATATCTACTATCTGCTTGCAGGGGATGTCCTTTGGGCAGATCTGGAATGGTTGAACCAGGTAGGCTGTTCCTCTGAGCAGATGTCAGATGACGAGATTATTTACATCAACACTGATATAGTTAATTTTTAACCTGACACTGACTTTTATGCATTTATACATTATAAAATAATTTTGTAAACAATACCAGTTTCCTTAAAGAAATAGTGTGAATTTGATATACCTGTATGTTGCTGGAAATACGGTTGTTATTTGACACAGTAACATGAATAGTCCTGCCTCAATGCTCATAACCTGAGCCAAAATTAAATATAGGAAATAATTTACACAATTATTTATGCCAATATAGTTTATGAGTGTCAGGTTAATAAGTTTAAGGTTAATAATGAAGTCCAGATGCATTAAAAGTGTTTCTGTCATGATAATAATTGTTTTTTGCGATGTATTTAATAGAATAATTAATAAGTAAAAAAAACAATAATAATAATGGTAATTATATATGTAGTAATAGTAAAATAATATTAAAAACAAAAAAAAAGCAATGTAAAAGTTAAGATTTATGCCACTTTTATTTGCCTTGCAGGCCGAGGACCAGGAAACAAAATTTGTTTCACCTCCAAGCAGCCGCTTTTTTGGTTCAACCAGCTCAGAAGGTATTATTATCCTCCGCCGGTGAAATCAGGAGGGGATATTGAAATGGCGTTGTCCGTCCATCCGCACTAACATGAGAGTAGTTTAGTGGCGACTTTTATGTTTAGTTGAAAACTGTATATAAGCTTACCTGAGCACGAAGTGCTTGGTGAGCTATTGGCATAGAGGACCTCTCCTGCGTCATCCGTCGTCCGTCGTCTGTGTGCCATCAACAATTTTTTTCGTAATCGGGCTAGAGACCTCACTTTTTATCCAATCTTAACCATACTTGCACAGTTTGTGTATGACCATTAAAGCTCAGGCCGGGTTGTTATTGGGCCCAATCACTCCAGTAACACTAGAGTTATTGCCCTTTTTTCTTGCAAAAAAGTGAAAAAATGCCTTGTTCAAAAATATGGATTTAATTTTCATCCAATCTTAACCAAACATTGACAGTTTATGTAATATAATCAGATTTCAGCAAGCGCCGAAAATGGGTTTGATCGTGTTTCAAACACTGGAGTTATTGCCCTTTGTTTTTGAAAAAATATACAAAAATGGACATTATTCAGGATAGACGCTTCATATTTTATCCAATCTTCACCAATCTTGCACAGTTTGTCTATGACCGTAAAATTAAAGGGGAAGTCGAATATAAGCGAAATCAGGCCAGAAACACCGGATATATAGCCCTTTGTTTTTGAAGAAAAAAAATACAAAAATTGTCATTCAGGATCGAGACTTCATTTTTCATCCAATCTTCACCAATTGTGCACAGTTTGTCTATGAACGTTAAGATAACAGATGGAGTCAAATATAAGCATGTTTGGGCCAGAAACACCAGAGTTATTGCCACTTGTGTGTGGAAAAAAAAAATCAACAAGTTATCAATGATTGGCTTGCAGACACGATTTTTTTTATTCAATGTTGACCAAACTTACACAGTTTGCATATGACCATAACAGTTGATTGATAACATTTAATTTCCAACAGTTGCCAACCTTGTATGCAGTTATTTGTACATGCAACCTTGATGGCTTCAGAGCCTGCATTAACCTCATTTATCATCATTGGACAGAAAATTATCGAAGAGAAAGCAAAACTTGACCTTATAGCACAGCCATCGCAATTATCGCATTGCAATAGTTCTCCAAAACATTTATGCAAAAAAATACATCAAAATCTACTGTTACTTCAATTTCCAGAATTGTCACTGACTTAATGAAAAAGGGTCAGCTAAGAATATTGAGAAAAATGATTTGAGAACCATTAGCAAAATCACTGCACGGTCCACTACCCAACTCATACTTTAGTTAGCCCATTGCACTCACCGATGTTTTAAATTAAATCGATCCTATGCCCCTTTGCGTTTTGTTCAGTTACCTTAATTTTCAAACCTGTCACAACATTATGTTCCTTATCTGTACCAGTTCTCAGGTGAGCCCTTTGGGCCATCATTGTCCACTTGTTAGTATTCCAGGAGCCAAGGGCCATTTATTTGAAATGTGCACCCAAATCTGAAATTGCTTTTAAATGAATGGTATACATAATACTGAATTCAAAAACCAATTTCTAACAGATCCTCTTTTACAATGGCCGGCAATCCAAGATTGCCGACTAGATGACCTCCAAAATATTTCATTCTACCCCATGTTTGCTTAAACCCTGTTATTTAGCTGTTATTATATCATTTTTAAATATCTGTTTAACCAAACTAACTGAAGTGATGTTTTATCTGATGTTAGTAACATTCAATATGTTTCGTCAACACTGTTGAAAAAATTATTTACGAAAAAAATGGGAAAAGAGCACCTCAATTTTTGTGTTTTTTTCAAAGCTCTGCCTTTCAGTTGTTGCACACTCATAAAAAATAAACTAAATGTAATAAAAATCATTTTAAACAATCAACAAATCTATGTTTTATAAAACTAGAACTAAAATTTCTCATCAGGATGCTCTTTAATTAATATCATACTGTTGTTAAAAGTGGGTGGGGTAAATTGACCCCTGAATTTTGAAAATTCTTGGATGAATTGTTATAAAAATTTGTTTAATATAATTTTAAAATAATTTGTTTTAAATCAAACTAACAAAATTATTGTTATATTTGATATTTGTAATATTCTATGTGTTTCTTAAGCTACTGCTTGTGTTTGTTTTTTACAAAGAAAATGAGAAAAAATGCCATAATTTGTTGTTTTATGTCTAAATGTGGCTTTCAATTGTTGCAAATTCTTTTTAAAAAAAAGATGATTAATGTAATACATGTCATTTTAAACAATAACCATATCTATGTTTTATACAATTAAGCTAGATTTGTTCAACAGGATACTCATACATTACCATACTATTGCTAAAAGTGGGTGTAACACTCTATTATGTGATGTTAGAATAAGACATCAAGCATAGAATGGACATGAAATATTTATTTTTTTCACATAAAACTGTGTGTTTGGTGGTGTTAGGAGTATGTGTGTTATATTCTGTCAATATTATGGTATTTTTGTATTAACCTTAACACTTTCAGTAAATCTGATTGTGTCTTTGATCGTTTTTATTATATTTAAAAAACTGTGTTCATGCATGCATGGACACAGTTCTATGTTTTTGTGAACATTTTGTAAATGCATGCAAGTATACAGATTTGTAGTAAAATCATTTTTACTGATGCAATTATATATGCAGGTGTATATTACAGTAATAACTCTGCAAAATTTTAAATGTTTAACTGCATATTAAACATTGGTATAATAAAATAATGTATTCTATGTTTGATGTCTTATTTTAACTTTCACATAATAGCGTGTTGTGGGGTAAATTGACCTCGGAATAAAAAAAAAAAGACCTTATTTTCATTCTTAGTTGAGTTGTTATCAACTGTGTTAAAAATTTAAACATAACTAGTTTTTAATCAAACTAATAAAAGTAATGTTATATTTTCTATTTGTATGTCATCAAAAAGGGCCTCAAGGCAGCAATTTCTTTAAAAATCTGATTAAAAAAAATAAATATTTCCGGCATATAATAGCGGTTTAGACATGGTATATATAATGGGGAAAGAATGTGCCCATTCTAAGATAAAACTCTACTTGGGTCGTGTTTGTTTGGCCCTTTTTCTGTTTACATTTGACGTCAGAATTGTGACTATTTTGTATAACCATAGTGTGCACACGACTCCTTACCAAGCATGATAGCGCAGTTAGTAAAACTGCTGTCTGCTGACATTACTTTGTATGGCTTCTAAGTTTTGAGTTTGAATCCCGCTTGGGATTTTAATTTTTCAGACTTGTTTGCTATGTTATTTTTATTAAATTACTCATTGTGTATTATGCTAAATGCACGTTTTATACATACCAATTAAATAACATTTGTTCGACAGGTTTGCCAGGTTGCTAAATTACCCTTCTCGAAAAAGTGTATTTAATACACATTTAATGCGTATTAAACTGCGGTATTGGCACCAAATTTTTTCTGCATTAAATGCCCATCATAATACACTTTTATTACATGAAGTGTACGTTTTATGTACTTTCTCTGTATTTTTTACAAAAAACATGTATTAATGCACTAGAAAATACACTTAAAATACACTTTAAATACACTTAAGTGTATTTTTTGAAGATTCTGTGTATTTTTTAAGGAGAAAAATACACTTTAAATGCACTTAAGTGTGTTAATGCAGGAAAAATGCAGAAACAAAGTTTATTTCTGTAAAAAGTGTTTTTTTTCTGCATTTTCAAGTGTATTAAATGCATATTAAACGCAGAAAATATACGGTGCCTATACCGCAGCGATTAATACGCATTAAATGCGTATTAAATACACTTATTCGAGAAGGGTACCGTACTCAAGATACATGTGGGTTGGCTAAATTAATTGACCCATGACATTACAAATAACACGTTTTTTTACAATCTACTGATAACTGTTTTATTCAATAGTATATAGACCTATTTAACTTAACCTCGGCATATACAGTTTTTCTCCAAGTGGTCACTAGGCGGCCCGTCCTCCTACGGCTTTGTGGAGTACAGTTATCTGGTGATGTTTGGTTGATCTCTCCGAATTGTGTGGCCAATCCACCTCCATTTCTTCTCGCTGATGGTAGCAGTGATTGGCTTTTGCTTGGTCCTTCTCTTGAGCTCCTGGTTTGAAATTATTTCTGGCCATCTGATTCAGTTTTTTTTTAAAGACATCGGTTGCCGAACACCTGCAGCTTATGGTCTAGTGTATTTTTGTGCTTTAATGTACACAATCCATACAACATTAAGGGCTTTACATTCAAATTGTTTCAAATGGTCTTGAGAGAGTTGAAAGCGTACTGTGCTTTGCAATTTTTTACCTTTACATCTTTATTAGCACCCCTCTTTATGCTGCCAAGGTATACGACGCTATCAACAGTCTACAATGATTGGTCCTCCAGATGTATAGGTGTTGTGCGCATCGTAATGAGAAGTGCTCCCTTTGTTTTCCTGGTGTAGATATGGATACCTAAATCTCTGGCTATTGTGACGAGAAGCTTGGTCTTCTCTTGCATGTCTTTGTGCGTGTGGGACTGGAAAGTCCAGGTCTTCTAGCTGTTTTTGTTAAGTGTCCACTGTATTCCTTTTGGCTGACTCGTTGCAGTGCTAATTATCAAACGAGAAGATCAGAGGTGAAATCAAACAGCCTTGTCTCACGTCAGTTGTTACTTTAAAGGATGGGGAAAGTTCAGAGTTGTGTACTACGTTACAAGTGGTATTCTCGTAGAGGCTGAGAAGTATGTTTATAATTTTGTCTTGAATGCCATAAAACTTCAATATCTTTCACATTCTTCTTCGATCAACCATATCAAAATCGTTCTATGAATTTTATGTATAGAGGTGACACCATTCCAGGAACTGCTCAACAATAACCGTGGTGTGGTGATCTAGTCAATACATGACCGTCCGGCCCAAATTCAGCCTGTTCATCTCTCATCTGCATGTTTACTGCTGTTTTATCCTTTCTAGCATAACCCTTGTAAGCACTTTGCTTTTCAGTGACAGCAGCCGGATGCCTGTCTAATTCTGGCCATCCCCAAGATCCCCCTTCTGGGGCAGCTTAACGAAAAGTCCCCTACCCCACTCAGACGTAGCTCTTCGTGCTCGCATATGTCACTGATAAGCTCAATTAGGATGTCTGCAAAAGTTGCTGCACCTGCTTTCAAGGCTTTTGGTGGGATGCTATCTAGGCCAGGAGCTTTGCTGTTCTTTTGTTTTTGCAACTCTTGTATGTCCTTTTCCAGTACCGAAGAATTTCCTATCAGGTGCTCCTAAATGTTTACTTGGTTCTTTCCCAATTCTCTTCTATCAGGTCTTTTCCATAATTGGCAAGGACTTGGGACTTATTAGGTACTGTAATTGCAGTATTGACATATCGCCCTTTCCATTAACTTCAAGCTGTTGAAACGTGGCTGCCTTTTAAGACTGGTTTTCCTCACTCTGGCGATCTTAACCTTGAGTTTTGCTTTCACCAGTTCATGGTTGCAATCCACATATACCACTCTATAGGTTCTGACATCAACTAGTGTTATTCTCTAGCGTTTTGATATTGCTATGTGGTCTATCGGGTTTGCAGTAACCATATCAGGTGATCTCCCTGTCATTTTATGGATGTGAGAAGGTGGTGCCTCCTATGACAAGATCATTGTTGGCACAGAAGTTCACATAAAGTTCATTGTTCTCATTCATTGCGCCCAAGCCTTACATTCCCATTACAAGTTTTCTTCCAGTGGTGTCAGAGCCCATATTGGCATTTTTGTCTCCTCTAACTAGTGCAATGTCTCTTCTCAGGGCTGGGTATAGTACTCCTTGTACTGCCCATAGAAATCATATTTCATCTCTTGTTCTGCTTGGTTTGTAGTGGCATAACATTTAATCAGGAAAACCTTCTGGAATTTAGACCAGTAGTGTGTTTGTTACAATTCTTAAACCGATTGGTTCCCATTCCATCAGACACTGGTTTGCCTCTCTAACCATGAACCCCACTCCATGATGGTGTCCCCTCTGGTAGACCAGAATACAATACTTTATGCCCGTAGACAATGTAAGCTTTCCTGCAGATGTAAATCCCTTCTCAGTCTTACATCAATACCTATCCATCTCTCTAAATACCTCTGCGGTTCTTCCAGTCTCAAGGAGTGTTCTTACATTCCAGTTCCCGATCCGTAAGGCGTTCTTCAGGGAGAATAAAGTCTACAGACAAGTCTGCTTTGTGCACTCTTCAATGTCATGGGAGTATACTGGCTTGCTAGTTTACATTACTCGATTTATGTTTAGTAGCATATAGTGTTGAATCATATGATATTGTAAAGGCAGCAATTGTTGAATAAGACATGTTTTGATTATTTGTTTCCGAATTGTGTTTCAAATGTGATTGAATTGTCACAGCACACTACTTACAATCAAAATTTACATATGGGTGATATATAATTGTTTGTATATCAAATGTAACTTAAAATTGATATGTCAGTGCAAATATGCGAAACACCCTTAAGTTTTATATTGAATGAAATTAAGACACCATTTAAATGTATGTTTAATACGAGTAAGTTAATTATATATACTACTGAATAAAACTTTTACAAGTGGATTGTTTGAATAATCATGCTATTTGCAATTTCCTGGGTCAATTTAGCCAAACCACGTGTATCAGCAGTGTGGTAATTTAGCAACCTGGCGAACAAATGTAGTTTAATTGTTATCTTTAAAACATTGATGTATTTATTGTTAAAATATTTTATAACATTAACCATTTTTATAAGAATTTGCAAAAATGCAAAGCAGCATCATTCTGTTTAAAATAAATAAATAAATACTATTTTTTCCGTTTTTCCTCAATTCACACACATTTTTAACAACAGTGGTTATACCACATTAAAATATTATATTATATAATATAACATTACCTTCATTTATTTGAGTAAAAAACAAATCTATTATAATTTATTATATCTTTAAATTGTTTAACACTGTTGGTAACAATTCAACTAGGAATAAATAATAAGGTCATTTGTGAAATTCTGGGGTCAATTTACTCCACCCACTTTTACAAAAATAATGGTAATTTATGAGTATCCTGTTGAAAAAATCTAGCTTAATTGTGTAACTTATAGATATGGTTATTGTTTAAAAGGATATTTATTACATTGATCATCTTTTTTCAAGAATTTCCTACAGGTGAAAGCCACATTCAGACTTAAAACAACAAATTAATACATTTGTCCTCATTTTCTTTGTAAAAAAAAGCACATACAAGCTGTAGCTAAAGAAACACATCAAATATAACAAATATCAAATATAATATTAATTTTGGTAGTTTTATTTAAAACAAATTATATTAAAATTATATTAACACATTTATATAACAAATCATCAAAGAATTAAAACAATGTCGTTTTTAAAATTCAGGGAACAATTTACCCACCCACTTTAACCAACAGTATGATACTACTTTAAGAGCATCTTGTTGAGAAAAGTTAGTTTACTTTTATAAAACATAGATTTGGTAATTTTTAAAATGATTTTTACTACATTTAGCTTATTTTTTAAGAGTGTGCAACAACTGAAAAGCAGATCTTTGGAAAAAACACCCAAATTGCAGTGCTTTTTCCCCATTTTTGTGTATATATTTTTTTCAACAGTGTTGACGAAACATATTGACTGTTACAAACATCAAATATAACATCGCTTCAGTTAGTTTGGTTAAAAAGATATCCAAAAATGATATAATAACACCTAAATAATAGTGTTTTAGCGAACATGGTGTAAAATGAAATATTTTGGCGGCCATCTTGGATTGCCGGCCATTGTAAAAGAGGATTTGTTTAAGAAATTGGTTTTTGAAATCAGTATAATGTATACCTTTCGTTTAAAACCAATTTTAGATTGGGGCGCCAATTTTAAATAATGGCCCTTAGCTCTTAGACTATAGGGTTTGTGTTAGTCTTTTATGTGCTTAAAAATAATTTTATGTTGCTATTTTAAGCCACATGATTATATTTATTGCATAAGGTAACTACTTAACTATCAACTTGTAAGGTCTTCCATCCGCCCATCATGCATTTCTATCTTCTGCCATTTCTCAGTAACTGGCTGATAAAATTCCATGAAAATTAAAATAAATATGTACCAACTCAGTGTGGTGATCGTCTAGTTTCACTTGGATCAGTCTATTTTTTCCATAGTTATTGCCCTTTATTCTATGAAAAATGCACAATTTTTTTATTACATAGATTTTGTTTGTTAAATTTTACTCAAGTCCAATATATTGAATATAAGTAAAGATATTGAACTGAAACTTGGAATACTTTCAGTGCAGATATATGACAAGTCACATGTCCGAGTGTTATTTTTTGTTTATAATTTTTTGATGAATTTAAATGAAATATCTTCAATACTGTTACAGGTATTCAACTAAAATATCTTTATGGTCAGACTGTGCGGATGTATGACAACTCCCATTACTCTAGCTAACATTATAACAGAATTATTGCACTTTTTATACGCCCGTTAGAAAAACGGGACGTATTATGGGAACGCCCCAGGCGGGCGGTTGGGCAGTGGAAAAACTTGGTCCGGAGTATATCTTTGTCAAGCATGGATCGATTTTTTAATAATTTGGTAGAAGTGACAAGCATAGTGAGACGGAGTGTCGTGTGTAAGAACCAGGTTTCTAGGTCCAAGATCAAGGTCACAATTCAAGGTCAAAGGTCACATTTAAGAAATCAACCCCAAACACTTTGTGCGGAGCATATCTTTGTCCAGTATAGATGGATTTTCAAATAACTTGGCAGAAGTGATAAGCATTGTGAGATGAGTGTCGCGTTTAAGATCCAGATCCTTAGGTCCAAGGTCAAGGTCACAATTCAGGGTCAAAGATCAAATTTAAGAAATCAATCCTAACACTTTGTCTGAGGCATATCTTTGTCGGGCATGGATGGATTTCCAAATTACCCGGTGGAAGTGACAAGCATGGTGAGACAGAGTGTCGCGTGCATGAAACAGGTCCCTAGGTCCAAGGTCAATGTCAAAATTCAAGGTCAAAGTTCAAATTTAAGAAATCAATCCTAAACACTTTGTCCGGAGCATATCTTTGTCCAGCATGGATGAATTTTCAAATATCCTGCCAGAAGTGGCAAGCAGAGTGATACGCGAGTGTCGGGAGCAAGAACCAGGTCCAAGGTCAAGGTCACAATTGAAGGTCAAATGTAAGAAATCAATTTTAAACACTTTGTCCAGAGCATATCTTTGTACAGCATGGATGAATTTTCAAATAATTTGGCAGAAGTGACAAGCATGGTAAGCCGGAGTGTTGTGCACAAGAACCAGGTCCCTTTATCCAAGGTCCAGGTCACAATTCAAGGTCAAAGGTCAAATATAAGAAATCAATCCTTAACACTTAGCCTGGAGCATATCGTTGTCCAGAATTCATGAATTTTCAAATAACTTGGCAGAAGTGACGAGCATGGTGAGGTGTAGTGTCGGGCGCAAGAACCAAGTCCCTAGGTTCTAGGTCAAGGTCACAATTCAATTTCAAAGGCATAGTGGCAGTGTCAACTGTTCATTTCCACTCTCTAACTCGAGAACGAATTAACCTATTTTAATGAATCTTCATACATAGATACCTTATTGCGAGACCTCGCTTGGGATTGCATATGGGGTGGGTGGGGTCAAAGTCAAGGTCACTGTTACTAAACAATAGAAGAACAGTTTCTGCTCAATAACTTGAGAACTCATTGAGATATTTTAATGAAACTTAATACATACAGTCTAACCGGTCTTAAGAGACCGTCCATGGTGATTCTTAAAAGTGGTCTCTTAACTTAGGTGGTCTCTTAATGCAGTGTAACTTGCAAAGGCAGTTTGTCTTTGGTTATACATCTTATGATTTTTTACCTGAATAAACATATAGTTTATTTAAATAAATTTTGAATGTTCATAAGGAATAAAGAATAAATATGTGGTAATAATATTTGGTTTATTATTTAAATAATTTTATTTTACATTATTATATTACCCACAAATGTTTATAAAATAGCATAACTGTACTGCGATTCGATAATCTTCAATTGTCATTCGGTCTGGGAACCAAATGATTTTACATGTATTTGTTAGTCATCAACCTGCGTTTATTGTAAATACTTGATTTCAAACGTAAGAAATGAACTGTATATCTTACATGTTAATAATATAATCCAGCAAAGTGTAAACGTTGCACAATTCTGTCAATACTGAACATTCCCCAACCACCAGTAGACAATAGTAATTGACGTCACAGCGCGTGCTACTAAAATATGCTGCCCTGCTGTCCCTCACTAAACAGCAGACAGAATACGAAGACAATGTCGGGCCAAGTAAACAAAGGAATACGCAGATGATAACAGCTTAGCTGGTTAAGTCGGTCTAAATACCACTTAAAGAAAATGAATTTAACAGTCACACCCGCAATCAAGTAGATTACCCGTGAAAAACTTATCAATCATTGGATGACAATTATACTTGCTAATTTGTGGATTAACACCTTTCGCAGCAAATGTCACAGTTGCTTAGCAACATAACTGCGGAACTGACACTAGGTGGCTTAATACACTAATCAAGGTTAATTGGAATGACTTTTAATGATTGCTGGTCGCAGGATAGAGGTGGTCGCTAATAAAGGCCATTTTTAATAGAATTTGCGTTGGGAGGAATTAGTAATGGTTGTTAAACGGAGGGAGTTGCTTAATGCAGGTGGTCGCTACCGCAGGTTAGACTGTAGATACCTTATATGTAGACCTCGCTTGGGACTGCATATGTGGTGGGTGGGGTCAAGGTCACTGTTATTAAAATTAGAAAAACAGTTTCTGCTCAATGACTTGAGAACGCATCGAAATATTTTAATTAAACTTAATACATAGATACCTTATATCGAGACCTCGCTTGGGATTGCATTTGGTGTAGGTGTGGTCAAGGTCACTTTTACTCAAAATAGAAAACAGTTTCTGCTCAATAACTTGAGCCTGCATTGAGATATTTTAATGAAACTTAATATATAGATACTTTATATTTAGACCTCGCTTGGGATTGCGTATGGGGTGGGTGGGGTCAAAGTTACTGTTACTAAAAATAGAGAAACGGTTTATTCTAAAAATCTCGAATTGAGATAATTCAATGAAACTTCATACATAGATAACTTATATCAAGATCTTGTATCAAGATCTCGCTTTGGATTGTGGATGGGGTGGGTGGTGTCAAGGTCACCATTACTAAAAATAGAAAAACAGTTTCCGCTTAATAACTAGAGAACACATTGAGATATTTTAATGAAACTTCATACATAGATACCTTATATTGAGACCTCGCTTAGGATTGTGTATAGGGTGGGTGGGGCAAAAATAAATAAAACGGTTTCCGCTCAATAGCTTGAAAACACATTGAGATATTTTAATGATACTTCATACATAAATATCTTATAGCTAGACCTCGCTTTGCATGTGGGGTAGGTGGGGTCAAGGTCACCAAAACTAAAAAATAGACAGTTTCCGCTCAATAGCTTGAGAAGACATTGAGATATTTTAATGAAACTTTATATGTAGATACCTTATATTTAGACCTTGCTTGGGACTGAATATGGGGTGGGTGGGGTCAAGGTCAACATTACTTAACAATTTATTTTTGTGCTGACTTTAATGCATTTAATGCATTTTGTTTTGAACAATTTGGTTTTCAGGGAATTTCCGTGTTTCTTGTTTATTTTGTCATCTTGATTATAGATTTAAGAATATATATGGAATAGTTTTGATACCTCAACTCACAACACAAGAGAGGCTTTAGAGATGAATTAGATGCACAAATACCATGACTCTATCTATTACTTTTTGAATTGTTTTTCTTAAGTCGTTGAATCTTTTCCCCAAAAAATCTTCTTTGACAGGCGTATCTTTGAGACAATGGCACACTTGTTTAACTTAGTTAAAATTATTGTTGCATGGATATTTCTCTAAAACCATTCAAGATATCGACTGCTCTTGTTTCGATTAGCTTTATTAGGCGGTGCATATTATTTCATCGAATTTGTTCGTTCAGTCTTTTTAGCTCACCTGAGCACAACATGCTTAGAAACTGGGTCATATGGGGTCAAAAACTAGGTCACTAGGCCAAATTGAAGAAAAAGCTTGTGAAGACTCTAGAGGCCACATTTATAGCCCAATTATCATGAAACCCCTTTAAATTTATAACTTGGACATTCTTTGTTGGCATTTTATGAAAATAATTATGTTAATCCATAGTGTCATGACCTATACTAAGCTTCATCATAGTTACTCAGTTAGCCACATAACAGCATAGTTTAGTCTTAAATGATTTTAAATGTCCAGAAACATAAAAAAAGTGCCAGAAGATGGAATGTTATGAAAATTATACTCATTACCTATGATAACCTAAGGTTACCAGTAGCAAGTTCCCCTATGGCTACTAAAATTCTGGAAATTATTGGAAAATGTGGTATACTTTCATTTAAAGGGAAAAATATTTCAAAATGAATGGCATTTTTGAAACTAAAAAAAATGGCTTCTTATTTTTAGCTCAACTGAGCCTGAAGTGCTTGATAAACTATTGGTATAATGGACCTCTCCTGCGTCGTCCGTCGTCCAGCGTCTGTCATATGTATGACATCAACAGTTTGTGCGTTCTCACAATAGAGACTTCTTTTTTTTTCAATCTTGACCAAACTTGCACAGTTTGTGTATGACCATAAAATCTCGGACGGTATTGTTATTGGGCCAGATTGCACAAGTAACACTAGAGTTATTGCCCCTTTTCCATGCCAAAATATGCCAAAAAAATGTATAGACTTTATATTCCATCTAATCTTGACCAAACTTGTACAGTTTCTGTATGACTGTCAGATCTCAGCAGAAGTCAAAAATAGGCAAGATCATGTTACAAACATCGGAGTTATTGCCCCTTGTTTGTAAAAAATATATAAAAAATGGACATTATTCAGGATTGACTTTATATTTAATTCATTGTTCACCAATCCTCACAGTTTGTCCATTACCATAACATTACAGGTGCAGTCAAATACAAGCTAGATCGGGCCAGAGTTATTGCCCCTTGTGTGTGGAAAAAAACATCCATATGTTGTCACGGATTGGCTTGCACACGCAATTTTTTTTTCATTGTTGACCAAACTTGCACAGTTTGTTTATGACCATGAAAGCTTAGTTGGGATTCAATGGTAATGGGCCAGATTGCACCTGGAACATTAGAGTTATTGCCCCTTATCTGTTAAAAAACATTGCACTAATGCTTTTTTTATAAAAACAAACAGACTTTATTTTCATCCAATCTTGACCAAACTTCTGCAGTTAATGTATGACCATAAGATCTCAACAGAAGCCAAAACTGAGCTTGATCATGCCACAAACACCAGAGTCATTACCCCTTGTTTTGAAAAAAAACTTGCAAAAATGGTCTTTATGTGGGATAGAGACTTTATTTTTCATCCGTTTTTAACTACACTTCAACACTTTGTGTATGACGCTATGATCTGAGCAGAAGCCAAACTTTGGCCAGATTGGACGACAAACACCAGAGTTATAGCCCTTTCTTTGTTCAAGACAATGCAAGGATTTACTTTATGCAGGATTGAGATTTCATTTTTAGCTTGACTATTAGAAGAATAGGTGAGCTTTCCTACTCGCCCTGTCTTTTTTATTTGAACTGGTATTTCTCACAATTTTGACTATCTTAATATATATTACAAATAGTGTTTGGAATAAATGAGTGAAAATTATTGTCATTTTATTTATGGTATTAACATTTTGTAATGTTCTGCAAATGTTGAATTTTGTTCAACATATGTGATACCATTTTTAGCTTGACTATTTGACTAGTACTCCAGGCGTCGGCGTCTGAATTTGGTTTTTATTCAAAAGTCTTGTAACTTCAAAACTACACAATTTATTCACTTGAAACATGGAAGATACCTTTGTCATCAACTCCAGTATTGTGACAGAGTTATGCCCCTTTTTTACATTGATTTTCTGGTTAAATTTTATGTTTAACAGTTTTGTAAATTCAGAACTACATAAGTTATTTACTTGAAAATTGGAATATACCTTTGTCACCAACTGCAATATCAGGGGCAACCTTCCATGTGACTCTGTTTTGTATTTTGACAGAGTTATGCCCCTTTTTTACTTAGATTTTCTGGTTAAAGTTTATATTTAAAAATATTATAATTACAAAACTACATAAGTTATTAACTACATTAGGTTGAAACTTGGAATAATTTGATGAAATAATTGCCATAACTCAGTTTTGTATTTCAACAAATGTATGCCCCTTCCACTTTCCAAATACCGTGATTTACCATGTATAACGCGGTACCATGTATAATGCGCATCTATTTTCTGCTGCCGAAATTGGGGGAAAAAAAATATTTAAAATTCGGAAATTTTGAAAGCAGCAAAATCGGCCGCCATTGTGTTATTGGCTGATCACGTGATCAAAACATTGATCCGTGTCACTGAATGGATAGCTTTTATTTCTGATGTAAATAATAAGCGTTTTATGACAAGTGCGCGTGGGTTACATGGCACTATAATTTTGACAATTTGAGATAATTCTTTCGAGAATATGTGTGGTCCTGTAAAGGGCCATTGTCGGTCAGTTTTATCCTCGTCATCTATAGTGAGTGTCCGTCGATGTCAAAAGCATCAGAACCTTCAAATTCTTCGTCTTTGTCGTCACTCTAAAAAAACTTCATGATTTCCTCGTCAGTCACATTTTTATTACATTTAAAACTTACCGCACGCCGTTTTTCATACTTAGGCTCCCATTTTTGACATATCGACAATGGCCCATTTAGACTGAAAGATGATAGGGTGTAGTATTATGTGAAAACGGCAGATATTTACAATTGTGGAATTTTTGCAAACTTTCAACCAAAAAAGAATTGTTTAAATCGAAACTTGTGGGTAAAAAACTTCGCGTTATACATGGTAAATTACGGTATGTACCAACTGAAATACTTTGAATAGTCGAGCGCGCTGTCCTCTGACAGCTCTTGTTAGCTTGACTATTCACCAAAGAGTTCGAGCTATACTACTCACCCATTCATCGGCGTCGCCGTAATGCTCTGGTTAAGGTTTGCGTGCAACAAGTCCATATCTCTGTAACTACTACAGATATTCAATTGAAACTTCACACATGTCTTTGGGGTCATTATATGAGGTCACTGACCAAGGTCCATAACTTTGACTTGCAATTTAGCAGATTTATGCCTCTTTTTGAACTTAGAAAATAACTCTATATTTACAACAGATATTCAATTGAAACTTCACACGTCTTTTGGGTGATTATTTTAGGTAACTGACCAAGGCCCATTACTCTGACCTGCAATTTATCAGAATTATGCCCATCTTTGTACTTAGAAATTTCAGGTTAAGGTTTGCGTGTAACAAGTGCATATCTCTGTTACTACTACAGATATTCAATTGAAACTTCAAACATGTCTTCGTGGTCATTAGGTTGGGCGGGCAGTTGGGTGTTGCGATGTTGTTAACAATTTGCGTTAGAGTTTCGTATTCCTGTCATATTTTCAAAAGTTCTTGGTCAATTTTCAAGAAACCTTACAGAAATGTTCCTTGGATGGTCCTCTACCAAACCTGTGAAAATGGTTCCGCTTCACTGCACAAGATGGCCGCCTGAGCTAAAAATAGAATTATGTCTCAACGCCATTTTCTTCTAAACCTATGGCTAGATTTTAAAATAAGTTTACACAAATGTTTGTTTAGTGTTCCTCTACCAAACTTATTCAAATGGTTCCGCCTCACTGCACAAAATGGCCACTAGACCTAAAAATAGAACTTGCGTTAAAGTTTCGTATCCCTGTCATATTTTCAAAAGTTCTTGGTCAATTTTTATGAAACTTTACAGAAATGTTCCTCAGATGGTCCTCTACCAAATCTGTGAAACTGGTTTTGCTTCACTGCACAAGATGGCCACCAGAGCTAAAAATAGAATTATGTCTAAATGCAATTTTCTTCTAAACCTATGGCTAGATTTTCAAATAATTTTACACAAGTTCGTTTAGTGTTCCTCTACCAAACTTATTCAAATGGTCCTGCCTCACTGCACAAAATGGCCACTAGAGCTAAAAATAAAATTTATGTGTACGTTGTGTATTCCTGTCATATTTTCTAAACTTTACACTCTTCCAAACTTATTCAAATGGTTCCGTCTCACTGCACAAAATCGCCACTAGAGCTCGACATAAAACTGTTCACATCTGTCCGCTGCATATGTAGGTCACCAGAGCTAAAAATAGATTTAAAAAGTGAAACTTAAAAAAATCTTCTATGAAACCGCATGGCTCAGAGCTTTCATATTTGATATGTGACATCCTCTAGTGGTCCTCTACAAAGATTGTTCAAATGATGCCCCTGGGGTCAAAACTGGCCACGCCCCGGGGGTCACATGGTTTATATAGACTTAAATAGCAAAATGACTTTTAAAATCTTCTCCTTTGAAACCGCAAGGCCCAGAGGTTTCATATTTGGTACAAAACATTGTATAGTGGTCCTCTACAAAGAATGTTCAAATGATGCCCCTGGGGTCAAAATTGGCCACCCCCCGGGGTCACATATTTTATATAGACTTAAATAGTAAAATGACTTTAAAAATCTTCTCCTCTGAAACTGCAAGGCCTAGAGGTTTTATATTTGGTTGGTTACATTGTATAGTGGTCCTTTACAAAGATTGTTAAAATAATGTCCCTGGGTTCAAACTGGCCACATCCCGGGGGTCACATGGTTTAAATAGACTTAAAAAGCAAAATGACTTTAAAAATCTCCTCTGAAACCACAAAGTGCCGAATTTTTATATTTGTTATGTAACTTTGTATAGTGGTTCCCTACAAAGAGTGTTCAAATAATGCCCCTGGGGTTAAAACTGGCCACACCCCAGGGGTCACATGGTTTATATTGACTTAAAAAGCAAAATAACTTTAAAAATCTCCTCTGAAATCTCAAGGCCTATTGGTTTCATATTTGGTTAGTAACATCGTATACCGTAAATACGCATTCATAAGTCCAGAAGTTAAATTCATTCCAGAAACGTATTTCTAATAATAACCATTCCATAAATCGAGTTAGAATGATCATAAAACACCATCTGAAAATTGGCCAGAGTATGCCCTATAAGTAGGTATATAGGTACAGTCTGCAGTAGATGCCTTGAAGTGTGAAATCACTGCCTTAGCCTCTTTGACAGGTCTTGATGTAGACAAAAACCGGTTCCAGCCAGTTTAATTATACACGAAAATCATGTGTTTCATCTGCAGGTTTATGGATTTTTTATTGGTGGCTGATGGTCTAGCTGGGGCCTAAAGTGGGGAAGTCAATTAAAATAGAGTTGTTAGTTTCATTTACAGTTTGCATCTTATTTAATAATGAAACAGTTATGCATTTGGTCTTAATTGTCGGTAATTTGTAGAAAGGGCAAACTGTGATAATTATGAATGGATTATAGTGTGTGGATCAGCAAATATGCAGGTAAGAAATGATATGCATTTGACAAATATTTCAATATAATATGCTAAGATTTTTTGTGAACTGCCTCATAAGTCAAATGTACTTTATAACTACCATTTTAGAGGCTTAAAATCTCGACTCATAACTGAGTATTTACAGTAATGGTCCTCTACAAAGATTGTTAAAATGATGCCCCTAGGGTCAAAACTGTGCACACCCCGGGGGTCACATGGTTTATATAGACTTAAATAGCAAAATGACTTTAAAAATCTCCTCTGAAACTGCAAGGCCCAGAGGTTTCATATTTGGTATGTAACGTTGTATAGTGGTCCTCTACAAAGATTGTTCAAATGATGCCCCTGGGGTCAAAAGTGGGCACAGGCTGGGGGTCACATGGTGTATACAGACTTAAAAGTTAAATAGCAAAATGACTTTAAAAATCTTCTCACCGGAAACTGCTAGGCCCAGAGGTTTTGTATTTGGTATGTAACATTGTATAGTTGTTGTCTACAAAGATTGTTCAAGTGATGTCTCAGGGGTCAAAACTGGCCCTGCCCTGGGGGTCACACTGTTTATATAGACTTAAATAGCAAAATGACTTTAAAATCTCCTCTGAAACTGGAGTGTTTCATATTTGATATGTAACATTGTATAGTAGTCCTCAACAAAGATTGTTCAAAGTAATCAAGCCCCCTGGGGTAAAAAGTTGTCGTAACCCGGGGGTCACATGGTTTATATAGACTTATATGGCAAATGGGCCTTAAAAATCTTCCTTTTTGAAACTGTAAGGCCCAGAGGTTTTATATTTTGCGTGAAACATTGTGGAGTGGTCCTCTACAAAGATTGTTCCAATGATGCCCCTGTTGTCACATGGTTTATATACATTTAAATAGCAGAATGACTTTAAAAATCTTCTCTGCAACTGCAAGGCCCAGTGGTTTTATATTTAGTATGTAACATTGACTAGTGGTCCACTACAAATTATTTTCTAATTATGCCCCTAAGGTAGAAAGTGGCCACGCCTTGTGGGTCACATGGTTTATATAGACTAAAAAACTTCTGAACCTGCAAGGCCCAGATTTTTATACTCTGGTTAGGGGTGTAGTGCCATTTTGTCCTCTTGTTATTAGCCATTATGATGCCTTAAACTCAGGTGAGCGACCTAGGGCCATCATGGCCCTTTTGTTTAACATATGTGATACTTTTTTTTCTGTTCTCTTTTTTCAAGATTCTACAGAAGAAGTAGCAGAATTGTCACCAGATGTACATGTATATGCTTGCATTCAGTGTACTGAGGTATGTCTTATAAAAGTGATCCTACTATACGACGAGAAAGGCAATACTACGAACAAATCATTGTCTCCCGTGCCTTTTCGTAGTATTGCGTTTTGACTGTATATATAATTTTAATATATAAACAGTGGTCACACTTTTGCTGGCAAGGGAAAATTAGGTAGTAGTAGCTGATTCGATATGAACGAAATTTACATGAAAAAACATTACACGCATGTGCAACATTGATAAATACACATGATTTAATAGTAGTTCAGCTTTATTTATAAAATAATAAAGGTATTACTGAAACAATTAGCTGCAAACATCATGTTTAAACAAATAAATGCTTACAGTCATTTATTTAAGTGTATCATGCTTTCAATATCATTGTATAGTATGGTGGTTACACAACTTTTAACTTCACAGAGACACAATAACAGCATTTTAGGGAACCCATTGTGTATTCAGTGCACGGTCAGAGTCAGTTGATGTGACGTCCAGCATTACAGTGGATCACCATTATTTTTAACAAACACATTAAACCAAATTTAATTATAAATATTATGTTCAATTCAAACATTGTTGCTACAAATTATTGCTATTTCGAACCCATTAATGTGGTTCCAACACGTGTTGTAGAGTACATTTATCAATTACTCATTTCAAGTGTTAATCATGTAGATCAAAATCAGTTCTCACATTTTTAATTGAATTATCAGTCACTGCTTGATTTACACTTTTTGGGGTTTGTAATCAATTTAACCAAACCATTTTTTATGCCCCCAAAGGAGGGCATATATTAGTCACACCGTCCGTCTGTGGGTGGGTGGGTTTCCGTCCGTCCAGACTTTGTTTGCGCTCTGTAAATTATTAATGCCTGAATGAATTTTAATATAACTTCAGATTATCATTCCCCATGACTAGACGATGTGTCGCGTACTACTCCCATGCTCGTCTGTTAAAGTTCAAGGTCAAAGGTCATGAATTTTCGTTTCATCTTCATAACTTCTAAACGCCTTGATGGATTTTGATATAACTTCAGATTATTATTCCACATGACCAGACGCTGTGCCGCGTACAACTCCTATGCTCGTAGGTCATAGGTCACAATTTAAGGTGAAAGGTCATTAATTTTTGTTTCCGCTCTGTAACTTGTTAACGCCTGGAAGGATTTTAATATAACTTCAGATTATTATTCGCCATGACCAGATGATGTGTTGCGTACAGCTCCCATGATGTTCGGCAAAAGGTCAAGGTCACAATTCAAGGTCAAATGTCAAGGAATTGTCTTACTGCTCTATAACTTCCAAAAGTCTTGAAGGATTTTAATATTACTTCATATTATTTTTTCCCATGACCAGATGATACCACTTACATGCTCCTCGGTCGAGGTCTGTGGGTCCAAGGTTACACTTAAAAGGTCAAATATTAGAATGAACTTTTTTTTTGTAGAAAGCATCATTTTTGCCAACATGTAAGGAATGTAATCATAAAGATCATTATGAGGCAGTGTGTCACAACAACAAACAGCTGTGTTGCTGAAATCTCTAGATATTTGTCAAGGGCATAATATTGTACTCTGACATTGTTTTTCCTTCCTCTGACAAGCGTATGCACATCCTGTGACAAGCCTTGTATGTTTTTATAATTGAAGTGCGGCAAGCAATTGCACCAAAACACTTGAATGGCAAACACAGATGTTTAAACATTTTATTAATTAATAGGTTTTCATATTAAAGTTTACCTTTATTATGTCATCAGTTCACATTTACTTGCAACAGATTACAAAATTATCTTGCGCAGTCACAATGTCAGAGGCAATAATAAATAAAGAAAACATTACTATTTTATAGCTTTGCGATTTTTACAACAATAATTCTTATTGAGAAAGTCCAATATATATTGGGTTTGACTGTACATGTATATTGGTACTTACAGGGTGAAACCTCAAAGACAAAATTTTTTGAAGACCTATCCTGGGTCCAGGACTTCGATATCCCTGCTCTTCACTTTCCGCCTAAACTAAAAGTAAGTTACACTTAAAACAGAAGGCAATGAAAAGTAGAGTTCAATCAAAACAAATAGTTCACAATCCGTCGCAAAATGTGAATTCACATGCATGTAATTTACATTTCTACAAATCATGTAAATCATATGAAAATCCAGGGTTATTTTTTCACCATTTTTGGAATATGGCCTTTATCCATGAAATTGGGAATTTTACCATCAATTGCTTGAATAATAAAATTGGAATAATTATAGATAAACTACATTAAATAGAATGTTCTCAACAAAAACAAATCATTAAAATAGTTATTACAACATCAACAGTCGTAATTTCTACACTGAAAACCGCATGAAAGTCAAACGATCAATTGGAAATTTAGGGACTATAGTTGGGAAAAAAAGGATAATTTTTAATCCCCCACTGCGAAGCGGGAGGAGGGCTATAGGAATGCCCTTTGTCCGTAACATTTTGGTGTCCGCTTCATATCTCCTATACCCTTTGAAGGATTTTCATGAAACTTGGCTGAAATGTTAAGGTCATTGAGACGAAGTGCAGAAGGCATGAGTCAGTCATGCCAGCTCAAGGTCAAGCTCACACTTGAAAGTCAAATATTCGAGCCTCCATTTTGTGTCCGCTCCATATCTCCTATGCCTTTTGAAGGATTTTCATGAAACTTGGCTCATATGTTTAGGTCATTAAGACGATGTGCAGAAGGAATGGGCCTTTCACACAAGCTCAAGGTCACACTTGAACGTTAAATTTTTGAGCCTCCATTTTTGTGGCCATTTTTCGTGTCCGCTCCATATACCCTATACCCTTGAAGGATTTTCATGAAACTTGGCTCAAATGTTTTTCTCATTGAGACCATGTGCAGAAGGCATAAGCCAGTCACGCCAACTGAAGGTAAATGTCACACTTGAAGGTTGAATGTTTGAGCCTGTATTTTCATGTCCGTTCTATATCTCCTGTGCCCTTTAAAGGATTTTCATGAAACTTGCCTCAAATGTTTATCACATTGGGGCAATGTGCAGAAGGCATGAGGCAGTCACGCCACCTCAAGGTCCAGGTCACACTTGAAGGTTAAATGTTTGAGCCTCCATTTTTGTGTCTGCTTATTATCTCCTTTACCCTTTGAAAGATTTTCATAAAACTTGGCTCAAATGTTTATCACATTGAGGCAATGTGCAGAAGGCATGGAGCAGTCTTACCACCTCAAGGTCAAGGTCACACTTAAAGGTCAAATGTTTGAGCCTCCATTTTGCTGTCAGCTCCATATCTAAATTTCTGAAACTGTACTTTCATATCTGGTCCAACTGTGCCTGATTAAGGTCAGTGTGATATTTCAAAGTTACCTTTAAAATCTAAGGATCACGGCGGGGGATATAGCTGTCCTTTGGACTGCCTTGTTGCAAATGGGAATCTGACCTAATCTGACCCAATAGCTGCTATAAAATTGGCAAAAAAAGCTCTGATATGAAACAGAAGTCCAAGGAACAGTACAGCTTCAGCGAACAAATATTTCACTCGCCGTCACAAATGTTCAATTGACGTTTTCACATATCATGTCAATGATATGCCAGTCAGTCCAGTATTTTGTCTAATCAGTGTGCATGAATATCACATGCTTAAAAGGACTATGTCGTCGAAAAGGGCCTCAAGGAGTAATTTTTTTTTATATCTCAAATGATTATATTTATAATTATGCCCCCCATCGAAGATGGCGGTGTATATTGGTTTGGTAGACCACATTCATTTCTGCTGTCTAAGTTCAACAGTTTTCATCTGATCTTCACCAAACTCTTCATGAAAATGTTTGTGGGCATAATATCTAGGTCAAGTTTGATAAGCAGCCAAATCGCCCCAGGAATTGTGGAGTTATGGCCCTTGAATTGTCGAAAATTAGCCTTGAATAATCTTAAATCGGCCCTTTAGCGGTTTCCGCTCTCTTAAGTCCAACAGTTTTAATCCGATTTTCACCAAACTTCATGAACATGTTTGTGGGCACAATATCTTGGCCAAGTTTAATAATCAGCTAAATTGCCCCAGGATGCCCCGTTTCTATAATTAAACAAGTGTTCCAAATATTGAATACCATTTGCGTAGACACTTTTGAAGAAGATTGTTTTCTTATTAACATCTGTAATGTATTTGTTATTCCATATACTTTGTTTTCCCACTGGGTTGTTTTGTTTATAATTTGCACATTGCCATCCGTGAATAACATCTTCTAGAAATTTTGATTGTATATTTAGATGTGCGATATTGTTAGCGTCTAAATTTCATTTAAACAAAAGTGGACCCCCAATGTGACTTATCATAGTTTTGTATATTTTAACAATTTTTGAATCGTTTTGATGTAGTAGACGTTTCATCCAGCTTGAATTAAGTGCGTGCAAAAACATTAAATGTCCAACATTTTTAAACTGCCATCGGCATAATCTTGATTTGTTTGACTTCTTGCTATTTTATGAGGCTTACCCTCCCAAAGAAATTTGTAACTTTGTACCTTTATATGTTTGAGAGTATCTGTAGGTGGATTTTTTTAAGACAGTAAGTAGATAGACAAGTTTTGGGAGTGCGAATGTTTTCAGTACAGCAATTTTTCCTACCATCGATAATTTCCATTTTTTCCATCTAGATAAACAATTGCCAAAGGATTTAATTTTTTCTTTAAGGTTCTGTTCTATCATGTTATGTGTATTATTGCTGAATGTGATGCCTTATGAAGTAGCGTGGTTTGAGCTTCAGTTGAGTTTTTTATGTTTTGCAAAGTGAATGTCTTTTTTTACCAAAGAACCTATTTTAAGAACATTGCATTTACTTGTGTTTAAAATGAGTCCGGAGATGGAGCCAAAGTCGTCTAGAGTACTGACTAATGTTTAAAATGATTTCTGACTACCATTTAGCATAAAGCAAGCGTCATCTGCAAAAAGAGTCTGTTTGATATCAATGTTATTAATTGAAACGCCTTAAATATCGCTGTTGTTTCTTATTTCAATAGCTAATAATTCTATGCATATAATAAATAGGTATCACGATAAAGGACAGCCCTGACATACCCCTCGTTTAATTGGAAAGAAGTCAGACATATACCCGTTATTTATTTTGCTTGATTTTGCATCCTGGTAGAACAGTTTTATCCAGTTTACCGTAAAATTGCTAAAACCAAATTTTGTTAGACATTTAAGCATAAAATTGTGATCTAGACTATCAAATGCTTTATTAAAATCTGAAAAGAATATAAGCCCAGGTTCATTGTTCGCATAAATTTTCTCTATTACTTCTTTTAGGATTCTAACGTTTTCACCTATGTATCTGCATTTGATATAGCCCGTTTGGTCTGTATTAATAATATTGTTTAAATGTGTTGTAATTCTATTCGCAATTGCTTTCGATGCTATTTTGTTGTCAATATTTAGTAAGGATATTGGTCTCCAGTTATCAATGGAAAGTAGGTCTTTAACTTTTTTGGGGTAGCAGTGTTATTATACTTTGTTTCTGGAGCTCGGTTAAACTATTGTTATCAAGTGAATAATTAAGTGAGTTTATTAAGAAAAGCTTAATATCATTCCAAAATATTTTATAAAATTCTGTTGAAATTCAGTCTGATCCTGGGCTTTTTTTGTTTTTCATTTCTTTTAATGCCAGCGCACATTCATATTCAGATAAATATTTATTTTCATTTTGAATTTTTTCAGGATCGATAACATTAAAATTGTTGTTGAAAACCTTTTCTTGGCTATTGTCATCGATGTGGATGTCTGTTTGATGTAGTTTCCATAAAAACTTTTAGCTTCGGCCTTTTTTTTTTCCAGGTTAGCACCCCTTTCAGACCCCTCCACCCATTCTGCTTTAGATCTAAGAATAATTCCTTTTATTTTTTCTTCAGTGTGCTTATCAAATTTTTGCTTAGTTTCACTTAAATCATGTAATATATTAACGTAATCTGGTGTTATAATCAAGGCTGATTCCAGTTCTGTTATCCTTTTTTGTAAATTTTGTTCAATATTGTTGTAAGTTTGTTTTATTTTGATTGAATACTTAATGGTTTCGTCTCTAATTCTACCTTTCATTATTTCCCATAATTTGTATGGGTTAGAATTTTTATTCAAAGATGCGATTTCTAAAATTGATTGTTTAATAGTATTTTGATAATCAGTTTCCAATAAATACTGATTGTTCATTTTGAAACAACCTGGTCCTTTCTTGTAATGAATGAAATCATTCAAAACATTTACAAGTAAATGGTCAGATTTAAAGCCTGGAACTATGCTGCACGTTTTGGTAAAATTGATAAGATTGTTTATACATTTATCTCATTTTATTGTCAGTTCAATGACTGCATTGAGCAGTCTGGTCCCAACCTTCTGCAAGACTCTGATAACAAACTGGCTTCTCATCTGGACTTCTTCTCGTTGGATGTTCCAGCCCATGATGTACGCTGAAATAGCAAAACACACTAACAATTATGCGAAATGGAAAATGGAAGCTGAAGGGAGGCATGATCCTAGATGGGTGGATACTGATGCTGCCGATATTAGAGCGGTCATTGGACTGAACATCTTAATCGGAGTCAACGAGTTGCCAACCATTGAAAGGTACTGGAGCGAGAACATTTTCATAGGAAATCGAGAGACTTGTGCACCACGTCAGCACACTTGAGTGACCCTACACTGTCGCTTCCAGCACAGCGGAGGACAGAAGCCGAAATCATCAATCTTCAGCTTCACCTTGCCGTGATGGTCTAGATCAGGTACATGGGTGGGGTTGACGTCTTTGACCAGTACCGTCTTAGCTACAGTGTGGGGCAAAACCCCGAGAAATGGTGCAGGTACTTGTTTTGGTTCATGGTCTTCAAGGAAACAAGCAAGCAAAGAAATTCAAATAAGCGCTTCGCCCACCTGGACTTCCTCGAGCAACTGGCCTTTCGTTTGATTGGAGGTTTCAGTAAAAGGAAGCAAGCAAGTCAGGGACAAGCACTTGCACACATGATGAATACGGAGAGAATCGCAGACATCGGTTCCTACGGACAGTCGTTCCTACGCTTTTTTTGAAATAGGCGGACATAGGTTCCTACACGATTATGACACCTTGGACACTCGTTTTTACTGTATTTTGATAGCCCGGACATTGGTTCCTACAATATTTTGACACGCCGGACAATGGTTCCTGTGTAATAATTAACACGAGACAGCGGCCATTTGTATGTATTTATCGAGCCTTGAAAATATGACTCTGATAATATTTATGTCAATCATTTTTTGTGTCGCCTGAAAAGGCGACATAAAGGTGTTACTTATGTCGGCGGCAGCAGCATCCCCTTTCGTTTGTCTGGAGCATAACTCTTAGACTATTAAAGCTATCAACATGAAACTTCATAGGTAGATAGATCTCATTGAGGGGAAGTGCAGTGCATAAGAACCGTTACTCTGCACCTCATACTTTTGGAGTTTAATGCCCTTTGTTCCTTTCGCTTATCTGGAGCATAACTCTAAGACTATGAAAGCTATCAACTTGAAACTTCATAGGTAGATAGATCTCATTGAGGAGAAGTGCAGTGCACAAGAACCGTTACTCTGCACCTCATACTATTGGAGTTATTGCCCTTTATTTATTTTCATACTTAATTTTTGTCCTGAGCATAACTCTTAAGACTATGAAAGCTATCAACATCAACATGAAACTTCATAGGTTGATAGATCTCATTGAGGGGAAGTGCAGTGCACAAGAACTGTTACTTTACACTTCCTACTTTTGGAGTTATTGCCCTTTGTTGATTTTCATACTTAATTATTGTCCGGAGCATAACTCTAAGACTATGAAAGTAATCATCTTGAAAGTTAATAGGTAGATAGATCTCATTGAGGAGGAGACGTGCAGTGCACAAGAACAGTTACTCTGCATCACATACTTTTGGAGTTATTGCCCTTTGTTTATTTTCGTACTTAATTATTGTCCGGAGCATAACTATAAGACTATGAAAGCTATCAACTTGAAACTGCATAGGTAGATAGATCTCATGAAGAAGAAGTGCAGTGCGCATGAACCGTTACTCTGCACCTCATACTTTCGGAGTTATTGCCCTTTGTAAATGTTGATGGTTATTTTTGTGTCGCATTTTTGGTTTTAATTAGTCTGTTCTTTGCAATTAGCCAGAGTGCAGTGCTTTGAAGATTTCAATAAATCTGTAAAAAAAAAAAATTGAGCATAACCTTCTGTGCTTCTTCATTTGGATTCACGTAAGCTATCCGGCGTCAGGCGACACATCCGACTCGCGGAGTTCTAGTTCTAGAAAGATATAAAAAATTTAATCTAAAATGAAATAACAACAATGAATTGTTGTTTATGTGATAACTTCTTTAATTTCATATGAAATTATCATTCAAAGAATGAACAATTTTGTACAGTGTGTTTCTTTGTATAATTTGGTTTATTTAATATTATTTTCTTTTTATTTATGTTTGTTTTTCATATTTGCAGATAGTGTATATAAATGTACATGTTTGTTTTGTTTGCTTGTTATATTCATAAAACAAAAGTGCATTCAAATACAATACTTGATCCTCTTTACAAGTGTGCTCATTAAAAATGACTTCTATAAACCTTATTACTTGGTCTATTTCAAAACAAAAAGCACCATTGAAAAGCATTTTTAATTTATACATTCACACTTTTTGCAGTATAATCAACAACAAGGGCCATAAAATTAGCCAGAACCACAAGATCCCCTAGAGTGGATTAATATCTGAATTAGCCTCTATTGGGAGGGTGTCAACTATCGGCCTGAAACCTATTGATAAAAGATACCGATTATTGAATATTGATCAGTGGTGGAGATTAGCTGAGTATGCAAGTCGTAATGGTTTAATACATAGATACCTTATATTGGGACCTCGCTTGGGATTGCGTATGGGGTGGGTGTGTTGATAACACATTGAGATATATTAATGAAACTTTATACATAGATATCTTATATCTAGACCTCACTTAGGATTGCATAAGGGGTGGGTGGGTCAAGGTCAAGGTCATTGTTACTAAAATAGACAAACAGTTTCCTCACAATAGCTTGAGAAGACATTGAGATATTTTGATTAAACTTCATATGTAGGTACCTTATATCTAGACCTCGGTTGGGAAAGCATATGGGATTGGTTGGCTCAAGGTCACCATTACTAAAAAATTTATTTGATTTGCTGACTTCAATGCATTTCGTTTGAAACCTTGGTTTTTGTGGAATTTTAATGTTTCTTGTCGTTCACTTATATTTACAAAGATTCATTTTCACTTCGCATTTCATGTTGTTTAAGTGTGTTTATTTAATTCAGATATTGCTGTTAATATAGTTGCATTTGTTCATCCCCATTCAATTAAAATTGATCATGTTTTTACTTTAAAAACTGTCTTTATGCAAAGTTCTTAAATAAGACTCAGCATTTTGCTTGTTATTTAATTGTGAGATCAGAGTTGTTAACTATTACATATCGCTCTTTAGTGTTTTAAATATAATGTTTATCTATTTTCTTTACAAGAGCTTGATCGGCCAGGGAAATTTTGGCAGCGTCTTCAAGGTGAAAGATGGTGATGAGATCTATGCCCTGAAGGTAAGTAATATATCAGCTGGTAGTTCTTCAAGAAAGTGTTTAAACACATAATGTTTTTAGCTCTCCTGAGCAAAACGTGCTTATGGTGAGCTTTTGTGATCGCCTTTTCTCCATCGTTCCTCGTGCATCATCCGTTTAACATTTTCATTCAAACAACATCTCCCAAACTGATTGGCAGATTTTCACAAAACTTCACAGGAATGATCCTTGGGTGACCTTCTCAAAATTGCTCAAATCGCTCCGGTCTGCTGTATGATTAGGTCACCAGAGCTAAAAAATATTATTTTTTTAAAAATAGATTTAAAAAGAAAAATTTTCTTCTCTAAAACCACAAGGCTGTGAGCATTCATATTTGGGATGTGACATCCTCTTGTGGTCCTCTACAAAGATTGTTCAAATTATTCTCCTGGGGTCAAAACTGGCCAAGCCCCTGGAGGCGCAGGGTTTAAATAGACTTAAATAGCAAAATGACTTTCAAACTTCGGTATGTAACATCGTATAGTGGTCCTGTTGTAAGTCTGTTCAGATTATGCCATAGGATAAAAAGTGGCCATGCCCTGGGGGTCACATAGTTATACCCCCACGAACAAATTTTAGGGGGGTGATGGGTATATAGGAGTGAGCTTGTTAGTCTGTCTGTCGGTCTGTTGTTTTTTTGGTTTCCACATGATAACTCAAGAAAGGCTTGACATATTCAAATAATCTTTGGTACACATGTGTAATATCATAGATATAACTATGCATTGACGCAAGTAGACGTCGTCAGGCTGTCTCATTTGCATGTTGTGTTGTACTGTAAATTGCTAATTGTTTGCGATTATTTGTTTATTTTATTTTTATTATGAAAACATTTGCAAAAAAAGTGGCATAATAAATAGAATTCGCCTTTTCCTACGCGCCATATCGGACTCGTCTGATATCACATGATATTAAAAGTCACCAACCATATATTCACTATGTATAGACTTAAATAGCAAAATGACTTTAAAAATCTTCTCCTCAGAAACCGCATGGCCAAGACCTATAGTGGTCCTCTACAAAGATTGTTCAAATTATGCCCCTGGGGTTAAAACTGGCCATGCCCCAGGGTCACATGGTTTATGTAAACTTAAATAGCAAAATGTCTTTAAAAATCTTCTCTGAAACAGCAAGGCCCAGAGGTTTCATATTTGGTATGTAACATCCTATAGTAGTCCTCAACAAAGATAGTCCAAATTATGCCCCTGGGGTCAAAACTGGCCATGCTTCGGGGGTCACATGATTTATATAGTCTTAAATAGCAAAATGTCTTTAAAAATCTTCTCTGAAACAGCAAGGCCCAGAGGTTTCATATTTGGTATATAACATCCTATAGTGGTCCTCTACAAAGATTGTTCAAATTATGCCCCTGGGGTCAAAACTGGTCACGCCTCGGGGGTCACATGGTTTATATAGTCTTAAATAGCAAAATGACTTTTAAAATCTTCTCTGAATCGGCAAGGTCACAGCTTTTGTATTAGGTAAGACCTTCTCATCAGAAACCACTTACTGGATTTCAAAATAATTTCAAAGAACTGTTCCTTAAGTGACCCTTTAAAAATTCATAATTTTGATTCATTGAAAAGCATGGCTCCCATGGGGGTGGGGAAGTTTAACCGTATATGGCCATGTAGGCAATTTTTCCAATCTCTTTGTCAGAAACCACTTGCTGGATATTTACATTTGTTCATAGAAATGTTCCTTGCATGACCCTCTACCATATTCCTTAAAATCATTTTGATTTGTATGCCCCCACAATCAATGATAGGGGGGGAGCATATAGAGTTTACTCTGTCCATGGGTACGTACGTGTGAACGTATGTATGTACGTATGTTCAGATTCTTGTCCAGACAATAAATTTGTCCAGCATTGGAGGATTTTCAAATACCTTGGCAGAAATGTTGAGCATAATGAAACATGTGTAGTGCACAAGAACCTGGTCCCTACGTCCAAGGTCAAGGTCACACTTAAAGGTCAAATGTCAAATAAAAGAATTAAAACTATGGACCCTGTCCGGAGCATAATTTTGTCCAGCATGGAAGGAATTTCAAAATCACTTGGCACAAGTGTTGAGCATGGTAATATGATGTGTCGCGCGTAAGAACCAGATCCCAAGGTCCAAGGTCTAGGTCACACTTAAAGGTCAAAGGTCAAATATATCATTTAAGCCATAGACCCTGTCCGAAACATAATTTTGTCCAGCATGGAAGGAATTTCAAATACCTTAGCACAAGTGTTGACCATGGTGATACGGTGTGTAGCTCGCAAGAACCAGGTCCAAGGTCAAGATCAAACTTAAAGGTCAAATGTCAAATATAAGAATTTCAGTCATAGACCCTGTCCGGAGCATAATATTGTCCAGCATGAAAGGAATTTCAAATAACTTGGCACAAGTGTTAAGCATGTTGAGTCAGTGTGTCGCGCGCAAGAACCAGGTCCCTAGGTCCATTGTCAAGGTCACACTTAAAGGTTAAGGGTCAAATATAAGAATTTAAGCCATAGATACTGTCCCAAGCATAATTTTGTCCAGAAGGGAAGGATTTTTAACTGAAATGGCCGAAGTGCTAAGCATAGTGAGTCAGTGTGTTGCGCGCAAGAACCAGGTCCCTTTGTATAATGTCAAGGTCACACTAAGAGGTCAAAGGTCAAATATAAGAATTTAAGCCATAGACCATGTCCGGAGGATAAATGTTGTCCAGCAGGGAAGGATTTTCAAACAATTTGGCATATGATAAGCATTATGCGGCGGTGTCGCGTGCAAGAACCAGGTGCCTTGGTCCAAGGTCACGGTCACATTTTAATGTCAAGTTTATGTATATATGACAAGATTCGTGTCCAGGCAATAACTCTGTCCAGCATTGAAGGATTTTCAAACAACTTGGCAGAAGTGATAACCATTATAAGACGATGTGTCGCCCGCAAAAACTATGTCCAAGGTCAAGGTCACACTTAAAGGTCAAAGTCAAGTATAAGAATTAAGTCCATGCAAGAATTTTCAAATAACTTGGCAGAAGTGATCAGCATTATGAGACGTCATGTGGCGTTCAAGAACCAGGTCTGTAGCTAAAAGGTAAAGGTCATTATTCAATGTCAAAGGTCAAATAATTTTCCAGAGCATAATATTGTCGTGCATACATGGATTTTCAGATAAATTGGCAGAAATGATCACAATCACCAGATAATGTGTTGCATGCAAGAACCTGACTTGTGAAGTTAGTGAATTACTTCCCTTGATTCATGAGTGTGCAAAGCATAATTCAAAAATGATTAACGGCATTTTGTTGATTTTGCACTGTATGATTTAAGAATGAAAGCAAGAGTAAGTGAAGCATACAAGAACGATAACTCATCATTGCCTAAAAGTTTTAATTACTACCCTTTATTGATTTTTTTGTTAGGACTAAAACGCTTTTATGATACCCCAAATTACTACACAAGAGAATACATAAGCAGAAAGTACAATTTGAAAGGACAGTTCTTCTTTTGCAAAATAGTTTGTATGCATACAGACAAAGCGGCGGCATGTAGAAATGGCTGCATAGGTGGGGGCATCTGTGTCTGTGGACACATTTCTAGTTTTAAAAACAAGAATGCCAGGGGGCAGGGAAGATTGACCATATATGGCTATGGTTGGTCCATTGTAATCATTTGTGTCAACATTCAAACATCTATTAAATTTGTAAAAGCCAATATGATGCCTTCAACTCAGGTAAGCGCCCTAGGGCCATCTTGGCCCTCTTGTCAATTATTTATCTGCTACAAAACCTTTTTCCTCCCATTCCCCTTTTTAGCACAATGTTTCTGATTCTTGGTCTCTTCCTAAAATGTATGGTACATGTACCATGGGTAATTTTTTGGTACTGGCACTAGGATGTTTGTACAGAACATATTTTGTATATGAACATGATGCAAATTACTGTTACACTAGTTAAAGGGGAACGAACAAGTTTCGACATATAGAAAAAGCATATGCATGTGATATGCTGACACACGTACATGCCAAAAATTTATGTATTGTTTTATGTGTTGTTGAACAACCGATCAGCATGTTACTGTACTTGCTATTTTGTTAGTGGCAGCAATATTGTTATTTATTTTAAGCGTTACTCTACAAAAAATACTTGCGTACTGCAGATTATCATAATATAGCTTATCATAATAAGCGTGTTCAACATATTTATAATCTGGATAGCGAAACATTTTTTGGATAATTTTTTTTTTTCATTTTTTAAAATCTATGTTTCAGCAACAGGCCGTATAACATTATATTAACATCATCCTTTACAACCATGTACAATTTAATTAGACGGGCATCTTATATAGCCATAAATCAGAATTATCTAAAACATTGTTATGGAAATAAACATTAATAAGGCTTTGAACAAAATTTAAACACTATGTGAACAATGCTGTTTTTAGCTCACCTGAGCACAAAGTGCTCATGGTGAGCTTTTGTGATTGCCCTTTGTCCGTCGTGCGTGCCTGCGTGTGTGCGTCGTCAACTTTTTATTCAAACAACATCTCCTCCTAAACCGCTTGGCAGATTTTCACCAAACTTCACAGGAATGATCCTTGATGGACCTCTTTCAAAGTTGTTCAAATCTTTCTGGTCCGCTGAATATGTAGGTCACCAGAGCTAAAAATAGATTTAAACAATGAAAACTTTAAAAATCTTCTGCTATGAAACTGCAAGGCTCAGACCTTTCATATTAGATATGTGACATCCTCTAGATGTCCTCTACAAAGATGGTTCTAATTATGCCCCTGGTGTCAAAAAGGGCTACGCCCCAGGGGTCACATGGTGTATATAGAATATATAGCAGAATGACTTTAAAATTCTTCTCCTCTGAAACCACAAGGCCCAGAGGTTTCATATTTGGTATGTAACATCCTTTAGTGGTCCTTTACAAAGTGTATTCAAATTATGCCCCTGGAGTCAAAACGGTCCACGCCCTGGGGGTCACATGGTTTATATAGAATATATAGCAAAATTACTTAAAAAATCTTCTGCTCTGAAACCACAAGGCTCAGAGGTTTCATATTTGGTATGTAACATCCTATAGTGGTCCTCCACAAAGATTGTTCAAATTATGCCCGTGGGGTCAAAACTGGCCCCGCCCCGGGGGTCTCATGGTTTATATAGAATATATAGCAAAATGACTTTTAAAATCTCCTCTGAAATCGCAAGGCCCAGAGGTTTCATATTTGGTATGTAACATTGTTTAGTGGTCCTGAACAAAGTTTGTTCAAATTATGCCCCTGGGGTCAAAACCGGCCACACCCCGGGGGTTAATAAATGTACTAACATTTTAAGTAAACATGTTTAAATTAATTCAGAATAACAACTAGTTAGGTGTAAAAAAAAATGTTTGTTTCAGGTAACATGCCCAAAACAATTAGGGTAGGTAGGTCGGGATTTTTTTTTTTTTTTTTTTTGGTAAATGGTCAATTTGATTCTAAAACTGAATAAATATTCAAAACGTATCAGTAATATCCTAAAACATTGTTTACAAGTGGATACTATCAAAACAAAACACTTATTTATCCAAAAACACATTTAATTATTGAAAAAGGTAAATAAACCAAAAATCAATCTGACAAACCCAATAAAATGTCTAGGGTGGGGGCATTTTTTTAGGGTAGGTCGGGTTACCTGAAACAAACATATTTTTTTTATGCCTTAGAAATTAATAAATTGAACATTTACAAAAAAACAAGTTCAATTTAATGTTAATTGAGGTCAGCTTAATTAGCAAATTAAATGTCAAAGCTACTGAACCCTGGTTATAAAGAAATAATTAGTGTTCAGACATGTTGGTGGAAATTCCTGAATTGTATATTTTTATGCGGCAGTTATTTACTACTAACACTTTATTTCCATGTTGCAGACTTTACTATTCATTATTGAATAATCAAAGCATTGATGACATTTCCTCAGCTTACAAACTTACATGCATATGATGTAGGTCTGCCATGATGAAGAGGTGGGCTTCAAGTCAGAGGTTACCATCTTGAAGGAGCTCAACCACAACAATGTGGTCAAATTAATGGGGCATTGTAAAATGTTCCATGAATTTCGGATGGAGTTTCTTCCAGGTAATGTGCAATTTGAAACTAGCTTGGAAACACCCATTCATATGTTATATTAAGTTTTAATGTCATATAAAATTGTAAGGGATTAAAATCATCTCAAAGTAAATCAAAGAGCTTAAGGCACTGCAGATGTTTGCTATTGCGTAACATTGAGCATAATTCACTCTGTTCAAATATTAAAAGCAACACAAGTTTAAATAAAACAGAACAGATTTGAAAGGTTTATTGAGATTATGTCTAAACGAAAATCTGCCTACAGTTTTGAATAATAGAAATCAAGAATAAAATTCAATGACTTTTAACAATCATTTGTACTATTAAAAATGATAGTGCACAGTTCAATATTATAGCGTCCGATGGATCTTATCGACTCATCCAAATAACTTAGTACAGTAGGCACTTAAGACCCGTTATGTTGTGTTATGAAGAATGTTTTGCAAATATATTGAGAATACAATAATGTTAAAATTGTACATTAGAACCATTAAATAACATCAAATTATATGAAGTCACCTAAATGACCATATAATGACTTAAAATGAAAACCCTGACATGTTATCATGGACAATCTGGGTAATTATAGAGGTATGCCACATCATAGTCACCTTAAATACAGTGGCTATAAACTTGTACATGTTTTATTAGTAAAAAAGTGTTGAAAATACAAATCACTGAATTAAAATTCTGGTTAAGACGCCAGAGCTAGCAAACACCACGTGCTATACATGATAATATGTTCTTTACAAAAAGTCAAACATTAAACGAAAATATTCATACAACCATAACCAACACATTCTCTGAATGAACCTACCGGGTATAGAGTGAAAAATGCTGGTTATAAGTTTTATTACGGGGCAATCTCTGTGGAAGACAGGAGAATAATTTGTCTAAGTGAAATAACTATGGCGTTAAACGAAATTCAATTTACACCTTTTAAATATTAAAAATATTTAGCATTGTTATGAATGCAGCGACAGTGTTACAAGCTTTTGTACCGTATTAGCAAAGGTGTTGTGCGATAATGTTTGGTAATGTTTTAAAATGCTTAAAAGAAGTTACTCACAGAATATTATATTTTAGAAATGTCTTCTTTTTCAATGAATAAATCATCTGGAGTAGCAAACCCTTATATTCTGTAAAACAAAAAGAAAATAAATAAAAATGACAAAAAAAAATCTCGCCTCTCACAGGGATTGAACCCCAACCACTGGCGTGGGAGTTTAAACGCGTTAACCACTGCTATAGAGTTTATTTCCAAATCCCATGTTATCTTCTGATAAGGTTACTGGAGTGTAATCGACCGCTATTGCTCTGTGTACTACGTAATTACCAACAAACTGTGAATTCCTTTTTGTTTTTTATTTTTTATTTTTTTTTTATTACAAAAAGGGACTAAAAATAATTGTAATTAAATAATTAATCATGGCCAAGTCAGCAAATAACCTTAAATAACCTAAATGAGACAAAAAGGTTAGGATTAGAATGACTCTGGTTCTTCTCTGCTCGCTTTGTGACCTGTTTTGTTCGTTTAATTCATGGTAAAATGAAAAGTTATACATTTTTCAACACATAAACACCTTAACTTGCATCAACAATAAGCAAGATGAATATGTTCGGATTATAATATATCCATGTCTCATGACCCAATTAAACCCTTTTCTCATGGCTTCGAATGCTGCATAGTGGACTACTTTCTTCCGTAATATTTAGTCTCAAAATTCGATCCTACACTGAAAGCAGTGAATTACCAGACTTGTTTAGTTTGTTGTAAACATATTATGTTCTAATCACATTCTTCATCAAAACGATGGATGCATTTTGGAAACGTTCATGACATTCAAAACGGCACTTCTTAACGTAGCGTAATAATAATGTTAATAAAATGTTAACTATGTTAAAATCGTAGTGATTTATACTTTCAAATTTCAGAAGCGATAAGTAGAGTTGTTCTGCGAACAACTAAAAATGTCAGTGCAATATACCTGCACTGTAGTTAAAAAATTATTGAAACACATTATGCAATTCAACTAAATACTGTTCTATTATAGTATCAGTGATTGCGAAAGATTTAGCCATGTTCACTTGATTCTAAAAATTAATCTTTACCTTGTTAACTTTCAAGGGCAGAGTGCTATAGTTTTGTCAGCAGTTTCCCGAATTGGAAAATACACGTTTAGCATGTTGTTTTTATGGAGTGTCCGAATGATATGTCACCAAGCGTACTAAATTTTTTCAAGAAACATGATTGGGAACACCATCTGCCGTAAACTGTTTTAATTGTTTAGATTTTCAGTCATTGGTTCACAGGTTCCACAAAAACATAGCGAAGTACATCTTATGAGAATTTGCAAATTGCTCATTCAGTTGTTTAAAAAAACAATAAAAGCGTTTTTGTAAATTTACGTGTATTTAAACTCTGAATATTTTTTAATTAAAAGGGATTTGGTTGCTTAAACTTTTTTTTTTATAGATGGTGACCTTCAAAAATTGGCTGTGAATGAAGAGGGATTGGAAGAGAAGGAGGTCGTCTCCTACTTCAGCCAGGTCGCAGAAGGCCTTTCATACATCCACGGGAAGGAGGTCATTCACTGCGACCTGAAAGGTACATAAATACTCGAACGAGATTTACTCTGACTGCAAAAGTGTATACAAACACTAAACATGATCATTATGTGAATAATTGTCTAGTCGGTTTCAATTCAGTTGATAATAAGGGGATGAACTATTTACTGAAAATAGAGAGAATCGTGATTTTCTATTTATAAACCTCTATTGATTTTTCCACTTTTATTGGGGTCAACACTTGTATTTTAACCACCAGTTGACATTTTGGATGAAAATATAGACTTTTTTGTAAATAAATCATTTAAACGCGAATTGATAAAAACACTTCTGTCATGGGTTTACATTAAAAGTTTCATTACCTCCACCAAGGAAATTTTGTTTTCAGCTCACCAGAGCACAACCTGCTCATGGTGAGTTTTATGATCACATTTTGTCGGTCGTGCGTCACCATTTTCATTCAAACTACATCTCCTAAACTGCTGGGCAGATTTTCACAAAACTTCACAGGAATGATACTTGGGTGACCCTCTTTCAGAATTGTTCCAGATTGCTGTATATGTAGGTCACCAGAGCTAAAAAGTACATTTCAAAAGTGAAAACTTTAAAAATCTTCTGTGAAACTGCATGGCTGAGAGCTTTCATATTTGGTATGTGCCGTCCTATAGTGCATTCCCCTGGGGTCAAAACTGGTAACGTCCCTGGGGGCACATGGTTTAAATAGACTTGAATATCAAAATGACTTTCAAAATCTCTGAAACCGCAAGGCCCAGAGATTTCGTATTTGGTATGTAACATTGTATTTTTGTCCTCTACAGAAGATTGTTCATATAATGCCCCTGGGGTAAAAAGTGGCCATGCCCCGGAGTCACATGGTTTATATAGACTTAAATAGCAAAATGACCTCAAAAATCTCTTCTGAAACCAGAAGACCCAGAGGTTTCGTATTTGATATGCAACATCATATCATGGTCCTCTACAAAGACTTATATTATGCCCCTGGGTTAAAATTGGCCACGCCCTATGGGTCATATGGTTTCAATAGACTTATCGTAATTACTCTATATGTTGGGACACTTAACAATAATTAATTTTTTGCTGTACCGATTTTTAGAAGCATAAATAAATAATTCCTTTAAATGTGTACCAATATTTAGAATCACCATTAATATGCATTGTGATTGGCAATGCCGATTGTTTAAATATAAAGGTACCAAAACTTAACAATAGCAATTAAACATCGTTAAAAAACACTTTCAATTAACAAAAATGGACATTTTAAGTTATCTTTTTATTCAATTTCATTAATAACAAAATTTTGCAGATCTTTGTACTACTTATATTATTAAATGAACTGCAAATACATTATTCGTAAGGTTCAATAACATAACTGGTGTACATTTTTATCTCTATAAAACAAGCAAATTGCAGTTGATAAGATTAACATCTAGTTTGCAAGATATATTGCCCCAGACTAGAAATTTAGGACGCACTGAGGAGGGGCCACATTGATGGGGCCATCTGCTATTAGATAATGATATATGGATTATCCACTCCAAAATTTGACAGTTGGCTAATACATTGCAATTTACATAACTGGGAACAACAGTTAATCTGGCGACTTAGTTGCCGACTGAACGTTAATAGACCCTTTTCACGTTCCCGTTATCGAGTACTGTAGGAGTTGTCTCCCTTGCTAGTGAAGCGAGGCTGACGATGTATTGGCTGTATTTTTCAATAAAGGAAAATACTGTTCAGTGGAGAAAATGTCGAATAAACTAATAAAATGTTGTTTCTTTTTCATTAAAGTCTTCTCTGTTTTGTTAACTTATTTATGTATACATGGATACGTTTCAAATTCTTAAATTATAATGCAAAAAATGTAATTTATTAACGATCACAACATAGCAAAATATGCAAACGAAACTATGTTTTACATCATAATTATGGTCCTTTAAAAAAACGGTTTCCGCTCAATAACTTGATAACGCATCAAGATATTTTAATGAAACTTCATACAGAGATACCATATATCGAGACCTCGCTTGGACTTGCATATTAGAAAAATTTCTTAACAATTGCAAATATCCACAACTTGGCTGCAAGTCGAGGGGCATACATGTTTTACAAACATGTCTTGTTATATGTAACTTTTTCAAACATTTTAGTGATTGAAATAAGTCTATAATTGCTGAATGTATTGAATTTTACATAATTATTAATTTATTAATTAATAAATTTAGAATTAACTAAGATTGTCTAAGCAATTCTTTTATTCCAGATTCATTGTCGGCTTGGGCAACTAACGGCTTGACAGTAACGTCATCATTATTATTATTATTGTTATTATGCCCTTCGAAGAAGTGGGGGTATATTTCTTTGCACCTGTCCGGTCGGTTGGATGGTCGGTCTGTCCATAGACCATTTTGTTTCCACACGATATCTAGAGAACGCTTTGATCTACGATCATGAAAGTTGGTATGCTGGTTACTTATGAGGAAAGGAAGACGACTATAAATGTTTAGGTCAACAGGTCAAAGGTCAAGGTCACCGTTGCTAAAACTTGCAATAACTTGAGAACGCATCGAGATATTATAATGAAACTTTATACATAGATACCTTATATTGAGACCTCGCTTGGGATTGCATATGGGGTGGGTGGGGTCAAGGTCAAGGTCACCGTTACTAAAAATAGAAAAACGGTCTCCGCACAATAGCTTGAGAACGCATAGAGATATTTTAATGAAACTTCACACATGATACCTTATATTGAGAACTCGCTTGGGATTGCATATGGGATGGGTGGGGTCAAGGTCACCGTTGCTAAAAATACCAAAACCATTTCTGCTCAATACATTGAGAACGCATCGAGATATTTTGATGAAATTTCATACATAGATACCTTATATTGAGACCTCTCTTGGGATTTCATATGGGGTCTGTGGGGTCATGGTCATGGTCACCATTACTAAAAATAGAAAAACGGTTTCCGCTCAATAACTTGAGAACGCATTGAGATATTTTAATGTATGCCATGTATCGAGACCTCGCTTGCGATTGCATATTTAAAAAAGTTCTTAACAATAGCACATATTCACAATTTGGCTGCAAGTTGGGGCAAAGTTCTATCAATAAACAAAGATTCGCGTTATCGGCCCCCGAGATTTCAGTCACGTGATCAACCACATGATCGGATCTGTAATTTATATGGCAGAGTATATAGGCATTTTTCTTAAAAGTTGTTTGACAGACTTATAATATAAATGTTTTAAAATAAAATGAAATAAACTTTATATTATGTACTACATATTCTTGTCTGTTGCTTAAAATTACTGTTAATAGATTATTGGATTGATGATGGATGAAAAAAAAAATCGCTTGATCTGCAAAATCGTCTTTAGTGTAATCAAACGAAACCTACATTTGCGATGGGAAAAACTACGTCTTGTTTTTCATTATACAAGTTTTTTGACGCGTGTCATTTTATCTTCATTATCTTATTTACACTTGTGCAGCCATGTGGTGTCCAAGGCATGACAATGAACGCTTTATTCCATAACGGGACATCGTCTCCCATGGAGAGAATGCCCTCGAGTTATCACTCACGAATGGTTATTCAAGACCATTGTCTAGCATATTAAATTGAGACAATTAAAGGTTATAAAACAATATTTTGAGAGAGAAAAACAACCACAAAGCAAAAAGGAAAAAAAAATTAAACAAGTATGACAAAATATAGATAGAGTAGTAATACTATGTTTATTTATGGTTTTTTTTTTACAAATAGCTGCTTGAACAGTAAAATCACTATGTTTTTTTCTTGGTGTACACATTGAGATATCCCTCAAAATGCGAGTTTATTCGGGAGAATCCGTCAAGAAATGACATAGTTTTAGGCAAAGACAGGTTAGATACTAAAATCCAGTAACAATCTTGCTGTCTCAACCTGAAATCTTACATAGCCTCGCTTTAAATATTAATAATTCCTGAACTATTAAAGGTAAAATAATAATATTTGTTTCATGGTGTACAACTTCAAATAGTCTTCAAAATAAGACTTTATTCAGAAAAATCTGTCCAGAAATGACAAACTATCCGGCAAAGGCTGGGTATATAATTTTCAATAAAAATCTTGCTGTCTCAGTCTGAAATCTTACAAAAGCCGTGCTCAGAATATTCCTTGAACTATTTAAGATAAAATCACAGTGTTTATTTCATGTTGTTCAGTTTTAAATTTCCTTCAGAATAGAACTTTAGTCAGCAAAATCTGTCCAGAAATAACAAAGTTTTCGGCAAAGGCAGGTTAGATACTTTTCAATAAAAAATCTTGCTGCCTAAGTCTGAAATCTCACATAGCCTCACTTTAAGTATGAATAACTCCGGAATTATTAAAGGTAAAATAACAATATTTATTTCTTGGTGTACAATTTTTAATTGCCTTCAAAATAAGACTTTATTCTGAAAAATCCGTCCAGGAATGACAAAGTACTAGGCAAAGGCAGGTTAGATACTTTTAAATAAAAATCTTGCTGCCTTAGTCTGAAATCTTACAAAGCCTCGCTCTGAATATTTCCGGAACTATTTAAGATAAAATCGCACTGTTATTTCATGCTGTTCTGTTTTAAATTTCATTCAAAATGATACTATATTCTGCAAAATCCGTTCAGAAATAACAAAGTTTTAGGCAAAGGCAGGTTAGCTAGCCACTTTTCAAAAAAAAAATCTTGCTGCCGTTGTCTGAAATCTTACATAGCCTTGCTTTAAATATAAATTACTCCGGAACTACTAAAAATAAAATAACAATATGTGTTTCTTGGTGTACAGTTTAAAATGGCCTTCAAAATAAGACTTTATTTAGAAAAATCCGTTCAGAATTGACAAAGTATTAGGCAATGGCTGGGTATATACTTTTCAATAAATATATGGCTGTCTCTGTCTGAAATCTTACAAAGCCTTGCTTATGAATATCTCCATAACTATTAAAGATAAAATGAAAATGTTTTTTTTCTTGGTGTACAGTTTCGAACAAACTTGTTCAACTCTAATGTGCACATTCACAGAATTACATTTATTGGTATACACTGCAGATCCGCTATATCGCGATCCGTTATATCGCGATGTCCAATATATCGCGAATTGGCCGTGGATCCCGATTTTTTGTCATGTACTTTAATATTTTCCTATTACTAAATGGTCATTAATAAATCCAGTTTGATCTGGATTTTTGTGCCTTCACAGCGTCTCTTTTATTCACACTCTTGTAGTGCGACAAACAATACGCAGACTCGCTCAACATCAAAGTGTAACAGCTTGACGTCATCAGCTTACAGCGCGCGTGCCACCCATGACAACATCCTTTCACTGCTGTCGCTCTATTTAGCACCCGAATTACAAGCAGTCCACGTGGAGGGTGTATACAGTAACTGTATGTCATAAATCAATACTGAGCTATCTGAATGACAATAATGTAATCGATACGGCTTATCTGTTTCTTTTTTGTTTCAGTAACCGCATATCGTTCGTGATAAAGACACCTAATTTTGTTGCTGTGTGCTACGTAACTTTTTTACAAAAGTAAAGATCCCAATGTTCTCTGCGTTACAAAGTTTTTATATGTATAAATAAATACACCCACGCGTCCCATGCGACGACGTGACTTTGTACATGATTGTCAGCAATATTTCGCCCGCTTTTTCTAACAGAACATAGAGTTTACATGAAATACATGTGTGTTGTAATTGTTAATAGAATTTATGTTTACTTCACGTGAATAGTGAAATTCGGATATATTCAACGGAATTAAAGGAATAGTATTATTTTTTCATATACAAATGGAATATTTTACATATGAATTTAATACATAATGGATGTTAACTACATTGAAAGGGGTGAGTTATTTACTTAATTACATTGATGTTTGAGATCGGGGAAAAACAGACTAGTGTATACATTTATATCTACTGAATGGCCTGACAAGTTATATCGCGATCCGGATATATAGCGATCCGTGGACCCCACGAATCGCGATATAATGGAGTTACAGTGTATATGCAATTAATATCAACGAAGTGAATTGGCAAGCGTACACCCTTAAGTCACGTGATAACGAGATAAAACGAGAGTTCCAGCAGGCTTGTATACATGTTTCTAATCTCTGTTTGTTAATAGATCTCTTGGTCGGGGGGGGGGGGGCATACATGTTTTACAAACATCCCTTGTTATAATTATTATTATTACAATTATTATTATTATTATGCAGTGTATTATTATGATTATTATGCAGTGTATTATTATACAGCTGGTTTGTTCATCTGATCGAAACAACTTCTACCGAGTTAACCAGAATTGTTCAAAGACCTAAATACGTTTTTATTATGTGAAGTTAGAATAAGACATCAAACATAGAATAAACTGTTTTATTACAGCAATGTTTTATATGCAGTTAACAATTTGTAATTTAAGAAATTTGCAGAGTAATTAGTGCAATAGACACATGCATATATAACAGCATCAGTAAAATTGATTTTACCACAAAACTGTATACTTGTTTGCATTTACAAATTTTTCACACAAAAATTGAACTGTGTCCATGCTTGCATGAACACAGTTTATAAATACAGTAAAAATGATCAACGGCACAGTCGGTTTTGATGAAAAAGTCATGGAAAAATGATAATTATACCAAAAGTATTGACATAATATAACAAACATACTTAAACAACATGAAATACTCAGTTTTATGTGAAAAAAGAACAAAAATCATGTCCGTTCTATGTTTGATGTCTTATTCTAACTTCACATAATACAGCGTTCAAAGACAAATTTTGGTTATTAGATTGGGGAATGTCGTTGGGCGAGCAGGCTATCGGGCAGTGTGGCAGCATCAACTTTTCGTTTCCACTCTCTTACTAGATAACGGATTGAGCTATTGTAATGAAAATTCATACATAGATACCTTATATCGAGACCTCGCTTGGGATTTTATATAAGGTGGGTGGGGTCAAGGTCACTGTTCCTAAAAATAGAAAAAAGTTTCTGCTCAATAAATTGAGAATGCATAGAGATATTTTAATGAAACTTCATACATAGATGCCTTATATAGAGAGACCTCGCTTTGGATTGCATATGGGGTGTGTGGGGGCAAGGTCAAGATCACCATTACTAAAAATAGAAGAATGGTTTCCGCTCAATAACTTACATAAAAAAATGCATCAAGATATTTTAATGAATCTTCATACATAGATAACTTATATTGAGACCTTGCTTGGTATTGCATATGGGGTGGGTGGGGTCAAGGGCACCATTACTAAAAATAGAAAAACGGTTTCCGTTCAATAACTTGAGAATGCATTGAGATATTTAATGAAACTTCATACCTAGATACTTTATATCTAGACCTCGCTTGGGATTGCATATGGGGTGGGTGGGGTCATGGTCGAGGTCACCGTTTCTGAAAATAGAAACATTGAGATATTTTAATGAAACTTTATATGTGGATACCTTATATCTAGAGCTTGCTTGCAATTGCATATGGGGTGGGTGGGGTCAAGGTAACCATTACTAAAAATAAAAAAAACAGTTTCCACTCAGTAACTTGAGAACGAAGTTAGATATTTTTATGAAACTTCATATGTACATACCTTATATTGAGATCTCGCTTTGGATTGCAAGATCAAGGCCACTTTTTCCTAGCCATAGGTGTATGACCTTCACCTTCCACCCTGAACTTTCTTTCATTATTGTGCTGACTTTTCTGCATTTCATTCAAAAAATTTGATTGTGTGGAATTTTTATGTTTCTTGTTAGCTCACCTGAGCACAAAGTGCTCGCTGAGCTATTGGTATAGGGGACCTCTCCGGCTGTCAACCATTTGGCCCGTTATTGCGATAAAGATCACATTTTTTATTCAATCTTGACCAAACTTGCACAGTTTGTGTATGACCATAAAATCTTAGACAGGTTCGATAATGGCCCGATCGGACCAGGAACACCAGAGTTATTGTCATTTTTGGCCCCAAATACATTTATTGCTGAATAACTCACTGGTAAAGGGAGGTAAATGAAGTATCAGGAAGATATTTGCCAGAAATGTGTTATTTCCCTTTGTAGCTCAGTCACAGATATAACGCAGATAGTGGAGTCTGCTTATCAGTAAAATCAATACATCACTCTGAGTCAACATGATACTTCTGTTTTAGATCAGCATCATTACACATAGTAACCATTGAAAGCCTGGTTCTGACCTATATTTTGGCTATGTGTGCAGCAATACAGTTTTCCACTGTCTGTCTTGGCATCCAGTATGGAAACAGATGTAAACAACAATCAATAGCTAGAATTCATGTTGAAAAGAAGCAATCAGAATATAGGATTTAGATCATGTGATCTAGTGCCTGAAAGGGTTAATTATGTTCTGTAGTCTTTTGACTGTTTAGTTAGTAACTTATTCAGTATCATTTAATCATGTAACTTTTGGACTGACTTTTACATTTGAATTGAGATTTTGGAAATTCAAGTAATTATCTTACATGATTTTTGAAGCTGATTCATTATTTCTCCTTAATTGACCAAGACTTCTACAGTGTTTTACATTTTCTCCTTAATTGAGAAATATTTGTACACTATTTATAGTGCACCACGCTACTTGCTAGTATCTGCTTGTATGGTATATATAAGTAAGGGCTTGTAGTTAGGGACTCTTTTTATAGTTCAGCAAAATAAAAGTGACTTCCCGTGCATCACTTTCATTACATTTCATCTCACCTGAGCACTTCATGCTCAATGAGGCTAGTGTCCTGTGTCGTCCGTAGTGCATCGGAACAATTGGGCATGTGGACGTGATACAAACTTCACTTTCATTCAATCTTTACCAAACTTGCACAGTTTGTGTATGACCATAAAATCTCGGATAGATAATGGGCCAAATCAGACCATGAACACCAGAGTTAGTGCCCCTTTTCCATGAGAAAATCTGCAAACTGACTTTGTGCAGCATACAAACTTCATGTTTCCTCTGAATTTGACCAAACTTGCACAGCATGTACATGAACTGAATATTTCAAAATAATCAATAAAATGGCCTAGATGGGTTACAAACACCAGAGTTATTGCCCCTTGTTTGTGTAAAAAAATGGACAATGTGGAGTGTATAGACTTCATTTATTTTTCCTAATCCTGACCAACTTGCACTGTTTGTGTTTGACTATAAGGTCTCAGTCAATTCCCAATATGGAACAGATCAGACAAGAAAGACCAAAGTTATGACCCCTTGTTTGTGAAAAAAAAATCCATAATTTGTCAAAAATTGGCTTTCACTCTTCATAGTGAATTACCTTTTCATTCCTTGTTGACTAAACTTGTACAGTTTGTGTATGACCATAAGATTTCATCAAGGTGCAACGATGGGCCAGATAGAACCAGGAACACTGGAGTTATTTACCCTTTTTTGTGAGAAACTTTGCAAAAAATGGAGTGATAATACTTGCACAGCTTGTGTATGACCAAAAGATCTGGTAATAAACCAAGTTTTTGCGCCGATTAGGCAGCATGTGTATGACCATAAAGCTCATACTAAACCAAGGTTTTGTGCTGATTAGGGTACTTGTCTCCTCTGAAAATGCAAGGCCCAGAGGTTTCATATTTGGCATGAAACATTGTATAGTTGTCCTAAAAAGAAGGTACGCCCTGGGGTCACATGTTTTCTATAGACTTATATGGCAAGTGGACTTTAAAAATCTCCTATGATACCGCAAGGCCAAGAAAATTTGTATTTGGGTGTGTAACATTGTATAGTGGTCCTCTACAAAGATAGTTCAAATTATGCCCCTTGTAAAAAATGGCCATGCCTTTGGGGTAAAGTTGTTTCAATAGACATATGGCAAGTTGGCTTTAAAAATCGTCTCCGAAAATTGCAAGATTTGCCCTTGTCCGTCCGTTCGTCAGATTTTTGTGTTGCGCAAAACTCAAAAAGTATAACTGCTAGAGTGATCAAACTTTATAAGCATATTCATCGGCATCGGGGCTTGTGCACCTGGGTATTTTGGTGCAGTTTTTTCGACATCAGTTTTTTTTTTCGACATCAGCAGAGTTATGGCCCTTTTTTAAAGCAAAAAATGACATATTTGGACTTGTGTCGCATATAACTCCAAAAGTATTATTGCGAGAGTGATGAAACTTTATAAACATATTAATCAGCATGTGAACTTGTGCACCTGGGTATTTTGGTGCAGTTTTTTAAGACATCAGCGGAATTATGGCCCTTTTTTTAGCAAAAAATGACATTTTTGGACTTGTGTCGCACATGACTCTAAAAGTATTACTGCAGCAGTGATGAAACTTCATATACATATTAATCAACATATGAACTTGTGCACCTGGGTATTTTGTTGCAGTTTTTTCGGACATCAGTGGAATTATGGCCCTTATTTTAGCAAAAAATGTCATTTTTGGACTTGTGTGCTTGTAACTCAAAAAGTATTGTTGCTAGAGTGATGGAACTTTATAAACATATTAATTAGTATGTGAACTTGTGCACCTGGGTATTTTGGTGCTGTTTTTTCTGCCATCAGTGGCATTGTGACCATTTTTTTAGCAAAACATGACAGTTTTGGATTTGTGTTCCGTGTAATTCAACAAGTATAACTGCTAGACTGATGAAACTGTATCAACCTTTTCATCAGCATGTGAACTTGTGCACCTGGGTATTTTGGTGCATTTTTTCCGACATCAGCTGAGTTTTGTAACAACCAGCAGAATGTGGGGGCATCCGTGTCCTACGGACACATGTCTAGTTGAAATTATGCCTCTGTGGTAAAAAGAAGCCACGTCACTGGGGAGACACTGTTTCTATAAACTTATATGGCAAGTGGACTTTCTAGTACATTAATCTTTTTTACAGGTGCCAACCTTCTTATGAAAGGCCGATTTCCCAGAGATTTTTGGGTGAAAATCGGGGACTTCGGTATATCAGTGTTCCTTGATGGCAAACAGGAACACCTGGTTTACAGGGGTACCAAAGCTTACATGGCACCGGAGGTGAGTTATAACATTTTATTGGAAGTTGCAGATGAAGAGGCATTATTTTGGAAATAATTGTTTCAAACAAACAATAAAATAAGTTTAATTAACAGTGGTTAGACCATTATTAACCAAATTTTTCGAAAAAAAACATTTTGGCATATGTCGTTGGGCAAGCGTAGTGTCGCGGTCAACTTTTCGTTTCCGCTCTCTAACTCAAGAACGGATTGAGCTATTGTAATGAAATTTCATACAATGATACCTTGACCTCGCTTGGGATTGCATATGGGGTGGGTAGGGTCAAGGTCACTGTTAATAAAAAATGCAAAAAAAAAACGATTTCTGCTCAATATCTTGAGAATGCACTGAGAAATTTTAATGAAATTTAATACATAGATGCCTTATATCAAGGCCTCGTTTGGGATTGCGTATGTGGCTGGGGTCAAGGTCACTGTTATTAAAAATAGAAAAATGGTTTCTGCTCAATAACTTGAGAATGCATTGAGATATTTTAATGAAACTTAATACATAGATACCTTATATTGAGACCTCGCTTGGGATTGCGTATGCGGTGGGTGGGGTCAAGGTCACTGTTACTAAAAATAGAAAAATGGCTTCAGCTCAATAACTTGAGAATGCATTGAGATATTTTAATGAAACTTAATACATAGATACCTTATACTGAGACCTTGCTTGGGATTGCATATGGGGTGGGTGGGGTCAAGGTCACTGTTACTAAAAATAGAAAAATGGTTTCAGCTCATTAACTTGAGAATGCATTGAGATATTTTAATGAAACTTAAGAGATGGATACCTTATATTTAGACCTCACTTGGGATTGCATATGAGTGGGTGGGGTCAAGGTCACCATTACTAACAAATATAAAAACGGTTTCCGCTGAATAACTTGGGAACACATTGAGATATTTTAATGAAACTTAATACATAGATACTTTATATCGAGACCTCACTTGTGATTGCGTATGGGGTGGGTGGGGTCAAGGTCACTTTTACTAAAAATAAAAAAACTGTTTCTGTTAAATAACTTAAGAGTGCATTGAGGTACATTTTAATGAAACCTAATACATAGATACCTTATATTGAGACCTCTCTTGGGATTTCGTTTGGGGTGGATGGGGTCACGGTCACTGTTACTAAAAATAGAAAAAATATTTCCACTCAATAACTTGAGAACGAAATTAGATTTTTCAATGAAACTTCTTGCAAAGATACCTTATATCAAGACCTCGCCTGGGATTGCGTAACAGGGATTGGGTCAAGGATACTGTAACTAAAAACAGAAAAACAGTTTCGCCTCCATAACTTGAGAGCGAAATGAGATTTTTCAATGAAACTTAATACATAGATACCTTATATTGAGACCTCACTTGGGATTGCATATGTTGCCCAGAACATTTGTTCCAATATCTCGGATGAGTTCGAAACTGGGTCATTGTCAAAAACTAGGTCACTAGGTCATATTGAAGAAAGAGCTTGTGAACACTCTAGAAGTCACATTTTTTTGCCCAATGAACATGAAACTTGCTCAGAACATTTTCTTATTATGATATCTTGGTCAGGTTCAAAATGGTTCCGCTCCGTTGAAAAACATGGCCACCAATGGGCGGGGCAGTTTTTCTTATATGGCTATATAGAAAACTTTAACAATCTTCTTGTCAGAAACCGTATGCTGGATTTCTAACTAATTTCACACAAATGGTCCTTGGGTTACACTGTACTAAATTCCGCGTCTACTACGTCATGCGTCGTTCGTCGTCAACATTTACCTTGTGAACCCTCTATAGACCACATTTTTAGCTCTCCTGAGCACAACGTGCTCATGGTGAACTTTGTTTGTGATCACCTTTTGTCCATCGTCCGTCGTGTGTCAATATTTTCATTCAAACAACATCTCCTAAACCGCTGGGCAGATTTTCACCAAACTTCACTGGTATGATACTTGGGTGACCAACTTTCAAAAGTGTTCAAATTGTTTCAATCCGATGCATATGTAGGTCACCAGAGCTAAAAATAGATTTAAAAAGTGAAAACTTAAAAAATCTCTGAAACTGCATGCATGGCTGAGAGCTTTCATATTTGGTATGTGGCATCCTCTAGTTAGGGAAAGATCTAGGTTCACAAAGGGTACAGGGTGCTGCTAAAAAGGAGAAGGGTGGAAATCAGGACCAGTCTGTTGACATTTTCTAATAATTTGCTAAATCCATGGTAATTATAAGTCTACTGCTTGAAATTAAGGTTTTTAAGCATAATCGATTCATGTGTCATTGAATATTTGCAAAAATATAATTTCAAAAGATATTCAACATTTCTGTGTTGACCAGCCCAGAGGGGCAGCAGGGTGAAACCGAACCCTGCTATTTTGCTCTAGATCTTAACCTATCTAGTGGTCTTCTTCAAAGATTGTTTAAATGATGCCCCTGGGGTCAAACTGGCCACACGCTGGGGATCACATGGTTTATATAGACTTCTATTGCAAATTGACTTTAAAAATCTTCTCCTCTGAAACCGCAAGGCCAAGAGGTTTGATATTTGGTATGTAACATTGCATAGGGGACCTCTACAAAGATTGTTCAAATGGTACCCCTGGGGTCAAAACTGGCCACGCCCCAGGGGTCACATGGTTTATATAGACTTAAATAGCTAAATTACTTTGAAAATCTTCTTCTCTGAAACCGCAAGGCCCAGAGGTTTGGTATTTGGTTGGTAACATTGTATAGTGGTCCTCTACAAATATTGTTCAAATGATGCCCCTGGAGTAAAAAGAAGCCACAACCCGGGGTCACATGGTTTCTATAGACTTATATGGAAAGTGGGCTTTGAAAAGAACATTGAAATGTATTTTGGACCAGTGGCCATTTGATACAAATAGACAGTATTGGTATTGGTATTATGATGCCTTTAACTCAGGTGAGCGACCTTGGGCTATCGTGGCCCTCTTGTTTGCCCAATTTTAGTGAAATTTGCCCGGAACATTTGTTCCAATGATATCTTGGACAAGTTTGAAACTGGGTCATGTGGTGTCAAACTCTGGCTCACTACGGCAACTTAAAGAAAAAGATTGTGAACAGGCTAGAGGCCTCATTTCTTGCCCAATCAACATGAAACTTACTCAGATCATTTATTCTTACGATATCTCAGTAGAGTTTGAACTGGGTCTAGTGGGATCAAAAACTAGGTCCCCAGGGCAAATTAAAGAAAAAGCTTGTGAACACTCTAGAGGCCACATTTGTTGCCAAATCAACATGAGACTTGCTTAGCCCCTTAGGTAAGCAACCTAAGGCCTTACGGCTTTCTTGTTTATATAACAGCTGCTTTAATTTAGTGTGCGATAATCATTGATAATCCTCATGTGTATCAATACTTGCAGGTCAGAGAAAGGCACCTTTGTTCCAGGGCCAGCGATGTTTTCGCCATCGGAGGATGCATTGTAGAGGCGCTGACTGGCAAAGAACCGATGCTGAAGGTTTTGCTTTACGTACTTGCTTGATTTCATACAATCACTCTGACTAGACTGCATGCTCTTCATAATTGAAGACCTTTTTTGTCTTCAAATATAGGATATGCAAAAAAGTATATTTCCTAGCCAATGTTACTGAGTCAGATTGTCATCTGGCCTTATAAATAAATTCAAAAGTTTTCTATCTGAAACTTAATCTGAATTCAAAATTTTTGCCAAATGTAATTAGTTGTTATATATCAGCTTTGAATTTCATTGGCATGTACATCATTAAGGTATCCATTATTGTCAGTCAGGGCCTTCCCCAGGATTTTTTTTAGGCGCCCCGGTTCCGAGAGGGGTGGGTTAGGGAGGGATATCCCCTCCCAATGTCGGAATTTTTTTTGTGGCATGTGCCAAATGACGTTATCTTGTGCGTTTTAGCTCTTAAAATTAAGGCTACAAGTTTGCAATTTTTTGTAAACGTTTAGACGCAATAAAATAACCGAAACGTCACCGTTTAAACGGTATACCTCTAGCCTTTTAAAAGCAAAAGCGTCATTTTTGTTGCGAAACTGAAAGTTACCATTTTTATGCCCCGGAAGGGAACTTTATTTCCTTATGTGAAGCATTAATTTTCTTGTGCGGATCATTACTCCATTAGTATTGAAGGGATTCAAATGAAACTTCATCTAATGAAAGAGGACAATGAGAGGAAGTGCAGAGAATAAGGACCATAACTCTTTCTTCAATATTTATGGAGTTATTGCCCTTTGTTTAATTTTCTTGTGCGGAGTATAACTCCATTAGTATTGAACTGATTCAAATGAAACTTCATATAATGATAGGGAACAATGAGAGGATTTGCAGAGTACAAGGACCACAACTGTTTCTTCAGTATTTACAGAGTTATTGCCCTTTGTTTTATTTTCTTGTTTGAAGCACAACTCCATTAGTAATGAAGGGATTCAAATGAAACTTCATATAATGATAGAAGACAAGGAGAGGAAGTGCAGAGCACAAGGACCACAACTCTTTCTTCAATATTTATGAAGTTATTGCCCTTTGTTTTATTTTCTTGTGCGAAGCATTAATTTTCTTGTGCGAAACATACTACCATGAGTAATGAAGGAATTCAAATGAAATTTCATAGAATGGAAGTGGACAAGGAGAGGAACTGCAGAGTACAAGGACAATAACTATTTCTTCATTATTACAGAGTTATTGCCCATTTGTTTAATTTTTGCCAACATGTAACTGACTTTGTGTTGCCTTCCTCTTACAAGCATATGCTTCGGGGGCATCTTGTGACAAGCCTTGTTTCTGGATGTTTATGTCCAGTGCGCATCACATTCGCGCAGTTACTTCAAGTTCAAACCCACTGTTCCCGTCGTTCTCGAATCTTTAGGTTACACTCAATCTACTTATGGAGCTCTTCTTATTTGGTTAATTATTTTCATATGGGCATGTACGTGTTTAATGTTTTAGTTGTCACAACTTGTTGAACATAGCAGATAATTGGTGAATTTTAAAGATCTTGATTAAAATTCATATATATTATACATGCTTTGTTCTTGCAAAAACGGCAGGAAAAGTTCCCCATGCACGTTGTGCCTACGCGCGTCAAATGCTAAAGACCTGTATTTAGTAAAGCACATGGTCGGTACATGCGTGGAACGTGACATCGTGGTTGTCAGCAGACATTTAGCGCTCGTTTTGCAGAAAACACGGGTTTTACTTTGCATACATGTACATAAGCAAGTGCGCTTGTGTTTACGAAACTACAACTCTAAACAGTAACACTGGAGAGGCTGTTCCGATTACGATTTCATATTAGCATATTTGAGACTGATTTTTAGCAGTATAAATTTATTATTAGTTATTAAATTTATGAAATAAATAAGTGTGTATATTATAAAATAGAAAAGGGGGGAGCAAAGCTCATTTTCGTTTTAGGTCGATAATACGCATTGACGCGCGTATAAGGTTACTTGTGGATACATGCCTTTTGCGGCGATTGGTCAATCATAACGTCATTCCAAAGCGAAGATAAACTGAGCGTTTCTATGGGCTCATATCGATTTTACTGCTTGATGAAACTCCGTCTACGGTGCTTAACCATGATTAATTGCGGCTTAGGAATAACTGTAAATTGATAAATTTTTGGCGAAGTGACACTTGCTTTGATCATTCACCAACTTTATTGAGTGGATGTACATGTTTCTTGAGTTAAAACGGCCATTGTGTCGTAAGAGGTTAGTTTTCACAGCAGGAATTGTCGGTCTGCTGCAGGCAACATTGCTAATTAATTGATAAAATACACGTGCCCTGGACGATGTTTAAAAGCGCAACACTAATTTTAGGCGCCCCGGATATGTTCAAGTTAAAATTTAAGTGCCCCGGCACCGGGGTGCTCAAACGGCCTGGGGAAGGCCCTGATCAGTACTGGGTGTGCCATCATTACCTTCGTGTTTACAGCAAGATATTATCTATCACCCTTGTGCTTGTGAGCAATAAAAGGCCATGATTATCCTCTTGCTTTTATAAAATTTAAAAATTGTGTAGTAATGTCACTGATAAATTTTTAAACGAAAATCTTATTTAATTAGAAACACAATCCTCTGTTCTAAAGAAGGAAAACGATAATTGAAAATACAGTGGAAACTCTCTAAACCGGACATCCTCGGGACCATGACAAATGTCTGGTTTAGAGGGGATTCTGGTTTAGAGTGGATTCTGGTTTAGAGGGGAAGTACCTATTCAAATTAATGAAAAGTCCCTATACTGTCCTCAGTGTATCATTTAAACAGCATTTGAATTAATTATTTATCAAAATAAAACATTTAACATTGTTTAATGCTGTATTAAGAGCACAGAGCACGTCATCATATCTGTAAATATTTAAATTACTCAATACTTTACAAAACATCGTGAATGTACACTCCAGTATCAAGGGGAACATTCTGTATAACTCTGTTTTGTATTTTGACAGAGTTATGCCCCTTTTTCACTTTGATTTTCTGGTTAACGTTTATATTCAAAAGTTTTGTAACTTCAAAACTACATATGTTATTCACTTGAAACTTGGAACTAACCTTTGTCATCAACTCCAGTATCAGGGGCAACAATCCCCATAACTCTGGTTTGTATTTTGACAGATTTATGCCCCTTTTTCACGTAGATTTTCTGTTTAAAGTTTATATTCAAAAGTTGTGTAACTTCAAAACTACATAAGTTATTCACTTGAAACTTGGAACTTACCTTTATCATCAACTCTAGTACCAGGGGCAACATTACCCATAACTCTATTTTGTATTTTGACAGAATTATGCCCCTTTTTCACATGGATTTTCTTGCCAAAGTTTATATTCAAAAGTTTTGTTACTTCAAAACTACATAAGTTATTCACTTGAAACTTGTAACTTACCTTTGTCATCAACTCTAATATCAGGGGCAACATTACCCATAACTCTGTTTTGTATTTTGACAGAGTTAGTCACTTTTTACATAGACTTTGTTGTTAAAGTTTATGTTCCAAAAATTTATAAACTATACAAGGCTTCACTTAAAATATTGTATTTTAACAAATTTATTCCCCTTTCGCTATCCAAAATATGTACCAACTGAAATACTTTGAATAGTTGAGTGCGCTATCCTCTGACAGCTCTTGTATTTCGCAGAATAGTCAACGTTTTATATGATTATTATTTGTTTAATTCAGTTGTCTTTTTGCAATGTGCATTTATAAATATGGTCTTGTCATTACATACGTGTAGGTATTTGCTGTTATAAAATGTGCTTTGATCCCTTACATTTGCACTCGAACTAATTTGAAAGCAATTACAGTTCTAGAATGCATTGAGCACACAGATGAATGTTGTGACCACGTGACCAATGTGCGGCAAACAAAGACAAGAACGGTCTTGAGGGGTTAAATAATGCTTGACAATAATCAATCGTGAATGAAAGTTAGACTGGTGTTCTGAATTCAGGGAATTATGGTATTGGGGAGATTTTTTACATATGAATATATAGTGAAATAAATCGGGACCAAAAATCTGTACAATTAAGAGAGGATTCCGGTTTAGAGAGGATCAGGTTTAGAGCGTTTCCACTGTATGTATTATCTGATCTTTCAGAATGTAGTGGAGTTACCAGTGGACACTGCATTGGACTCCCTTATTCAGAAATGTCGGAGCGTCCAGAGGGAACAGAGGCCATCTGCAGAAGATCTCCTGGATGCATTAAAACGGTATGGTCTCAATTAGATTAGTACATATCGCGGAGATGTTCACGAACTTCTTCAAACATACCAGGAGGAATGCGCCGATATGGCTCTTTAAAGGAAGTCTGGTCTGTGAGATTTATAATATGTTCGACGAGATTAGTGCAGCCTAAATCTGTCATGGCCGCCAGGGGGCGTTGCCTTTTACCTTATATGCCTATATTGAAAACTTTAAAAAATCTTCTAAAAAACCACTGGTTGTATTTTAAAATAATTTCACACTAATGTTTCGTGGGTGACCCTCTACCAAAATACTTCAAATAATTTTGATATGTTAAAAAATATGGCCACCAAGGGGCGAGATCTTTTTCCGTATATTGCTATATTGAAAACTTTAAAAAATCTTCTTGTCAGTAACCACTGGTTGGATTTCCAAATAATTTTACTGAAATGTTCCTTGGTTGACCCTCTACCAAAATACTTCAAATTATTTTGATACGTTAAAATACCAAATTCCTTCAATTTATTATGATTTGTAAAAAAAAACATGGCTTCAGGGGGACAGAGTAGTTTTCCTAATATGGCTTTATTAAAAACTCGAAAAATGTTATATAACCACTATCTGGATTTTGAAATAGCTCCACAGAAATGTGCCATTATGATTCATTAAACTCCGGTGAGCGACCCAGGGCCATTTTGGCCAGCGTGTTGTATCTGGACACAAACTAGTAAACTGACTGCCCCCAACAGCTGATCTTTATTAGTTGGTCACAGATTAATATACCATAAGTTAACATGCCATCACAATGGGCCCTCGTTAAGGGCAAAACAATCGCTAGATCTATAAGAGGGCACGTGGCGCTAATTGCCTTTGAAAAGGGCAGGGTGGTGAATCTATAAACTGGCCTGGTGTTTATTACATTTTAATGCTTTTGATGTTGGCAAACTTAGGTTGGTGCTGAAAAATACAGTTTAGTAGCCATTGCCAAATTTTTAGTTGGTAAAATACCTGTCATTTTTAGCATTTGGTGAGCTTTTGTGATTGCCTTGTGTCCTTCATGTGTCGTCCGTCGTCAACATTTACCTTGTGAACACTCTAGAGGCAACATTTATTGCCCAATCTTCATGAAATTTGCTCAGAACTTTTGTCCCAATGATATCTGGAATATTTTTGATACTGGGCCATGTGGGGTCAAAAACTAGGTCACTAGGTCAAATTGAAGATAAAGCTTGTGAATACTCGAGAAGTCACGTGTTTTGCCCAATCAACATAAAACTTGCTCAGAACATTTTTAAAAATGCAAATATATGCATACATAGCACAGTTCAAATTATTCTTTTTTTAATTAATAAATTATGTAATTTTTATGCCCCGAAGGAGGGCATATAGTAGTCCATCTGTGGGTGGGTGCATGCGTGGGTGGGTGGGTCTGTCCGTCCAGACTTCGTTTCTGCTCTGTAACTTTTTAATGCATGGATGGATTTTAATATAACTTCAGATTATTATTCCCCATGACTAGACGATGTGTCACATACAACTCCCATGCTCGTCGGTCAAAGGTCAAGGTCAAAATTTAAAGTCAAAGGTCGTGAATTTTCGTTTCCGCTCCATAACTTCTAAACGCCTGGATGGATTTTAATATAACTTCAGATTATTATTCCACATGACCAGACGATGTGTCGCGTGCAGCTCCCATACTCGTCGGTCAAAGGTCAAGGTCACAATTTAAGGTCAAAGGTCATGAATTTTAGTTTCCTCTCCATAACTTCTAAACGCCTGGATGAATTTTAATATAACTTCAGATTATTATTCCACATGACCAGACGATGTGTCGCTTGCGACTCCCATACTCGTCGGTCAAAGGTCAAGGTCACAATTCAACATCAAAGGTAATGAATTTTGCGTTTCCGCTCCATAACTTCTAAATGCCTGGATGGATTTTAATAGGACTTCAGATTATTATTCCCCATGACCAGACGATGTGTCTTGTACAACTCCCATGTTTGTCGATCAAAGGTCTAGGTCATAATTTAAGGTCAAAGGTCATGAATTTTTATTTCCGCTCTGTAACTTCTTAACGCCTGGAAGGATTTTAATATAACTTAATATTATTATTACCCATGACCAGACAATGTGTCACGTACAACTCCCATGATGGTCGGTCAAAGGTCAAGGTCACAATTTAGGGCTCTCAATCGAAGATTTTTGCCACAGAATATCGGCCCCAGTCCCCCCCCACCTGACAAGTATGTTTTTTTCCCCTTAGAAATAGAAAAATTCCCCCTAGGAGGTCTGCAAAAAAAAACAACAGAAAACCTAGTTAAGATGCCAATAATCATCCGCATCACAAGTATAGCTGTTTTGGTCCAGATCTCTACATCGCTAATATTTCATTGAGACATGTTAGGTGCGTTAAACAATAAACCGATCCGTTCAACATGAAAGTGAAACAGTTTGACATCATCAGCTTATATCGCGCGTGCCACCCATGGCAACGTCCTTTCACTGCTCCGCTTTAATTAGCAGCCGAATTACATGCTGTCCACGTGAAGGGTGTACACAGTACCTGTATGTTGTAAATCAATACGGACCTATCTGATCGACAATAACGTTATCGATACGGCAAAAGTATTTTTTTTTGTTTAAGAGGAAATGTTAACTGCACATTGATGGCGATAAAAAAATTTGGTTGGTATGCGCTAGGAAACTTTTATTCAAAAGTAAAGATCTCACAGTTCTCTATGCTACAAAGTTTTTATATGGCCATCAATACACCCACGCTTTCCATGCGGACGACGGGACGTTGTACATGTCAGCATAATTTTCGCATGCTTTTCTAGCCGAACAAACGCTTTTCATGAAGTACATGTGTATTTTGACTGTAAATAAAATTTGTGTTTATGACATGTGAACAATAAAATTCGAATAGGCGTTGCGCATTTCGATATTGTATATGTGTTGTGATAACTGATTTAAAATTAAATACAAGGAACTATATAATAATTTTATATACAAATATAATATTTTACATATGGATATAACAATTTATGGATGTTAACAACAATGAAAAGGTGATTTAATGACATTTACTTTTTGAGATAGCGAAATTAGGGTTGTGTTTACATGTATATTCACATGAATGACCTGACAAGTTATATCGCGATTGCGATCCATGGACCCCGCAAATCGCGATAAAATGGAGTTGTAGTGTATTTCTATTTTCTGTCTTAAATGAATACATTAAATTAATTAATAATTTAAAATGCGGGACTGCAAATTACTTTTACAAAAAAATATGTGTTGCATATTGATATTAATTATATTAGTTTCATATCTCCGTTATAAAATCATGCTGGGCTAGAAAAACGCGCTATTAACGCCGGCGAAATCACGAAAAACTCGTGGAAATGACGCGTGTATAGCTGCAATGTTACATGTATACGGCAGCCTAGTCCAAATTTTAAGCGTTATCGGTAGATTCTGAGCTATGGTTTTTTTTTGTGCTAAAAAATAATCAAAGTTATATTTATAGGAGTTTTATTTGCTGTAAAGATTACAAGACAATTTTACCAAACAACAATTAGACGCGAGTTTGTTCGGGTTGAGTTAGTTTTCAAATCAGTTAATCTGTAAAAACTTCCATATTAAAATAATCCCCCGGTCAGTTAAAATCCCCCCCTCCAGAGGGTGGTGGGCCCCTTCCCCCAAAACTGATTGAGGGCCCTGCAATTCAAGGTCAAAGGTCAATTATTTTTGTTTCTATTCATAACTACTAAACGTGTGGAGGGATTTTTATGTTACTTCCTATTATTAGGGCCCTGCAAATTTTTGGCGGTTGCCCTATAGTAATCACCCTGTCTGTCCGTCCGTCCACATTTTTCATGTTTTTCTTTCATAACTTCAAAATCGTTTCAGCTATTAATTTGAAACTTCATGGGTGGATAGATCTCATTAAGGAGAAGTGTAGTGCACAAGAACCATTACTCTGCACTTCATGGTTCTGGAGATATTGCCCTTTGTTAATTTTTCATACTCCGTTTTTGGGGCGACAATAACAACGACTATAAGAGGTATTAACTTGAAATTTCATAGGTAAATAGATCTCATTGAGGAGAAGCGCAGTGCACAAGAACCGTAACCTTGCTTTTCATAATTCTGGAGTTATTGCCCTTGTTTAATTTTTCATTTTCAGGTGGAGTCAACTTTTGGTTTCAGCTCTCTAACTTGAGAACGAATTGAAATATTTTAATGAAACTTCATCCATAGATACCTTATATCGAGACCTGGCTTGGGATTACATAGGGGGTGGATGGGGTCACTGTCAAGGTCACCGTTACAACAAATAGAAAAACGATTTCCGCTCAATTACTGGAGAACGAATGGAGCTACTGTAATTCAACTTCATACATAGATACCTTTTATTACTAATTAGGGCCCCGCAAATTTTTTGCAGATGCCCTATAGTAATCACCCTGTTCGTCCGTCTGTCCGTCCATCCACATTTTAGCTCACCTGAGCATGAAGCAATTGGTATAGGGGGACTCACTGTCTGCGTCAACAACTAGAACTGACTTAGACTCAAGAAATAATACTTGTGTGTTTGCAAATATGCTGGGTTCCAATGCTGCTTATGCCATTAATAAATCATTCTAAATAAAGAATGCTTAAACTAGCGTTGGTAAATACCAAGTACAAATCATACTAACAGCCTTTTACAAGCATAATAGTTTCAAGATTATTATTTATTCTTAAGTCTTAACTCTAAAAATCGGTTGGTGAATACGAAGTCTTAAGTCTAAAAATCGGTTGGTGAATACGGGTCTGGTCTAGGAACACTAGAGTTATTGCTCTTTTTTATGAGAAAAACTGTAAAATGTACATCTGATTTTGACCTAACTTGCAAAGCTTGTGTATGAGCATAAGATTTCCAAAAATTCCGAAAATGGCCTAGATTGGGGTACAAACACTAGAATTATTGCCCCTTTTTTGTGACAAAAAATGCCAAAAAATGAACAACGTGGAGGATAGAGACTTGCACTGTTTGTGTATAGCCATAAGGTCTCATTTGAATTCGAATATGGGCCAGATCGGACGTGTAGTTGTGAGTATAAATGGGGATTAAAAATTTTCTCCTTCATTTGCAAGTTATGGCCCTTTGATTATTTTCGTGTATGTAATGTGTAGGGAAAATTCCTTTTGAATGCAACTCCTCCTAGAGTATGCAACAGATTTTCCTGAAACTTGTCTTCATCGTAGAGGGTAATGTGTAGTTGATCAGTACGTAAAGATGGGGTTTGAATTTTTTATTAAAAAGTACATATATTTTCATTTCCTATCATTACTTTAAAAACTGACTGACCCTTACCGTCAAACATGCTATCAATCGAGGCCCGCTGTCACCCATCTGACAAAGTTTTAGTTATTGTCTATGACCAGACAATGAGTTGCATACAACTCCCATGCTGTTCTGTCAAAGGTCAAGGTCACAATTCAAGGTCAAAGGTCAAGGATTTCTGTTTCTCCACTATAACTTCTTAACGTTTGGAAGGATTTAAATATTACTTCAGATTATTATTTCCCATGACCAGGCGATCTGTCGTGTACAACTCCCATGGTCCTCAGTCAAAGGTCAATGCCACAATTCAAGGTCAAATGTCAAGGAATTTTCTCTCTGCTCTATAACTTCCAAAACCCTTGAAGGATTTTAGTATTACTTCAGAGTAGTTTTTCCCATGACCAAATGATGTGTCACATACCATTTAGGTCTGTGGGTCCAAGGTTACACTTAAAAGGTCAAATATTAGGAAGCATCATTTTTGCCAACATGTAAGGAATGTAGTAACTTTGTGGGAATGAAGATCATTATGAGGCAGTGTGTCACAACAACAAAGAGCTGTGTTGCTGAAATCTCAGGATATTTGTCCAGGGCATAATATTTTACTCTGACATTGTTTTTCCTTCCTCTGACAAGCATATGCTTCGGGGCATATGTCACATCCTGTGACAAGCCTTGTATTGTTCTATCACTGCAACACATTGAAAACATTTTGAAAAAAATAACTGATTGACCTTGCCTGTAATATGGCAGGCTCTGCCTAAATAAGGCTTACTTAAGACATGAGTTCATTGTCTTAAATAAGCAGGCATCTATTGTTATAATGTTAAGAGAGATCTCGGAATAAGGTACAAGGCAATGCTTAAAAATAGCAGGGGCAGGGAGCCAAAATTTTGACATTTTTATTGGGATTTTATGAATGTAAATTTAATGTTTTTTACTGGGGTTTTTAAACATGCTGTCTTCATTTATAATTGAACATCTGCACAACAAAATGACATTTGAAAAGAGGTTCAATATTCCATAGTTGACCAAAGTGGCAGCATGGGGGATCAAACAGGGTCAGTGTGCAGCACACTGATAAGAGCTGTTTGATCTTTCCAAACTTAAAGGTAACAGTACGAAGGTAATTATAAATCTTTAAGAAAGTCCTTGAAAATGTTCATTTGGCAGCAATGTTACAGCATGAAACTTATATTTTATTTTTTAAGAAAAGCCACTGAAAATTAACAGTAAATTTGTAGCACAAGGCAACATCATCAAGCTTATAATAAATTGTGTAAGTAAATTTATGAAAATATGTCAATCGACCATTTAAACATTGTCTTGAAACTAACTTCTCATTTTGACTCACAGATTTGTCTGAATATTTACTGAAAAAAACTCAGCTGATTATTAAACAGTGTCTTGTATGAGACTAACTATAGATTTTGTATGAATATTTACTGAAAAAACTTCGTTGGTCATTCAAGCAGAGTATTGACCACGTTGTGAATATTGCGTATTATTTACCAGTTTCTTCAAATTTTCTACTCTTATTTCATGCCATTTACTGCCATACTAACATATTAAGTAACATGTTAGTTACCATCTTTGTTGTACTATAAAACAAGGTTTTAGTATCATTTAATAATACATTTGGCATGAAAATTTCTTAAAAATTTCAATTGACCACTCTGAGTATTGACCAGAGCGGTTTTACCAGTTCAAACCAGGGGTGGTCGATTGGTGCCAACCCAGTGTAAAACAGGTATGGTACTATGAATATGTCATAATGAGGGTAATGGTCAAGGTGCCAAATGTGTGGAATCACTGCTACTGTTGTGTAATTTGGAGCCATGAGTATACATATTAAAACCCAGAATAATTGTGAAAGCTATTGTAATTTTGATGCATTAAAATGATATGATAGTTCCTTACTTACTATAGATAACTTGTCAGTTATTTATTACGCAGAAATATCTAAATTATTTGTAACAAAAGAGTTATGTTAAAAAATCGGTATTTTGGCATCATGCTTTTGGTAACCATTGCAATTCGAGAGGTCATACCTTAATAACCGATAAAGATAGATACTTTATTAGTGCATTGAACTGCATTTTGAAAGACCTTTCCAATGGTATAAAACACTGAATATTTATTCCAAAAAAGGGCCTGTTTTTGTTACTTAAGGTCAGAAACTAAGTCACCGGGCCAAATTGAAGAAAAAGATTGTGAACACTGTAGAGGCCATATTTATTGACCAATCATCATGAAATTTGCTTAGAACATTTGTCCCAATGATATCTCGGATTAGTTCAATACTGGGTCAAGTGGGGTCAAAAACTAGGTCACACGGGCAAATTGAAGAAAAAACTTGTGAACACTCTAGAAGTCACATTTTTTGCCCAATCTTCTTGAAAATTACTCGGAACATTTGTTTCAATGTTATTTCGAACGAGTTCGAAACTGGGTCATGTGGGGTAAAAAACTAGGTCATCAGGCCAAATTGAGGAAAATGCTTGTGTACATTCTAGAGGCCACATTTATAGGCTAATCATCACGAAACTTGCTTAGAACATTTGACCCAATGATATCTGGGACAAGTTTGAAGCCAGGTCACATGGGGTCAAAAACAAGGCCACCAGGCCAAATTGAAAAAAAAAAGCTTGTGAACACTCTAGGGGCCACATTTTCAGCCGAATCTTCTTGAAACTTACTCAGAACAGTTTAGTTCCTTAGCCCCTCAGATGAGCGACCTAGGGCCTTGTGTCCCTCTTGTTTCAGGAGTTATTGCCCTTGAATTATAAGTTGTTTTTTTTCTGGTCTGGACTATAACTTGGCCATGGATGGAGGGATATTAACATTATTTGGCACCAATGTTTGCTGCAATCAGGTGGTGTGTAGTCAGGCACGGATTCAGGCTCCGGCTTTTGGGCTCCAGCCCCCCACCCCCACCCCAGCTGGGTCAGGCGATATCTTTTTCAGGCTGGGCTTTGATCTTACACATTTGTAAAGGGCTGGCGTGTCAATTAGTATACCGTATATTGCCTTATTTTATTACTTTGTCGGGACTGGGCTTTAATCTTACTCAAGCAGTTATCAGCTGGCCTGTCACTGTACTAGTATACTGTATATTGCCTTATCTAAAACACTTTATATTGACTCTTAATCTCTGAGCCGAGAAGCTCGGTGGTGCCTTGCTGCGCATATACCAATCATAGTGTTTAAGTGGCTGATGTCAAACTGTTACACTTAAATGTTGAGCGAGTCGGCATTGTTTGTCACACAATTCGAAAATCCAAAAAATGTCATTTTTTGCTTAAAAGGGGCCATGACTACGTTAATGTCGGAAAATGCACCAAAATACACAGGCGCACAGACTCACATGCTGATGAATATGTTCATAAAGTTTTATCACTCTAGCAAAAATGTCATTGTTTTGCTAAAAAGGGACATAACTATGCTGATGTTGGAAAAACTGCACCAACATACCCAGGTGCACATGTTTATATGCTGATACATATGTTCATAAAGTTTCATCACTCTAGCAGTTATACTTTTTGTGTTTTACACGACACAAATTCAAAAATGTCTTTTTTTTGCTAGAAAATGGCCATAACTCCGCTGGTGTCAGGAAAAAAAACTGCCAAAACACCCAGGTGCACAAGTTCACGTGCAGATGAATATGTTGATAAATTTCATCACTCATGCAGTTATACGTTTTGAGGTACGCATGCCACAAAATTCGACGGACGGATCACTCATGCAGTTATACTTTTTGAGTTACGCGTGCCACAAAATTCGACGGACGGACGGAGAGACATGGGCAAATCTATATGCCCCTCCCCCTCCCCCTGAAAGTTGGGATATAAAACAATGCTCAAAGCAATCACAAAGGAACATTCCAAGTACATAAACAATATTGTTTTCTGTTTGTTTGTTGTTCTTTTTTACTTTCGAGGTCTTTAAAGGTTCATATTTCTCCTTCTAAATGATGACAGTTGCTACTTCTGCTGCTTCTACTAATACAAGTTCTGCTACTACTACTACTGCTGCTGCTGTTATTACTGCTGCTGTTATTGCTGCTGCTATCACCACCACTACGATTACTGCTGCTGCAGCTGCTGCTAAAATTGCTGCTACTACAAATACTACTACATCTTAGTCCAGCCTCCCCCCCTCCCCCCCCAGCACAGTCTGGTCTGCGGCCAGCTCTGGTAGTGCTCATGAATCGGGAAAATCCACCAGTTCTTCCAACAGTCTTGTTTGTTTAAAGCTAGTGGCATCATTTGATCTTATGATCTTAATCAGACTAGCCGTAGCACCAACAGGCAGTGCTCTTGTTTAAAAGTGCCATCAATTTGTTGTTGTTGTTGTTTTGCTGTCAACTAAGAGGCACATACCAGTATTGTGTGGAACTGAGTAATAATTGTTGGTTGAGCAAGTAGAATAGTTGGTCAGAATTCATATTGATTGTGAGCAAGATCTTAAGTAATACTTGAGTGAAAATTAGATTATCATATTTCTGTCTGAACTTCAGTGGTTTCTGTTTACAATGGAATGGAGTTAGTATATGTTTTACTTCTAGCAGTATACAAATTTTCAAACTATATTAGGAAAAAGGAACTCAGTGCTGTAAATAAAAATTCAGTTAAAGAGTACTGGTACTTCCTATTGTCACAAATAAAGGAGTATTTAAATGGTTTGGGATTTCAGTCATCCCAATACTGTTACCCTTGGTAGAGAATCACATTATGCAAGTAAGTGCCCCTAATTGCAGCCTGGTGGTGCCAAGTGCACCTCTGACAAAGTATCCCGAAGATGAATGTAACAGTGTACACTCGCATGTATTTCAGCCTCTGATGGCGAGTGCATGGCCAACATCAGGGACATCCAGGGTCAGTCTGGGAGTTTCTCAGACAGACCAGTTCTCAGATGGCGAGTCCGAGGAACGTAAGCACGGTAAGTGGGCACTTGCTCTAAAGTGGCAATAAGTGATGAGACGTTTTGCAGCAGTAGCGATTCCCAGTCATAAGTTGCACTGCTGCTGTTAAGGGCGTGATAACAGTTGCTTTTCAGTTTGTTACGATTTGCAGTTAATATTGTTGCTTTTTTAGCTCACCTTGTGCTCGGTGAGCTATTGGTATATGGCACCTCTACGGCGGCGGCCGTCCTTCCGTCGTCAAGGTGCCGTCAACAATTTAGACCGTTATCGCGATAAAGACTATAATTTTTATTCAATCTTGACCAAAATAGCACAGTTTGTGTATGACCATAAAATCTTGGACGACTTCGATAATGGGCCCAAACGGATCAGGAACACCAGAGTTATTGCCCCTTTTTCATGTAAAAAAAGTGCAAAAGTGCCCTTTGCAAACATATCGACTTTATTTTCTGTCCAATCTTAACCAAACTTTCACAGTTTGTGAATGGCCATCAGATCTCAGCAGATGTCAAAAATTGGCCAGATCGTGTTTCAAACACCAGAGTTATTGCCCTTTGTTTGTGAAAAAAAAAAACATGCAAAAATGAACATTATACAAGATAGAGACTTCATTTTTCATCCAATCTTTATCAATCTTGTATTGTTTGTCTATGACCATAAGATTAAAGGAGAAGTTGAATATAAGCAAGATTGGACCAGAAACACCAGAGTTATTGCCCTTTGTGAAAAAAATATGCAAAAATGGACATTATTCAGTATAGAGACATCATTTTTCATCCAATCTTCACCAGTGGTGTACAGTTTGTCTATGAACGTAAGAGTACTGGTGAAGTAGAATATAAGCATGATTTATAAACAAATATTATAATTAACACGGTTTGGAATTTTTTTTAGATCTGACTATCTTGCATTTCGCTTTTCTGGCAAAAACTAGTCAATTAGATCGTTTGTAATACTATTCGTATGTAAACTCATATATGTTTGCTGTTTTTGATGTTCTTTTTCCTTCACGCATGCACTGATTTATAAACAAAAACGACAGAAGTTGAGATAATGTCGTTTATATGTAACGTCGAACGGTTTTTAAACTAATTAAGTTCAAATGTATGTTTATATCGCCATGCATGTAACGAATTGTAAGTAATATCCAACGAAATGAAGATTCTGATGTAATATTTTTACTGTCAAAACAACTCACATTTGTTTAGCTTGAGTCTCCAGATTAAAACTTACGATGTACCTTGTTTTTTTCTGGCAAGAAAAGGTGAATTAGATCGTGGGTTTACTGTTTGTATGTAAATTCATATATGTATGCTGTTGTTGCTTTTTTTGCTCTCCACGCATGCACCGATTTATAAGCAACGGCAAGGAACGATAATTTAATGCTGTTAATGGTACTATTTTGCGCACTTATTCATGGCTATGTTTTTTTGTGTGTGTGTAACATTCTACTAACAAATATTAAAGAAGGTCTATAGCTGTTTATAATACTAAACTAAAACTTAGGGGATCCTGTTAAATTGTTATACAAATATAAATGGGATGATAGTAAAAAAGATTTGTATATGAATGTATTAAGCTCGGAAGAAAATACTACACATTTTGAATTTCTTTGTGAAAACATTCTTGTGGCAATTTCACATGAGGATTTAGACTTAAATGTTAAAGCTTTTACAGATATATTAGATGGGGTATGTAAGCCAATATTTAAACAAAATTTACATAGTAATTTTTGTTATAAAAATTATAATAAGGATGCTGTATACTTTGACCATGAGTGTAAAAATTTGAAGAATTCTTATTATACTTCTCTTAATTATTACAGAAATAACCCTTGCGATGAAACAAGGAGGGACCTGGTGGCAGCTAGATCAAATTATAAAAAATGCGTTAGAAATAAAAAATGTGACTATGATAAATTACAAACACATAAACTAGAATTAGCCAGAAAAAATAATGCCAAGTTATATTGGAAAATGTTAAAAGGATCGGTTATGTGCAATTCTAGTTCTTTGGCATCAGATGATTTTTTAAATTATTTTAAATCTGTAAATGATCCCGATTCTGTGTTTTTTCAACCAGATGAAGACATTTTATATTTTAATGAGAGATATCTAGGAGGAGAATTAAACATTATGTTTGAAGAATTGAATAATATCATTACCACACATGAAATAAAAAAATGTTGTAAAAAACTAAAAAATGGTAAATCGGGTGGGCCAGATAATTTTCTTAACGAATTTTTTAAGTATGGATGTGAGATAGACATGTTCGCGACAGCTCTTTGCACGTTATTTAATAAATTTTTTGATATGGGTTACTTCCCAGAAACATGGTCAGAGGGTTATGTGGTCCCATTGCATAAGAAAGGTGATATTAATAATACGAATAACTACAGGGGTATTACTTTACTGAGTACATTAGGCAAATTATTTACGAAAGTTTTAAATGACCGTCTAACGATTTGGGCGGAAAAGTATAATGTTTACATTGAGGCTCAGGCAGGATTTAGACAAAACATGGGCACAATAGATAATATTTTTGTATTGCATAATGTAATAAGTCATTTATTAAATAAGAAAAAGAAACTGTACGTAGCATTTATAGATTTTACAAAAGCATTTGACTACATAGTTAGAGATATTATGTGGTATAAACTGATTAAATTAGGTATTAGAGGGAAAATATTAAACATAATTCGTTCAATGTATAGTATTGCTAAGTCAAGGGTAAAATATGACAATGAGGTTAGCGATAGCTTTACATGCTTGTTAGGGGTACGTCAGGGCGAATCATTGTCTCCTTTTTTATTTGCGATGTATTTGAATGACATTGAGGAATATTTGCTGACAAATAATTATGACGGAATAAATTTAGACACTTTAAAATTATTCATAATGTTATATGCTGACGATATTGTTTTGTTTTCAGAAAGTGAAATTGGTTTACAGAAAGGGTTAGATTTGTTAAAACAATACTGTGATCGATGGAAATTAAAGGTTAATACACAAAAAACTAAAGTCATGGTTTTTAAAAAAGGAGGAAGACTAAGACGAAATTTGAGATTCCTATATGATAACAACGTTTTAGAAATTGTTGATAAATTTACATATTTGGGGTTTGTCTTTTCCTCAGGGGGCTCATTTTCCAAAACGTTTGATAGTCTGTGTGGACAATCTTTGAAAGCTATTTTTAAATTAAGACAATATTTGTCGAAATTTTATAACATCACAATACAACACAGGTTAGAAATGTTTGATAAATTAATTTACCCTGTTTTAAGTTATGGCTCCGAAATATGGGGATTACAGAGCAATATAAAGATAGAGCGAATACATTTAAATTATTGCAAAGAATTATTAGGAGTCCGAAGGCAAACACAGAATAATTTTATATATGGAGAACTCGGTAGAACATCTTTATCTGTCAGACATAGCATTAATGTAATTAGATATTGGTTAAAGATAGTAAACACACGTGATATAAAATATGTAAAGCTTGTTTATGATATTATGTCCCGGGAATTAGAAACATACCCCAATAACAGATCTTGGGTCTACATGGTTAAAAGCCTATTAGGTAATTGTGGTTTTAACGATGTGTGGCTGAATCAAGGGGTAGGGGATGTAGACATATTTTTGAAAATTTTTAAAATAAGAGTTACAGATATGTTTATACAAAATTGGAAAACCGAATTGAGTGAATCAACTAGAGCAAAAACATACATATTAATATCCGATTTTAAATTTCAATTCTATTTAAGTGATGTAAATATTCTAAAGTATAGAATGGCACTCTCTAGATTAAGAGTCTCTGCACATAGACTTAAAGTTGAAACGGGTAGATGGCAAAAACCAATAGCTATTCCTTATGAAGAAAGAAAATGTCCTTTATGCAATGTTTTAGAAGATGAATACCACTTTGTTATGGAATGCACATTATATACTGATGTAAGAAAAGCTTACTTAAAACCATTTTATTACGTAAGACCAAATATGTTAAAGTTTATAGATTTACTGACCTCTCAAAATAGTAATATTGTTAAAAATTTAGCTATGTTTATTTATAAAGCATGGGAAATAAGAAATACTTATAATACATATTACGATTAGGATAGGATTTTTGGTATATATTTATGCATATGTATGTATACAAATACATACCACCTCTCGCTGTATATTGTCTTATCTAAAATACCCAATATTTTAAAATGTACCGATTTAATTTTGATGTTTATCCTTTGAATGACCAGTGACTTTGTTTTATGTATATTGTATTGACATTTCATGTATACTCATGGGCTTATTGCCTACTGTATTATCTAATAAACTAAACTATGTAAATTCATATATGTATGCTGTTGTTGCTTTTTTTGCTCTCCACGCATGCACCGATTTATAAGCAACGGCAAGGAACGATAATTTAATGCTGTTAATGGTACTATTTTGCGCACTTATTCATGGCTATGTTTTTTTGTGTGTGTGTAACATTCTACTAACAAATATTAAAGAAGGTCTATAGCTGTTTATAATACTAAACTAAAACTTTTGTTTTTGTCCTCAGTATGTTATTTCCGAGTGTTGGTAACGACAGCCTAATACTTAAAGGGAAAACTATTTTTAACTCAATATTTTTCAATAACGAAACGCACATATATCAATCTGCTCTTTTGTATTGCTTATAAACCAGTTTATTAAAGGCTATACATTGTATATTCTTTTCAATCTAATAGCAAAAGCAGCAACATTTTATAGGTACATTAACTATGTATGTGATTTTTTTCAACCCTAGTTGATAAACACGATTACTAGCACAAGAACAAGCTGTCAAATGATGCCCAGTAGCAACGTGATTATAGGCCTTGAATACTTAATTATGCACTTTTCTTTTCTCCAGCCCTTTGTTTGCATTAAGACACATACACATTAAGCTTATTAAAAAAAAAAAAATAACTTCGGTATACTTTCATTCTTTCTCTGTAATCATGTGTACAACATATACATGTGTATGACACGTTTAGCAAAAACAAATTAAACCTTTGAAAATACAATGTGAACTAACACATGAACTAAATTACCGAGAAAGTGTCATATAATTGTACATTATTGTTTATATTTTGCCACACGAGTAAAATATACTTTTTTGTTGACGTTGTACAATGAAAGACTACAAAATATTTTGGTTAACTATAACTGTTTTATGTTGTTCACAACACGAAAATGTAGGTCACCGGAGCTAAAAATAGATTAAAAAAGTGAAAACTTTAAAAATCTTCTTCTATGAAACCGCAAGGCTCAGACCTTTCATATTTGATATGTGACATCCTCTAGAGGTCCTCTACAGAGATAGTTCAAATTATGCCCCTCGGGTCAAAACGGGCCATGCCCCGGGGGGTCACATGGTTTATATAGAATATTTAGCAAAATGACTTTAAAAATCTCCTCCTCAGAAACCACAAGGCCCAGAGGTTTCATATTTGGTATGTAACATCCTAAAGTGGTCCTCTACAAAGATTGTTCAAATAATGCCGCTGGAGTCAAAACTGGCCACGCCCGGGGGTCTCATGGTTTATATAGAATATAAAGCAAAATGACTTTAAAAATCTTCTCCTCTGAAACCGCAAGGCCCAGAGGTTTTATATTTGGTATTTAACATCCTTTAGTGGTCCTTTACAAAGTTTGTTCAAATTATGCCCCTGGAGTCAAAATGGCCACACTCTGGGGGTAACATGGTTTATTTATAATATATAGCAAAATGACTTTAAAACTTCTCCTCTGAAACCACAAGACCCAGAGGTTTCATATTTGGTATGTAACATCCTATAGTGGTCCTCTACAAAGTTTGTTCAAATTATGCCCCTGGGATCAAAACTGGCCACGCCCAGGGGTCACATGGTTTATATAAACTTATATAGCAAAATGTCTTAAAATCTCCTTCTCTGAAACTGCAAGGCCCAGAGGTTTCGTATTTGGTATTTAACATACTAAAGTGGTGCTCTACAAAGATTGTTCAAATTATGCCCCATGGGTCAAAACAGACCCCACCCTATTGGTCACATGGTTAATATAGACTTAAAGAGCAAAATGACTTTAAAATTTTTCTCCTGAAACCGCAAGGCCTAGATGTTTCATATTTGGTATGTAACATTGTATAGTGGTCCTCAACAAAGAGCGTTCCAATTATGGGGAGTGGGGTCAAATAGTTTATATAGACTTAAATTGCAAAATGACTTAAAATATCTTCTCCTGAAACGGCAAGGCCCACAGCTTTCCTATATTTGTTACGTAACGTTGCATAGTGGTCCTCTCCAAAGATTGTTCAAATTATGCCCCTGGAGTCAAATCTGGCCACCACCACCCCCTCGAGGGTCACATGGTTTATATAGACTTAAATAGCAAAATGACTTTAAAAATCTTGACCTGAAACCGCAAGGCCCACAGCTTTCCTATATTTGGTATGTAACATTCCATAGTGGTCCTCTCCAAAGATTGTTCAAATTATGCCCCTGGGGTCAAATCTGGCCACCCCCGAGGTGTCACATGGTTTATATAGACTTAAATAGCAAAATGACTTTAAAAATCTTTACCTGAAACCTCAAGGCCCAGCGGTTTGTTCAAGGTTGTTCAACTTATGCCCCTGGGATAAAAATAAGCCACGCCTTGGGGATGCAAATTCCAATTGGGTTACAAGGTCTCAGGTGAGCATCCTAGGGCCCTCTTGTTTCAAAAGGTTATGGCCTTATATTTCCAACATTGTATAGTGATATATTGGAAAGTAGCTTGGTCATGGTTAAAACTGAGATCAAACTTTGAATATTTTATATGTAGCGAGAAGCCGTTTTGTCAGCGTATACGGACCCAAAACGTGCGTCATAATCCCCGGTCGTCATGCTGTTTCCAAGACGACACCAGACATATCTACAGAAGCGGCATGCATGCATGATATATCGTCTGCACTCAAATCGCTAAAGAAAATGGTAATAACTGCAGTTAAAAGTCTAGTCGCTGCAATGAACGGTGAGACGGTGAAGAATAATGTTTAGCGGGAAAAAATAGCAATTACATCCTTAAATGTAAAGAGTCCGTGAGTGCCTATTTTCAGAGAAAAACACGAGATGATGCCATTCCGGATAGTACAAAATGACTAGCATTTGATTTCGGACTGTAATTTTTTAACCAAGATTTGATTAAAAGAAATTATGCTACAGTTCCATTCCGCAGCGTTGTATATATAATATGCAATGAACTAGCTTTGTTGAACGATGACATTATGTTGGCTCATTCCTTGCACATTCATAAATCACTATAGATACGTATTTGCACTGTACAATTATTGGATGTATTTATTAAAACATGATTTGTTAATTGCATAATATAACTCAAAAACATTAGCGGCCTGTTACATTATGAGACATACGTTGACACTTAAAGTACAGAAAATACATAAAGCTTTTCTGTGCCAACAATGAACAAATTATTTAGGTGTTACATGTGTAGAAACTTATTAGACGGAATAATTCTCAAATGATGTTTGTATTAGAGACTACAAATATCTGTATCATTTTAACATCTGAACACGATAACGAAAACATGTTCCCACTCATTATGTATACATGTAGATGGAAAGTACCGGGCGACGAGAGAATCTTCGAATGCAGAAATTTGGGCTTTTGGGGGGGGGGGGGGGGCTTTTCAATTAACATCGAGTTCAAATCGTTAATATTGTTTGATATGTATCAAGCTTTAATGATATTTTTAATTTATTTTGAATACTATGTTTAAGTACACATTATATATTTTTGTCATTTAAAATATTCGATTAATGAATCTTACATACTTTAAGGTTTTAAAGTTCAACCTCAAAACAATTCACGGATCACTGATAAGCATGATGGTTATGGAGCTTGGCGAGAATGAAATAATAAAACATATCTGTGAACTTGTGTATCAGTTTAGTTAAAATTTATTTAGATGTCAAATGTTAATGCAAAAAGGATATTCCCGGGAATCAAATTAAACCGGGCTTATCAGCTACTTAAAATTAAAGATTCGCTTGGAAAAGCCAGAAGTAACAACACATCAGTTTAGAGCAAGTATATTTAACATTTACTTAAACATTCCTTTTAACTTACGAAATGAATGTTCCGTATATTTGCGTCGTCCTTCATTTATTTCGAAGAATCTAGTTTGTTTAAAACATATTCCTCTTCAAAAAAATTATCTGTGTATAATTATGTTGCTGTCTGTAATCGAAGGAAATAAAAGATATCTCTACCCACATTCCCATGTATACACACTTTACAAGTCACTACATGTACACACTATGCAAGTCACTTCATATTTAGGTATACACACTATGCAAGTCACTACATATGTATGTATACACATTGTGCAAGTCACTACATGTGTATGTACACTTCGACAAATTTCTAATTTTCTGCCTTGTTTTTATAATATTTCAGGAAAATTATTCGGAGAAACATTACAAATAATTAACTATACGTTTAAAACAATTTATTCCTCACATGTAAAACAAAAAACATTGAAATTTGACCGATGCCTTCCCGATATTCCGAAGGCCCAAGATTCCGAAAATCTCAATGTTTAGTGTCATTTAGGATTCAATGTTCACTTCGCAGGATAATCTACTTTGAATCATAAGTTAATGACTTAAGATGATTCCACGCATTAAAAGTGCCCACATGGATCGTGGACTTAAATGTTTTTTTTAAAACATAAGCAATATAATATGTGCAGTTCAGTTGCTTAATGATTTCCTAATAAAATTAAAAGAATATTCAAGAGAAAGAAAGGAACACAAATTATGCATTGACAGTGTATACTTGGAATATACGTACATACACGGCCAAGCATTAACTAGCACATTTCTTTCCAAAATATGCAAATGCATTCAAATGTTAAAACATATTTATGGCTTCCTGGATGTCTCGTCTTGTTTTGAAGAATATGTCCTCAACGATAAGTTTCTTGTCTTTTCAGCTGCATCATTAGATCTGACCTCGCACTGACCGTGAAGTCCAGGGTCAGGCAAATAATATACGCCGCTAATGTGGTAGAATTGTCTTGCCTTTTATAGACTGTGTGCCTATTGCGTACGAATATAAAAGCGGCACTGGAAAGTAGTAAAATGTATTCATTTACATTGTTGCAAAATGACAAATGTATTGTTCTATAACATGTAAATTACATGCAAACTGTTTTCATAGCAGTGCATGTATATGGCAACCTTTTTACCTCAAAATGTATTATAGTATTATTGAGTTGGACATAAGACGTTAAAAAATATGTTTGTTTCAGGTTACCCGATTTACCCTAAAAAACCCAGACCCTAGAACATTTTATTGAGTGGGTCAGATATTTTTGTGTTTATTTTACTTTTTTCCATTAATTAAATTTTGGATAAATAAGTGTTTTGTTTTGATAGACATGTTTTGAATATTCACTCTGTTTTATAATCTTCATGTTGACCATTTACTAAATAAAAATTTAATTTAAAAACAAAAAATCCCTCAGTCATTCCAGAATTAACGTACATACCCTTGTCCCGGTAATTTATCTTACAAAATAATTCAAGATATGTTTAATATTCATATGTTTATATATTGTCTTTCTTATAATCTCAAGCTCAGATAGATTTTTGTGCCAATACTTTCTTCAGTTATCAAAAACTGATGGATGGCGATACCGCACATTGGCAATTTTGCGATGTCCCGATCACAGATTGACGGAAAACAATAGGTGTAATTTTCTTCCAATTGAGTACCATTGATAAAGTTTTTCTGTTTATGATAGCTTAATACATATAAAATTTGAAACAGGCTATCAAAACTTGTTTCGGATGTGTCTACAAGAATTTATAATGCTTGAATGGTCTGTCCCGATGTTCATCTGTCAACTCCGTTACGACTCTATAAATCATGAAAGTAATTATTATGTCCCTTCTTACACACCAAGCGATGATGTCATTTACACAAACGTTTTAAGCGCGAAACTTTAAATTAAGATATTGATGCGGTTGGTATAAGGAAGAATGACAAAAATATGCCCGTTTGTCAGCAGTTGCATGCGTATAAAAAACCTTGGTCAACTCCATGTGTTTTTATAAAACTGTTGAATTTATTGTTGATAAAAAGCACAAGTTTATTAGCAGATTGACGTTCCAAACACATTAATGTCTGTTTGTTTACAAAATGCTCAAAAACTAAATGGCTATGTGGAAACAAGTTTTAGGATGTCAACCCCGTTACGGTCAACTCCGTTACAAAAATCGTAACGGAGTTGACATATCGGTAAAGAGTTGACAATAACAAGACATTGTTTTCAATATGTATTGATTTTACCTTAATAAAGTAATTCCGCATACTATTGGAATAAAACAAATAAAACTCTATGGTATTCAATGGGACAACTGTCAAGATCGTCTGGCAAAACGCAAGCTTTTTCTGATACAATGAAACTTCATCAGGTACGAAAACCACCTACAGGTAATTACATCATAATTAAAGCATATAAAATTATCAGAGTACTTAAATATTAAGTCAACGGTTCTAATGCATTTGAGGTAATTAAGGCGTGTGATTATACGAAAATGCCTTTACATCATTGTCAATCACAAATTGAATGTAACAAATAAAATGTAAGCTGTGAGTAGACTTATTTGCACTGTAGCTTAGTACATGAGACTCTACTCTGTTTGCTAAAGTTATGTCTTAGCAGTTGCGTAAAGATGAGACTTGTACGGTTGTTTCAAGAACCAATCGATGGACACGCATTCCAAGTTAACATACTGCGATTCCCAAGTTGACAGACTGCAAACTGTCGGTAAACTATGATTTTGCATGTCATACGTTGAAATAGGATACAGATATGTGCTATTTTTATAGCACAAAGTATGAACGTTTCTCTCATTGGTTCAAAGATCGTTATAACAAGGGATATGCTGCTGCTGTTTTTGTTCTGAAGTCTTAGGCTTCGCTGAATATCAACTTAAACGTGATTTGACACGTTTTCAGGCACAAATAACGGTGATTTTGCAGTGGTGCAATGATCACAGAACATAGGGGGAGGGGGGGGGGCAAATTTAAGGCCTTTGTATGCTATTAAAGATTTACATATTAGTCTTCTATTTCTAGATTATCCATGAAAATCATACTTAATCGATAGATCACAGTATGCCAATTTTGATGCGCGCGCATCGATTACCACCCTTGTAAAATATGGTGCTAATGAATCGAATTTCATACCACTTGTCATTGCAATTACATGCATTCTGTATTGTCAGTTTTGAGCTTTACAGTGTATAAATCTGTGACACATTACTGTTTTTTTTTTGGTTCTGAAGATCCACAATGCCGTATTTGGCTCAAGTGCACATTTTGGTGACGAGATTGCTTGGGGTTTAAGCGGAGTTCAACACTGTTCCATGAGAGCCGAATGCGGCAATCCGGACGGATCTGCTTACAGTGTCAATATATATGCCTGCATAAGTTTTCTTTCTTTGTTTGCAACATATGTTCCGTTAAAGCTATTTTTGTTCCCTTCTCAAACTATATTGTTTATTTAGCATTATTTTGCGAAACGATAGATTCATACACTGGTGTTGATGACATATAGCTACATGACATAGCTACAATTCAATCCATTATTATTTATACATGTATTATGCAATACGGATGATAAACCATTTTTGACAGTGTATTCATTAAGTATTTATGATAGGTACACATATATATAATAAGATTGCTGTTCTGCTTATTTTCTATTGCAGAGTGGTTCAATTTGAAGTAAATAGCTATTTCCCATTAATATTGTATGTGTGTTCAATTATAAAAACAAAACTTTACGATTTAATACAATATCTAATGTCAACTCCTTTACATAGTGTCACACCGTTACGCTTCATGTCAACTCTGTTACGCGACGTTAAAATATGAGTAAGTATTTATACATCAATAAGATTATTATTGTCATACAGTGGCAATCAATTTCACCATATTTACTCAAGAAATGAGTAGGCATGTGGAGAAACATATTTTTAATGCTAAATTAACCGCTATTGTTTTTGTACAATTTCTGAGTTTATAATAAACGGTCTACTTTTTAGGGGGCAAACATGTTATAATATATCTTTTTACACGAATATTCAGTAAAATGGCACTAATATTGATAATAGATGTTATTTGTTTGCATAAAAAATCGGAAACACTTAATTGTTTAATAGAGTTTTGTTCTGTAATGGAGTTGATATTTTTGTGCTGTAACACATAAAAAATCTCAAATAGAGGCTTAGTACAACAATAAAGTGAATGTCCTTTATGTAAGTCTACAATAACGTTTCTAACTAATAAACATATTGGACAACCAATATTTGTGTATTGGAATTAAGTTAACTGTATACTACAGAATGTACTATAATTCTGGAATGGCTCACACACAAAATAAGAGTAAGTTTAATTTACATACATTCCAGCTACCAGTGGCATACAGTGTCTGCTCTGAACAACACCATTATTGTTATCGGGTGGAGTGCTGCATCAAACACTGGCTAAGGAATTTGACTGAGATAAAGAACAGTGGATAAAAATCATTCTACTCATCATTAATATTATGAAGACTTCTAAAGTAAACACTTTTAAATGTGTGATAGGGACTGGAAAGTTCCAATTTATGAAGTTATTTCTTAATAACATGTGTACTATGTGGTGTATTAAAAAAAATTCATCTAGGATGCTTTTGGAAGCATAATATTGTCAAATATGTGTTGTTCTTTTTTGTATTTCAGTGTTTTCATTTTTTACTGGAATTGTCTTTGATTTTGTTTTCATTTCAAGTTTGGATTTGAATTAGATTTCCATTTGTTTATATGATTTTTAAATGTTTAGTTTTATCATATCAAGGTCATTGAAATGTGGAAAATTCGATTTGATACTAAATGTCTTAATACAATTAATTGTAGGTTAAGTATTGCTGAATGATTAACTTTTTCAACTGTGTTGCACGGGTTTTATAGCATGTATGATAGTGGATGATGCTAATATTCATAAATAACTTACACATTGATAGAAAGCATTTGTAATTGTTTTCAGTGAAAGCATTTGTAATTGTTTTCAGTGGCAATTCAACTTTCAATAAGGCCACAACAAATTGATCAGTTGTTCTACGGATTTTGTCCAAAAAAAGTTGGAGCGAGCGAGCGAAATAAAAATAAACATATTTTTTTTTCCATTTTCGATAAAATCGGAGGCGAGCAAAAAGCGCAAAATAAAAAAATCCTATCATGCCCATAGTGTTTAAAAATTACTCCCAAACGCCATCATAACTTGATATCTTGTCAATAATTTCTTCTTCATCTGCTCTGTTCCATAAATTGTTGTCAAAATCAATATATATGTAATAAACTAAGCAACTAATTTCTCCATTTCTTCTTTGACCATGTCCTGCAAAGGGCTTTGTGCAACAAGTCTTCAATAGTGATTCTGCTATTAAATTAACGACCGGCAGTAAATACTATATATAACCATATCTTAACTATAAGAAAGTAGACCTTATACAAGGTAATTGTCATTATCAAAATATATATTTGATACACCAAATCATTCACTACCAACAGTTTAATAACATGAATATGAAATGTCATACAATAAACACAAAACAATTTAGGAATCACTAGTATAAGATCTGTATCTTTAAATGACACGACGAAACAACTGGACGCCACCATTTTTTAAAACCGTAAACCAGGACTCACACTGGCTCTTATTTTTCTTGAGCCATTTTTTTTTCCGACTCACAACATCGTTGCATGTTTCCATGTCAGGGAATAGTTATATCTTACTGTTTTAATTGCTATAAAAATTATACTTCACTGTGCTGTATTATATTAATTAATTATGGCATTAACAAAAGCATTAGTATACTTCGATTTTTATATTAACATTTTTCTTAATTGTTCAATGCAGTAAACTTGGATAATTATTTTTTATTTAAACATACACTCTTAAACTATCTACAAGATTTTAACAAAATATTTCCATAAATAAATTAAAATTAATAACTAACATAATGACTTGACTTGCCCTGTTAAATGTACCTTAATATATAAAGGCTGAACAAAATGTACACCAAACAGATACGTTGAATTTATAAAATGGACATGTCAGAAACAACTTATATGTGTGGATATTAGAAGTAAGAAATCAAGGACAAACCGCTGGTCAAAACTGTCCGAAATGTAAACATACCCGATAATCAGTCCATTTGACATAATCCTGACATCCAATTTCACACATCCTTTATCAACAAGATAATCCTTTAATTAACTGTTAATTAACTGCTGATATTACGAGAGCTTGCTAGCAATCATCTTTAATTAGGCAATGAATGCTGACAAACAGCTCGTTGTGTTTTCACAAGTTTGATAAAACATGATAAGAAATTGCCGAGTTTAAATACACCTGGCAGCTGTGCCAGACTGCCTGTGGGCGATTAAAGGTCTGGGTCATAAATTGTGTGCTCTGGACATTAACCAGTCGCCGCAAAGTGCCTTATTCACGTCTATATCAGTACCAATTGCTTGTTATGATTTGGGTACACCACGAAAACGGCGTTTAACGTAAAATGAGACTCATTAATGAAAACTTCTTTTAAAAAAATCGGATGCGGGGCAAACTTGTAGGTGCGGGCGCAAATAAAAATATTTTTTTTTTCGATTTACGATTTTAAGGTGCGGCAAATCCGACGAATATCTGATCAATTTGTTGTGGCCTAAATGGTAGCATTTCTTAGCTTTTCCTTGGTTACTGTCACATCACTGACATGTTGTGACTTTTTATACAAACCTATCAGATTTCAATGTAACTTGTCCTTTAAGGTTTTAAGCTATAAACTCGTAACTGATTTAAATATTAATTAAAAATGAAGACAATGAAAGATCATATAAACGGTTCCTTTGTTTAAAGAAATAGTGTATACATTCCCTTGATGATTTTCTTCTGTTATATTTATCGCAGCTTTTTGGGATTGTTTTATTATAATTTGGTTCTCAAACGTAGTAAATGTTTTGAGAAGATAGAATTAGATGTAAAATGAAGATATGTACACTTTCTTGAGTGTTGTTGCAAACTGCACATCATTTTGAAATTAAGCATTAAAATAAACAAGTGTGGTTATCAAATCCAAAGATATTGACAACATCGTCGAATAGATATCGGACCAATGTAGGCTTGCTAGCTGGAACGATATTGGCCCGATGTCAATCCGATAACCAATGCTCCGATATCTATCCGATCAAATGCCGATGGGCAAAACGTTGATCGGATAGATATCGCTCACGACATCTATCCGATATTGTTGAAAACAAATCTAATAGATATCAGACCAATGTAGGCTTGCTAGTTGGAACGATATTGGCCCGATGTATAACCGATATACGTACGATAAACAATGCTCCGATATCTATCCGATCAAATGCCGATGGGCAAAACGTTGATCGGATAGATATCGCTCACGATCTATCGGATATTGTTGAAAACATATCTAGTAGATATCGGACCAATGTAGGCTTGCTAGCTGGAACGATATTGGCCCGATGTCTATCCGATATACGTCCGATAAACAATGCTTAGATATCTATCCGATCAAATGCCGATGGGCAAAACGTTGATAGGATAGATATCGCTCACAATTTCTATCCGATATTGTTGAAAACATATCTAATAGATATCGGACCAATTCACAACATATCGGATAGATATCGGACCAAACTAGGCGTCCTGGCTGGGAAGTAATGCAATATATATCTATATATACATGTACATGTATTCTATAGACGGATGTATAAAGTTAAAATGCATATAATATAAATATAATGCTAAAATAAATATGATATAAATAATAAAATAATAAGATACAAACGTGTATAATTTTTATATATCGCATTATTTTATTATTTTTATCATATTTATTTTAGCATTATATTGTATGCTATGTATGCTCAATATTTTCAGGACGGCACCATCGTGTCAACGGCCAGGCCGGTGTTGCAGGAATGATTTCTATTGGATCGTCCCGCTCCTGAGGCGCGAGGCTAAACTGGTGAGGCTGTGCGTCCAGCGGTATGCTCCAGGAAAGAAAAGCCTTGCCTACCTGTTGGCAGCATTACGTGGACGGGGAGATGTCAACATCCGCGTTCATGGGAACAGTCTGACGTGTGTACTGGCTCCGTACTGATATGTGAAATGACTTGTATATATGTATATATTTATGTCTATATTTATATGACATGAAAATTGTGTACTTCATTTTGTATTGCTGTTACATAAATATATTACTGTATATGTTGAACAAGTCAACTGTATATACTGTTTAAATATGTATTGGTGTACTTTTTGGTGGTGTTTGTATATAAAGACTATGTCTATGTTAAAGATCACTTTTATGTTGGCAAAATTTAAATATATACTTAGATTATAGTATAAAATGTATATACACATATCAATTGATTTAAATAAACGTATAATGATCTAAAATATAGGCCGAGTATATACGACCTGGTCAAATTAGTGGGCCGAGTAAGACCGGACCGAGTTAAGTATTCGGGCCGAGTTGACCCTGATTCCTAGACAAAACGGTAAATTCTACTTAACCGTGTCACGGACGGACAGGACAATCACTATATGGCTCCCGCATAAGAAACAGTGCTTTTAAACGCACTATAAGCCAGATTTTAATCATGGAAAGGTTTTCGTCTGTACATATATGTATACATACGGAAACTCAAATACATGTATATACATGTACGTTGACTTGACAGTTGGTTTAGGTTACACAACACCAATAAAGATGCAAAAGCTCGACACTACTACTTCATAATTTATTCCATATTGAATTGTTTCCTTTGTCATTTGTTTTTTTTTCTGTTTGCTTTCAAGTTTTATTGTCACTTATATCTGCTTGTTTGAACGTAATTGATACGAAACATAGTACATACACACTTACTTGAATCTACTATTAATAAGTTGTCAATTTACTGATTTTTTTCAATATAATTGCTGCTCTAGGAAATGTTTTCTGCACTTACTACAGCATAGATTACACATGTACAGTACATTAAGTTCTTTGTACATTGTCTTGCTTTGTCTTGTAAATGTACATCTCTTTTTTTTGTAATGGACCCATGATAATTACGGCGATCCAGGGTGATATGTTATCGGTATTAAATCAAAATGATACTATCGCCATTGTCCACAACGATGTCAACAATAGCGCAATTCCATGGTAACAGGTATGAAATTTCTCTCAGGAGTGAATCGCAGCGACACATACAGTAGATTGAGGCAAACAACACGCAAAGTGTAGTGTGTCGATGTTGGACCTCGACGTTGGATCAACGTTGGATTTTGATTTATTTTGCACATCGGTGCGACATCAGAATCCGATGTCGGTCCAACGTCCATATAAGATCCAACCATTATCCAACATAATTCCAACCATTTCCGACAACAACAATCCAACCAATTTAAGCATGGTCATTTTTCATGTGCTCGGTCCTTACTTGTAGATACATGGAAATGGCTTTTGTTGTGGATCAAATAGAAATTAATATGGGAACATGAGAAATACAAACACATTTGCACATATATTACCGTAATACAATTTTATTCACAGTGAAATTACATTATACAATATATTTTATTATATATTTCACATACAATTAGAAATTATGGCAGAGTTAACTATTTGAGAATAAATACAACACGTGTGTTTATAAAACTTGCAGAAACTTGTAGATCTAAAGCAGTATGTTTAAAGCCTCATGTACACAAAATGATAATAATATAATTACAACAAATATGTTGAAGATTGGATAAAAGCTGTTGGACCTAGGGAGCCAAAACTGGTAAAAAGGCCAATTGTAGATAAATCAAGGGCCATAACTCTGCAATTCCTTGGGCAATCTGGTCGATCATAGCATTTAACTAAGATATTATAACCTCAAACATTTTCATAAAGTTGGGAAAAGATCAGTTGAAAACTATTGGGCTTCAAGAGTGGAAACAGCTTAAACGGCCAACTTAAAATAATTCAAGGGCCATACCTCCACAGTTACTCGGACGATTTGTTGCATTACTAAACTTGATTCACATATTAAGCCCACAAAGATTTGGTGAAGATCTGATACAAACTGTTGGACTTGGAGAAGGAGAACGGAAATGGCTAACATGAAATAATTCAAGGCCCATAACTACACAATTCCGGGGGCAATTTGGCTGGTTATCAAACTTAGCTGATATATTATGTCCACAAACATTTTCAAGAAGTCTGGCGACGATTGGAAGAAAATTGTTGAACTTATAGAGCGGAAATGGCTAATAAGGCAAGTTCCAAATTAATCAATGGCCATAACTGCACAATTCCTGTGGCGATATGGCTGGTTATCAAACGTGGCCAAGATATTATTAATACAAAGATTTACATAAAATTTGGCAAAGATCAGATGAAAACTGTTGGACTTTTAGAGCGGTAATGGCTAAAAAGGCCATTTCAGATAATTCAAGGGTGATTACTCAATTGTCCTTTTATTAATGTACTTTCTGCGCTAATGTATTTTCTAATTCCATGATGTAAGTTGAGGTATCACAAATATCCAATCAATAGTTTTAGTCATGACCATATCAAAATGCTGGGGGGCAAAACGCCGCTCATGTCTGAATAAAAGGCACCGAAATACTCCGGTGCACGAGTTCAAATGCTGATGAATATGTTTATAAAGCTTCATCACTCTAGCAGTGTTTTTAACTAACAATTTTAAAATCCGTTCATCCATGACTAATTTATAGCCTGGACAAGCAGAATGGTAGCAATTTTTTTCTTTGACCTCTAAGTGTGACCTTGACCTCTGACCTACCAACTTTGTTCATGTGCATGACACATCATGTCATTGAAAACAAGAATATTGCCGCTTTGACCTATAAATGTGGCCTTAACCATAAACCTAACCTGATTCATACAGAGAAATGCTGTCATGGTGAGGCAAAAATTATGTCACGTGATTTATAATCCATTCAACAAGTCCAGACAAGCGAAATGCCAATTTTGACTTTTGACCGTTACATTTGACATTGACCTTTTACCTACAGTTCTGGTTCATGTGCATAACATGCAGTCTCTTTTAGGCAAACATTTGTGCCAAGTGATTTGAAAATCCCCCGATCCATAGCAAAGTCATAGTTCAGACAAGCAAAAACTGATTTTGACCTTTGACCTCTAAGTGTTACCATAACCTTTGACCTACAGTCAAGGTTCATATTCATGTTAACTTCATGCTGTCCCTCGTTGAGGTTAACATTTGTTCCAGCAAGTTTTACAATCCATGGCAAGTTGAAGTACAGACAAGCAAAGTGCCAATTTTGACCTATGACCTCTAGGTGTGACCTTGACCTTTAACCTAGAGACTGATTCATTTGGGGTACACACCAACTTATAGCAGCAAACGTTTGTTCTAAGAAATTTTAGAATCCCGCTATCAATAGCCAAGTTATAGTGTGGACAAGCACAACAGCCAATTTAAAATCAAAGGGCAATAACTCCCTAAACAAGAAGGCCATGATGGCCCAAAGCGCTCACCTAAGTACTGGCAATGACAGAGATCAGCTAAATGTCATCACCTACAAAATGACCCAAATCAGACAACCTGGTAATTCGACAGGTGCAATTAAGACAGATGCTTGTACGGCCTTCTTCTGTAGATAACCTTGCAATCTACAGGCCATATACAGTATCATGCCTGCCCGACCTACTTCTGTTATTTACCTGGCCCGCAGAGCTCCAGATAACTTTCTAGGGCAATTCTTTATTTACTCCCTAATTTTAAACAGAATTCTTAAAAATGATTGATTAAATTATTTTTTACAATTGAATATGACACATCAATACTTAGTTCTAAATAGGACTCTTAACCACAACGTTTATTGCCAGGACATGTGAAGATTTCAAACTGGTTTTCAGTGTGCAGATAACACTATGTGCCCTACCTATGCAGGTAAACGGACGCCATATTTTGACTGACCACAATAGCTAACCGTTGAGTACTCTTTGCTCAGGTCATTTAAAATGGTTATAAACGATTGCTCATCATCTGCAGTGACACCAACATTTTATATTATTTTAATCTGAGACTTCAAACATTTAGACAACTGCTTTTTTGCTGTTAAAAAGTGTATTCATGTTTCAAATGTTCTGCTGACAGTACCACAATGCTTTATGACAGCTTTTGATTCACCATATCTTTTATATTGGGTACAACTTTGTTTTGATTACTTATTACTTGTGGTTATTATTAAAAAAAAGAAAGCATTAGCCTTGTTTTCAGGCCACTAACTGGCTTTTGAAGCCTTTCGTGCTTTGATGAACTGGTGTTCTCCTCCATTTTGATTTGTGTCTACCAATTGCACAGAACGGTCCACTTCATTTCAGCTCAGGACAAGATGTTCACACGATCGTGGCCGAAGTATAATTTATCAACCTAATAAAACGTTCATTTTATTAAACTTCCTATCGTTCTCATTGTATGATAAATGTATTAAAAGTATTATACTACTATGATATTAACACGCATAACAGTCAGCGAACATCGAACGAGTGATTAGTCTACAATATCGCCCGTTTTGAATTTGGGCTCTCATTCCAAATAGAAAGCGCTTAAGTGACGTCATGAATCACAGTGAATTTTGCTATATATCTTATATTGAGCGCCTAGACGATTCAGTCCTCGTGAGTTTTCGACACTGCCGAAACTGGTTTACTTCCATGTTACGCGTGTTCACGAATTTCAAATTCTTGTGTTCATTTTTTCAATGCGTAACTTTACGCACATATTTTAAATCTAAATCGTTTTTTATTTATTTAAATGCGTATTTGCGCCCTTACGCACGTTATCTGGAGCTCTGATTATTTACCTGGCAATTACATGGCGCAATACAGATGCATTTATGGTCGAAACTGTTGGGACCAAGATGAACCACAAGCAAACGATGATATGTTTACCATGCACAGTCACACTTTCATTACACAGAGGTTGACATCCACATTTTTTTAGGTTCAAACATCCAGCTGAATTCCATGTACTGTGCTTTGTTCTTATTTCAACAGAACAATAATTAAAACAGTCACAAAAGACAGCTTTAAAACAACTATCAGTATAATGCATATCATCGATTAGGACTATTCTATCAAACAGACCATTGTACTTGATGTATTTCCATTTTAATTGTGTTTCAGGTCTTGTAAATGATATTTAGCTCACTGGTTAACAGCTCAAATACCATAACTAATTAACTGGTTGCTGAAATACTACTATCTGCTGCCATCCCAAATGAAAAATGAAGTCTCTGTCCTGAACATAGTCCTTTTTTTGCTTCTTTTTCACAAACAAATGGGCAAATAACTTTGTTCTTTATACCCTAATCAGCGCAAAACTTTGGTTTATTATGAGATCTTATGGTCATAAAAAAGCTGCCTATAATCAGCGCAAAACCTTGGTTTATTAAGAGATCTTATGGTCATACACAAGCTGTGCACGTATTATCAAGATTATATGAAAATGTTATGCAAATTTTTGACAAATTATGGATTTTTTTCACAAACAAGGGGTCATAACTCTGGTCTTTCTTGTCTGATCTGTTCCATATTGACAGGCCTTTCCCCAGGTGCTTTAAGAACAGGTGTACGGCTGTGCCTTAATTTCCAAATCCTTGTCACCGCAACGCTTAAAATCCCCAAATCAGTCTACTGCAGCACTATAACAGGAGCTCACTCAAAACTCTCACAACCCAGGGGTCACAGGTTCGAGCCCCCGCTACACGCTAACCTACTAACAAGTCCCCCTGGCAACCTTGTTTTGAAACAGATCACAAAGATTTTTATCTCATTATTACGCCTGCGTTGACGAAATAACATCCCCCCTACTTACGTACCTAATTTGTTTGGCCATGTAACCTTAAACAAACATGTTGTTTGCGCCTAAGTATTCAACACTTGATATGATCATATGCTCCATTTATCTGGGAGGTTGCACCCCTGCCTTGATGACAATTGCAGTGCACACATTTTCAAATAAGCCGACGCGGCGTTAGGATTCATTCATTCGAGACTACTCGCTAATTTTCACTACATTTGATTGGATGTTGAGAATGGTCCAAAGTTGGCTTTGATAGCTACGCCAAAAAGTTAATAAATTCAATAATGTAAAGAATAAAACACAGAAGTCCATATTTATTACAGGCAGATCTATAGAACAAAATTAAGGAATAAAAATACACCCATAGATATCGTCGCATGATGGTGAACATTTCCACCAAGTTATTTCAAATTCCATAAAAAAAACGACCCCATTTTTTATCTTTGACCTCTAAGTGTGACCTTGACCTTGGAGGTACGGACCTGGGTCTTGCGCGCGAAACATCGTCTCAGGATGGTGAACATTTCTGCCAAGTAATTTCAAAATCCGTCCGGAAAGGACGAAGGACGGACAGAAGGACACGCGCAAACCTATAATCCTTGGGCAACTGCTTTCACCGGTAGTGGACTTATAATGTTCATCTTGCAAACTCTTTTTCTTAGTTTTATTCTAGTTTCCCCAAAATGTTTCATGTGTAAAACTGACAAACTGAAGAGATAAAAGATTGCATATCAAGACAATCATTGTAGAAAGAATTTATTTTTGTTAAATCATAATGAATATTGCACACGAATGATGCAAAATACACCAACTTCAACATTCATACATTGTTTTCGGCTTCCAATGTGTTGATCGAACGCGCTATCTGCTGATTTAACGGCAAACGTTCTAACTGATGAAATACTGAATAATGCCAACTGATCAGCTAGAGTTTCACTATTTTTAACACAGTATTACACAAAATTAAAGCAAACAAATTAGTTTTCACATACAATGTTTTGTTAATCAATTTCCAAAGCGAACATCGGAGAATAAGTAAACGATAAGAAAAGAAAACGATAAAATTAACAAAATAACGACGCATTTGATTTATAAAGTAAACAGACATAATATTTTTCTTAGCTTCACACTTCAAAGAAGGAAAAGGCACAGAAAGATCAAATTCATACTGAAAACTATTTTCGATTGGCATGAAAACACATTGTAAGAACGACACACAAAAGCAGAAAAAACGCAGTTTGGGTGCAGTTGCTTTGTGCGATATAAAAAAAAAATTGGTTTTAACTAGGGATGGGACCGAATATTCGAATATTGGATAATTTTCTAATATAAAAATACGACAATTGATAATTGGAGGGGGACCACGTCTTGACAAGGGCCGCGAATTACCGGTTTGTAGGCGGCGCGAACATGACGCATTGCATCCACAAATAACAAAACTGGGCCATGTTGTGATAACGGTTTCACCGTTTGCACAAGGCGTTCATTGTTGTTTATTATCCTTAAGTGACATCTGTACGGTTAACTTGTTTACAGTAAATTACAATTACTCTCTAAGTAAACCAATAAAAATAAATCCATTATCAGCCAATCAATTTCTTTAACAAAACTAGCATGATCTGGTCAATCTTAATATACGTCACTTGTAAATTATTCTCCATTATATCAACACCGTATATTATACAAGAGTCTTTATTAATAAACAATGCCACCATAACGTGCTTGGAAGTACTTTACGCGGTCAGTAGACAAAACCCAGGAAACGTGTAATCTGCACAGCAGATACAAGCTTCATGGTTCTGAAAAAAAACGGATCGATTAACAAATTAATTAACAATACATTTAACAATATCTTACATTTCTTTATATTTGCCTAACACTCACAAAGTTATATCGCTCATTTACCAATGAAACAAGGTAATACAACTACGTACACGTAGTATACATATTTCGCATAGGTAAATATTCGGACAGAGTGCCGTATATAGTAATAGATAGTAGTATTTACAAAACGAATATTCAAATATATTCGAATACCTAAAACGAATATTCGAATATTGATTTCAGTATTCGGTCCCATCCCTAGTTTTAACACACTTCCGACGGCAAATATGCGAACAAGTGACGATTTAATTTTTTTTATTTGGGTGTTCATTTTGGAAACGGTGTTCGGAATATCAGGCCTTCGGAATAACGGTCCTTAGGAATATTGGGCCATCGGAATATCGGGCGGTCACCATTCGATCACGGGAAGAAACTTAACAGAGAGAGTTAACATAGACCACCTTGAAAAACAACTAAACAAACCATCAAATCTCGCCGTATTTGATTTCGTTTTAATACTTGTACTCTCACCTGCTGCAGCAATTACAGCACGGCATCTTGTCCTCATTGATATAATATATATGTGAAGATACTGTATGAAATGGCCACGTACATGATGAATAAAAACCGTGAGATCCCCGAGATTCGCCAGATTCTAGTTTTTCCTAAAACTGGATTTGGATTCCGGATTTGGCCCTTGAAATTAAACTGGATTCCGAATTCGGATTGAAAATTAAACTGGATTCTAGATTTTGTCCTGAAATTAAAATGGATGCCGGATCCCGCTATTAAATTAAGCTGTATTCCAGGGTACTAAACTGGATTCCGGATTCTAATCTAATTTTAAGCTGGCTTCCGGATTTAGGGCCAAAATTAAACTGGACGCTGGATTCGAGGGGGGGGGGGGGGGGTGAAACCCTCAATTAGAAATTCGTTAAAGTGCAAACTCACCATGCAAGTCACTACATTCGTATGCACACAGAATATAAATTCACTACATTCGTGTGTACACATACTATAAAGTCACTACATTTGTATGTACGCACACTATGCAAGTCACTACATTCGTGTGTATACACACCTTGCAAGACACTACATTCATACGTACACGCACATTCTATGTGTTAACTTAATTAAAAAAATGTTTATTGTGCACACATAATAAAATTCAAATAATATCATATGCAATCGCTGTGATATTCAAAAACACATCTTAGGTTGAATTTATGATAGAAATTGTGTTCTAAAATCATGTTATGCTTAAAGTAAGTTTCAGTACATGTATTAACTTAATTATTAATTTCCATTTCCTGTATGTCTCTGTTAGTTGATATGCGGGAACAAATATTTTACAAGATTGTATATTTCTATTTTGAATTGGGTATTTAAAAGACTTTTAAACTTAACTTTATTTTTTTCAAATAAGGAGGGTTAATTGTTGGCTTGTGTATTAAGTTTGACTCTTTTAATCGCAAACCGCATTTTAAAACGCCATTTTCAACTTAAGAAATAATTGACGGGTAACTGATGGTTATTGCAGTAATAACCAACGGTTTGGAGTTCCGATGCGTAGGAATTAAACCACGAGGGCGGTAGCCCGAGTGGTTTGATAACATGCATCGGAACGACAAACCGTTGGTTATTAACGCAATAACAAACTGTTACCCGTCAATTATTTCGATTCTAACACGATCGTATATAAAATTAGTCTTTTTAAAGGTTATGTATGAGAACTATATTTATCTATACTCCGCCCATTTTCCGAGAAGTGTATTCTCACGTGCGTTTCTGTGACGTCAATAAATCATAACAATTCAAAATGACGTCAGCTTTATTGATAAACATTGAACGAATGACGTCATACTTGTCGATATAATGCAGTGAAAAGATCATGCCAAAAAGCGCAAATTAAAAACATATAAACAGAACGTTAACGTTTTTGTGAACTTAAATATAAAATATGTAGTACAAATGTGGTGTAATTGCGCTACATAATGCAAAAATGATTTGTTTGTCACAATTTGCTATCGCGCGTGTAAGCACGTGCATTTTATGGAACAATTTCTTCCAAGTTCCAGAACTATTTTCAAATCATTAAGCTCCGCCCATAATTTGTTGCAGAATAACCCACAATTATTTTCCTTCTTTATCTATGGATCACTAGCCGCGTGCCGTGGTAGAATAAATAATAATCAATATTGTCTGTTAGTGTCTGCCAACAACAAAAGAATGTTTGTTTAAAATTGTATGTTTTATTTTGTAATGAACTTTACAATCGGTTTATATAATATTATTTATATTTACTGTATTTTTTCATTGCATAATTATATTCATACATGCAGCTAAAGGTATTTGCCATAACGGTATAGATAAAGGAACAGTTAATTTTTTAATTTCTTTACTCCCATGCAAACACATTTTTAATTTTATGGGTATGAAATTAAATTGCAAACTGTGTTGCCATTTTGTATTGCATTTTGTAAACCTCTTTTCACGCATGTACCGTATGTGTTAAATGAAAGACACTGAACTGAAAATGGATTGTTTCAATTTCGGTGGCACATCTAAGGCCCAATGGAATTCACATTCACCAAAAAATCCCCCGGACATAATCACTCCCGCTTAATTTAACGTACCCGGACAAATCCATCCTGTTGTTTTTACAACCCGGACATATTCCCCCATCAACATTAAACAAGAGCACCACCTACGGGTGATGGACGCTCGACTCTCTCGAATTTGATAGTATTTTGGCCTTTTGTTAACATAATGGGTTCATCACTGTGATGAAGTGTGTTGAATTTCAAGTGAATGCCTCTTATAGATATTGAGACATTTTGACAGACACTGCCAGTCCAGACCCAGACACCGCCAGTCCAGACCCAGACACCGCCAGTCCAGACCCAGCCACCACCAGTCCAGACCCAGACACTGCCAGTCCAGACCCAGACACCACCAGTCCAGACACTGCCAGTCCTGATCCAGATACCGCCAGTTCAAACCCAGACACCCCAGACCCAGACACCGCCAGTCCAGATCCAGACACCGCCAGTCCAGATCCAGACAATGCCAGTCCAGATCCAGACACCGCCAATCTAGACCCAGACACCTCCATTCCAGTTCCAGACACCGCCATTGCAGATCCAGAAACCGCCGGTCCAGATTCAGACGCCGCCAGTCCAGATCCAGACACCGCCAGTCCAGACCCAGACACCACCAGTCCAGACCCAGACACCACCAGTCCAGACCCATACACTGCCAGTCCAGACCCAGACACCACCAGTCCAGACACTGCCAGTCCGGACCCAGACACCGCCAGTCCAGACCCAGACACCGCCAGTCCAGACCCAGACACCGCCAGTCCAAACCCAGACACCGCCAGTCCAGACCCAGACACCACCAGTCCAGACCCAGACACTGCCAGTCCAGACCCAGACACCACCAGTCCAGACACTGCCAGTCCAGACCCAGACACCGCCAGTCCAGACACCGCCAGTCCAGACCCAGACACCACCAGTCCAGACACTGCCAGTTCAGACACCGCCAGTCCAGATCCAGACACTGCCAGTCCAGATGCAGACACTGCCAGTCCAGATCCAGACACTGCTAGTCCAGACCCAGACACCGCCAGTTCAGACCCAGACACCACCAGTCCAGACACTGCCAGTCCAGACCCAGACACCGCCAGTCCAGACCCAGACACCACCAGTCCAGACCCAGACACCGCCAGTCCAGACACAATATCAAGGACAGTGATGAAGAGGAAGACAAAGATGGCGAAGTAGAGGACCTAGAGAAGGTATGTACATTTCCATACATTGCAGTTATGGACCTATTAAGGTAGTCACAAAACTGACCACACCCCAGGGGTCACATGGTTTATATAGACTTCAATAGCAAAATTACTTTAAAATTCTTCTCCTATGAAACATCACGGCCTAGAGGTTTCGTATTTGGTATGCACATGTGGTTCTCTACAAATATTGTTCAAATTATGCTCCTGGGGTCAAAACGGGTCATGCCCCGGGGGTCACATGGTTTATATAGACTTAAATAGCAAAAAGACTTTAAAAATCCTCTCCTCTGAAACGGCAACACCCACCGCTTTCCTTTATGTAGTACGTAACATTGCATAGTGGTCCTCTCCATAGATTCTTAAAATTATGACCCTGCGGTCAAATCTGGCCACACCCCAAGGGGTCACATGGTTTATATAGACTTAAATAGCCGAATGACCTAAAAGATCTTTACCTGAAACTGCATGGTTTGTTCAAGATTGTTCAAATTATGCCCCTTTTATAAAAATAAGCCACACCTCGGGGATGCAAATTCCAATTGGGTTACAAGGTTTTAGGTGAGTGTCCTAGGGTCCTCAGGGCCCTCTTTTTATACATTATTATACATTATTGTTGTAGAAGCTGTGGAGTCTGACACGAGTGATGATGACGATGAAGCTGATGAAGATCAAGAAGTCATCAACACATTAGACCAGTCAGATATTAATTTAAACACTAGTTGATGATTGAAGTTGAAACATTAGCAAAGACCAAGTTGCTTGCATTCTGAGTTTGACTGGAATGTTTATGTTGAATCCTGATTCTGTGCTTGTTTTAGTGCCACTAAAAATATTGGCTTGTGTACTGTGTGCTGTTTGTAGCTCGACTATTCACAAAAAGGGGGGGGGGGCTTTTATAGTACCCCTTGCGTATGTGTCCCCCTCAAAGTCTAAGTTTTTCATATATGGCCATCACTCAAAAACCGTCAAAGATATTAGCACCAGACTTTCAGGACTGATTTGGTTATGATGGTAAGATACATAGTTGTGAAAATTTCCATTATTCTGGGAAGCATTTTTGTTGAATTATTGCATATTTGAAACTTAGAAAATTTGGTTAAAGTTTCTTCTTATTTTGACATAACTAAAAAACTGTCAAAGGTTTTAGCCTCAAACTTTCAGTACTTGCTTTCTAATTTTTGCTCTTTTGGTTGGCACATTATGGTCAAAAGATACCCCAGTAAAAAGTTTCTACCATTCTTTGCCATAGTGTATGTAAATGCATTAGTATTTGTGGCATTGTAGAGACTTAAATAGTTTGAATGCCGATGTAGTTACAAACTTTGCATGTCACTATATTGCCACAGACTATGAAGACTGCTACATTGCCATACAAACTATGTAAGTCACTACATTGCCATACAAACTATGTAAGTCACTACATTGCCATACAAACTATGCAAGTCACTACATTGGCATAAAGACTATGAAGACTGCTACATTGTCATACACAGTAACATTTGGGCTGACTTTTAAATTTGAAATGGGATTTTGGAAACTCAAATAATTATCTTACATGATTTTTGAAGCTGATTTATTATTTCTCCTTAATTTAGCTTATTTATTATTTCTCCTTAATTGAACAATAGTTCTGCACTGTTTTACATTTTCTCCTTAATTGAGAAATATTTTTACACTAAAGTGCACCATGCTACTTGCTAGTATCTACTTGTATGGTATATATAAGTAAGGGCTTATAGTTTGGGGACTCTTTTTATAGTTCAACAATATAAAAGTGACTTCCCATGCATCACTTTCATTATATTTCATCTCACCTGAGCACTGCATGCTCGATGAGCTATTGGTATATTGGGACTGTCCTGCGTCGTCCGTAGTGCATCGGAACAATTGGGCATGTGGACGTGATACAAACTTCACTTTCATTCAATCTTTACCAAACTTGCACAGTTTATGTATGACCATAAAATCTTGGATAAATAATGGGCCAAATCAGACCTTGAACACCAGAGTTATTGCCCCTTTTTCATGAGAAACTCTTCAAAATGGACTTTGTGCAACATACAAACTTCGTTTTTCCTCTGAATTTGACTAAACGTGCACAGCATGTACATGAACTGGATATTTCAAAATAATCAATAAAATGGCCAAGATTGGGGTACAAACACCAGAGTTATTGCCCCTTGTGTGTGAGAAAAAATGGACAATGTGGAGTATAGAGACTTCATTTGTTGCCTAACATTGACCAACTTGCACTATTTGTGTTTGATCATAAGGTCTCAGTCAATTCCCCATCGGGAACAGATCAGACAAGACCAGAGTTGTGGTTCTTGTTTGTGAACAAAAATCCATAATTTGTCAATAATTGGCTTTCAGTCTTTCAGATAATTAACTTATCATTCCTTGTTAAATAAACGTGCACTGTTGGTGTATGACCATAATATTTCATCAAGGTGCAATGATGGGCCAAAAATAGAACCAGGAACACTGGAGTTATTTCCCCTTCTTTGAGAAAAACTTTGCAAAAAATAGACTTTATGTGACATACAAACTTCATTTTTCATCTAATATTCATAATACTTGCACAGCTTGTGTATGACCATAAGATCTCATAATAAACCAAGGTTTTGCGCTGACTAGGCAGCTTGCGTAATACCATTTATAAAACCTGAAACATAATTAAAATGGAAATACATCAACTACAATGGTCTGATTGAATAGTCCTTGTTGATGATATGCGTCATGCTGACAGTTGTCTTGTATTGCTGTCTTTTGTGACTGTTTTAATTATTGCTCTGTTGAAATAAGAACAAAGCTTAGTACATGAAATTCAGCTGGAAGTTTGAACCTAAACAATGTGCCATTGCAAAGATTGGATGTCAACCTCTGTGTAATGAAAGTAATTGTGTATGGTAAACATATCATCGATTGCTTGTGGTTCATCTTGGTCCCAACAGTTTCGACGGTAAATGCATCTGTATTTCGCCATTTTAATTGCCAGGTAAATAACAGAAGTAGGCCTGACAGGCAGAAGACTGTATAGCGCCTGTAGATTGCCAGGTTAGCTACAGAAGAAGGAGGGACAGGCATCTGTATTGCACCTGTTGAATTGCCATATCAGGTTGTCTGATTTGGGTCATTTTGTTTGTGATGACATTTAGCTGATCTCTGTCATTACCAGTACTCAGGTGAGCGCTTTGGGCCATCATGGCCCGCTTGTTTTCAAAATTTCCTAACTGCCAGTGCCCATGAAATGGGGACATTTATCGCGACAAATTTTAAAATAGGGAGTTTTTTTATCTCCACTATTCACCGAATAGTTCCAGCTATACTACTCACCCATTCGTTGGCGTTGGCGTAATACTCTTGTTAAGGTTTGCCTGAAAAAAGTCCATATCTCTGTAACTACTACAGATATTCAATTGAAACTTCACACGTGCCTTCGTGGTCATTATGAGAGTTTACTGACCAAAGCCCATATCTCTGACCTGCAATTTAGCAGAATTACGCCCCATTTTGTACTTAGAAAATGAGGTTAAAGTTGGCGTGCAACAACTCCATATCTCTATATCTACTACAGATATTCAATGGAAACTTCACACATGCCTTCACGGTCATTATATAAGGTCAAGAACTATAACTGTGATCAGCATTTTTAGCAGAATTATGCCCCTTTTTGTACTTAGAAAAGACAGGTTAAGGTTTGCCTGCAAGAGAAAATTAACAACTACAGATATTCAACTGAAACTTCACACATGTCGTTGTGGTCATTATGTAAGGTTACTGACCAAGGCCCATAACTCTGACCTGCCATTTAGTAGAATTATGCCCCTTTTTGTACTTATAAATTCAGATTAAAGTTTGCGTGCAACAACTCTATATCTCTGTAACTATTGAAACTTCACACATGTCTTCAGAGTCATTGTATAAGGTCACTGACCAAGGCCCATAACTCTGACCTGCAATTAAGCCCTTTTGTAATTTTCTGACAAAGCGGTTTAATAGTCGAGCGCGCTGTCCCGAGACAGCTCTTGTTCATCAAATGTGTGGTTATTTTTCTTTTTAAATGATTAATATATTCACATTCTTTATCTACTGAACTTCTTTTGTGACCACGGTGCAAATTAAAAATTTGTTTTTCTATTTGTTTTCACCTGTAAAATACTATAAATTACTTGGGGGAAGAAAATGGACCGTTTTGGGGGGAAATGGAGAATATTATGTCTGGGGAAACTGCCTTTAAACGGCACTAAAATTACCCCCCAAAAAACACTTCTAAGGAACAGTAGAGCTCAAGCAAAACAAATCTTTCGCTCTTTGTTTGCAAATTTTCAATTCACGTAATTGACGTTTCCACAAATCATATAGATCATATGCAAATCAGTCTAGTATTTTGTCTAATCACTGTGCTCGGGTATTTTCTGTTTCAAGGAGGTCTTTTCTAAACATAATTCCACTGAAGGCGGAAGTGTTGTGCCGTATTAGCGTGTGCGGACTGCACAGGCTAATCCGGGATGATAGATATATCGAGTGCATGTATATTACCAGACTATAATTATGTTCATGTGTTATGTGTTAGTGGTTTTCTCAAAGTAACAGAGTCTATTGCTTTAATAAATTTCAGAAAATTGTGTGTTTTATAAATATATGCAAACAACTTTTTCATAATGTTTGATTTCTAAAACACTGCATGTTATTTTGATACTCCAAAACTTTTCTAACTCTCATGAAGTTTTGTATTATGTGTTACACAGCCCATCGCATTACTAAATTTCTGAAAGCTATTTGATTTCTATAATTAACATTCATTTCTTTACTTAAGTATACAGTATCTATAGCAAGTTTGTAAAATAAATGGCCAAATTTACCAAAGTTTTGAACAAGGGAGATTAATGAATATGGGCCCAGGATGGTTACCTAAGAAATACTTTTTGATTTATCATTGTATATCGGCCAATGTGTAGGAGTTAAACCACAAGGGCATTAGCACCAGTTGTTTAATAGCCACGCATCAGAACGACAAAGTTGATTATTGGCCGATACACATACAGCAAACTTATTTCAAAACAAAAACCGCGAGATTACTGATGGCGTAATTTTTCAAGATGTTTGCATGGTGCTTTGAAAAATACAATAATTTAAGAACAAATACTTTACTTTTCAACACAACTTCCAGTTGTTATTTCCGTGAAAATGTTAAAATTATTGCATTTTATTGAAAGAACATGTTTGGTTAGTTGTTTTTTTACTCCAAGTATTTACTTAATAGTTCAGTACCGCGAGAATACAGAGCTACAAACGTTTGTCCTAGCGATCAGTTAATAATTTCTAATCACACTAATTTAACTAAACTTTATTATTATCAGAATATTAAATTTAACTCTTATGACTATTATCCTCTCCAAATAATGTTAAATGCATTATAAATTCAGTCAGTTTGTTTTGCGGTATTGTGTTTCGTTCTTTTCTTGGCATTTTAACAATGAATTATGTTAATCTTGTAATAAAATATTCGTAAATGCATGTTTAATTGGTATAAAATTGGTAACCCAATCATGTTCCACTGCAAGTTTCAGTGTGTGTTTATTTCGAAGCATGATGTCCTTGTGCGACGCAGCTGTCTTATGTGAGGTGTATTGTACTGCAATATGTTTAATTTTGGCTTGTGCTGTGGGGGAAAACAGGAGTACCCGAAGGAAACCCCACCTGTCTTGAATGAAGACCACCAACCAAATTCACATGCGCCGGGCGAGAAACACGCTCGGGCAGTTTAGCTGGAAAGCGAGAGTGCCAACCACAGCGCTAGCCGGACAGCTCTCCGTTAATGCCTGTCACCCCTTGCATATATATGGGGATAAGAGCAAACATCTTGTGATGTACCGGATCCGTGGTCTAGTGGTAATGCACTGGCTTCACAAAACAGGGGACTCAGGTTCGTGCCCCCGCATCACCATATCCTACTAACGAGTCTTTCGCATGAGACATTAAACCGACGGTCAATGTAATAGGTGCTTTACGCCGGTCAGTAAAAGACCAAGGGTCGCGACTGGAACGGGGCGTCTCGGGTATCCGTACAGGCGATGGCAGCCACTATATACACTAGTTCAAATGACAATAGTACCTAAGGTCGAGTTTATTCAAGGTATTCCTGTGGATTTAAAAGATGACGCTTTCTTTGATACAACAGTCAACAACTTGCTCATTGTTGACGACCTGTTTTGTAAGGCCGGAAAGGATATGAGAATCAATGATTTATTCACTGAGGGATCGCATCGTGGATCTTTATCAGAGATTTATATCGATAAAAATAAGAAGCAAAGGCTCGACACAGAGAAGGAATTGTCGTTATATAGTACTGTTTAACAACCCCATAGATCGACAATCCATCATCACACCGGCTAAGCAAATGTACCCGGGTCATAGTGATACTGACTGATTCGTGAAAACGATTGAGAAAGCTACCAAGTACCCTTATGGTTATATGTTAGTTGACTTGAAGCCATTTACGCCTACAGGCTAAAACCATTCAGAAACGTGGTCAGGTGAAGTTGGTTATCCAATGACAGAAGCTATACAAGAAACGTGGATTTTTCCACGGAACAAAAATATTTCAAACGCAAAACCTGCAAGTTAGTACTATAATAAAACTAGAAAAATGGCAACGCAACGGAACCAGGTTTTAATCTGATCTGTTTTGAATCTCGACCTGATTGAGTATGGTTTCATATCAATGAAATAATTGTATTTATAGAAAGTATGAACATAGCGATGTTGAAGTTAAACAATATGAATGAAACTTGACTGCAACAGTTGAAATTAGCAGAATCTCTTTTTCTATTTTTACTAATGGTGACCTTGACCCTACCCACCCCATATGCAATCCCAAGCGAGGCCTTGATATCAGGAATATATATATATATATATATATATATATATATATATATATATATATATATATATATATATATATATATATATATATATATATATATGAGGCGCGTCGTAGGAAAACCGGGCTTAATGCGTGTGCGTCAAGTGTCGTCCCGGATTAGCCTGTGCAGTCCGCACAGGCTAATCCGGGACGGTACTTTCCGCCTACAGTGGATTTTTGATTAAACAGACTTCCTTGAAACAGAAAATGCCATTAAAACGTAAAGTGCCGTCCTGGATTAGCCTGTGCTAATCGGGTACGACACTACGCACATGCATTAAGCCCGGTTTTTCACACGACGCGCCTCATATGAAGTTTCATTGAACTATCTTAATTCATTCTCAAATAATTGAGTAAAACCGTTTTTCTATTTTAATAACAGTGACATTGAGTCCACACTATATGCAATCCCAAGTGAGATCTCGCTTTAAGGTATCTATGTGTGAAGTTTCATTACAATATCTCAATTTGTTCTTGAGTTATTGAGGAGAAACTGTATTTATATTTTTAATGACATTGACCATGACCCCACCCACCACATAAGCAATCACAAGTAAGGTCTTGATTTAAGGTATCGATTTAAGTGTAGTTTCATTGCAATATCTCAATTCGTTCTCGAGTTATTGAGCGGAAACCATATTTCTATTTTAGTAATGGTGACCTTGACCTTTACTCGAAACATCCCACATGCCGTCACAGGCGAGGACTTGCCATCCGGTGTCTATATATGAAGTTTCATTTCAATAGCTCAATTCGTTCTTGAGTTATTGAGCGGAAACCAATTATATATTTTAAGTAATGATGACCTTGACCCAACCCACCCCATATGCTATGCGACATCTTGGTATCTGATATCTAGATATGAAGTTTCATTAGAATATATCGGTTCGTTATTGAGTTATTGAACAAAACCCTTTTTACTATTTAAGTAACGGTGACCTTGACCCCACGCATCCCATATGCAATTCCCAAGGTCTAGATATAAGGTATCTATGTATTAAGTTAAACTTCTAAAGCTGGATTCGTTCTTGAGCTATTTAGCGGAAACCGTTTCTCTTTTTACAGTAACAGTAACCTTGACCCCACCCAACCCCTATGCAAACCCAAGCGAGGTCTTGATAAAAGGTGTCTATGTATAAAGTTTCATTAAAACATCTCAATTCGTTCTCGAGTTACTGAGTGGAAACCCCAGTTGTATGGCGCCGCCGCCCGACCAACGGCACACCCCAATCTAATAACCAACGTTTTTAGCTCATCTGAGCACCAAGTGCTCATGGTGAGCTTTTGTGATCGCCCGTTGTCCGTCGTGCGTGCGTGCGTCGTCAACTTTTCATTCAAACAACATCTCCTAAACCGCTTGGCAGATTTTCACCAAACTTCACAGGAATGGTCCTTGGGTGGACCTCTTTCAAAGTTGTTCAAATCTTTCCGGTCCGCTGCATATGTAGGTCACCAGAGCTAAAAATAGATTTAAAAAGTGAAAACTTCAAAAATCTTCTATGAAACCGCAAGGCTCAGGGCTTTCATATTTGATGTGTGACATCCTCTAGTGGTCCTCTAATAAGATTGTTCAAATGATGCCCCTGGGGTCAAAACTGGCCACGCCCCAGGGTCACATGGTTTCTATAGACTTATATAGCAAAATGACTTTAAAAATCTCTGAAACCGCACGGCCTAAAGGTTTCATATTTGGTATATAACATTGTATAGTGGTCCTTTACAAAGATTGTTCAAATGATGCCCCTGGGGTCAAAACTGGCCAAACCCCAGGGGTCACATGGTTTATATAGACTTAAATAGCAAAATGACTTAAAATCTTCTGCTCTGAAAGCGCAACGCCCCGAGGTTTAATATGTGGTATGCAGCATTGCATAGTGGTCCTCTACAAAGAGTGTTGAAATGATGCGCCTGGGGTCAAAACTGGCCACAATCCGGGGGTCACATGGTTTTTACAGACTTAAATAGCCAAATGACTTTAAAAATCTTCTCCTCTGAAACTGCAAGGTTTCATATTCGATTGGTAACATTGTATAATGGTCCTCTACAAAGATTGTTTAAATGATGCCCCTTGGGTCAAAATTGGCCACACCCCGGGGATGACATTGTTTATATAGACTTAAATAGCAAAATAACTTGTAAAATCTTCTCCTCTGAATCCACAAGGCCCAAAGGTTTTATATTTGGTATGTAACATTGTGTAGTGGTCCTCCACAAAGATTGTTCAAATTATGCTCCTGGGGTCAACACTGACTACACCCCGGGGGTCACATTGTTTATACTGCAGCACTATAATTTCAATAAGCCTCCAACACTCAAAAATCAACACAGCAGACGACATTCCAGCCAGGTGTATACAGTGTACTATTTTTAGATCGTATAAAACCAGCTTGCAAGTTACACATTGTTGTGAGGGTGCTTTAGAGAAGCGTTGGAGATGACCATTGAAATGCATAGAAAATGTTACCCACCAGCATGGTCAATCATGTTGTTGTGTAAGTAAATTAGCTGGTTGTAATGTTTAGGCAATGTGTAAGAAATGTAGTCAATCAGTCTTAGTATATAAGACCGTCTTATATTATATATTTTCACTTTAGATCTACTACATTGAATTTGTTTACAGGCGAAGTGTAAATTTCTAATTTAATAATGAAATGCCAAATATGAAATGATAGCACTAGATCTATAAGTAGTCTAACTTAGGCGGAACTGCACAATTTTTTGTAAGACAAAATGAATCAGCAATCGAGTCTTTGGCTCTGACACTGCAGTCTGTTTCACCAGCATGTACAGAAACATGTAGCAAAGAGCCTAAAGTCTAGTCATCTACTTTAAACCTTTCATTTGTACAGTGTAATTAAATGTGTGCAGCACACAAAAAACTACACACAGATCATGTCTCTCCGACAAAGTTCTAATTGCTTTGTTGGCAGCCTCCACCCAAGGACCTCTTCTCAAAAGAAAAACGTTTTAGTACCAGATATTAGGCTTTCATATTTGATATGTGACATCCTGTAGTGGTCCTCTACTAAGATTGTTCAAATGATACCCCTGTGGTCAAAACTGGCCACGGCCCAGGGGTCACATGGTTTATATAGACTTATATAGCAAAATGACTTTTAAAATCTTCTCCTCTGAAACCGCAAGGCCCAGAGGTTTTATATTTGGTATATAACATTGTATAGTGGTCCTTTACAAAGATTGTTCAATTGATGCCCCTGGGGTCAAAACTGTCCACACCCCAGGGCTCACATGGTTAATATAAATGTAAGGAAGAAAGCTGAATCGATGCCAAAAGTTCCCCGAAGACGACGAGTGGAAGAGTTCTGTTTCGCGTAAACACGCGAAAGGTAAGCCGATGATGTAATGAAAGGTGCCGAATTATCGCTGAAGACGCCGATTGTCAGTAGAACGGACGCCAAGCAGGAGACGTATTTTCCGAACTATAAAATAGTGACAGAAGAAGCGATGTCGTCAGTTTGCCGATATTTTTCGAAGTCCCAAAATTGATATTGTTTGTTGTGAATTCAAATCTTTCCATGGTGCAAGTCAAGTGCAAGCTACGCAAGAAGAGATTGGGTGTAAATTTACTAGGCAATCACTCAAGTTCATATGTAGGAGAAAACCCCGTACTGAAAACCCAAGCTGGGAAGAAATAAATATATGAAAATTCTCTAAGGGATGCCAAGCACATCCCATTCTTCTTTGGCTATTAACAAGTTCAAGCCAACAAACAGTATGGGACATATTATACCTTCTCTCAAATTGGGCCGCCACTTTACCCCAGGCCTCTGGAGTATTTGAAATGGCCAAACCTTCAATCCAAGGCAAGTATGGCATCACTTTCAGCTTGGATTTTAAACTAAGTGCAATTTGAGAGCCTCTAACATCGACTACCAACTGATAACCAGATTGTAGTTTCGGCATCGATTATATACACCCACACTGAAATCGGCAGAATTTCAGCATTCTATCGACAACGAATCGGCAACTATTAAGCATGTTCTGTACAATTGCGAAACATTCGAGAGCAATCTCCGGAACTGTCGACATTCTTCCACGTCGCATTCGGATATTTCGAATAGGTTTCGAGGTTTATACTGCAACCTGGCATATGCCACACCTTGAATAAATGCCGAACACGCACGATGGCCAAGATCCGCCCATTTTATCCCGATTGGTTCCAGAAACTAACATATTTTTATCGTAAACACTAATGCAAAGCGTCGGGACTGTAGTGGACAGCAGTCTAAAGAGACACAAAATTATTGTCGTTTGCTTAAAATTTTACCTGTTTTCAGGTTTAAACTATTAAAATATCTCCGACGGCTTAATGACAAATAATGAATAGCCTTTGATTGATCAATACAATGAGATCCGTTTACATGTTCAAATTTTTATTGATAAATGACTCTATTTTTAATTTATATTCGGCCTTGAATACAATATGGATATCGGATACGATAATGAGACCCTAGCAATCAAGGTATATTATATAACAACGCTAAAATTGACAGGTAAATTTAAACGTATACAATGTCGCTAAAGCTGCCGGGTCGGTTTAACTCAATACACGCCACGCCCGAGCAATTCTGAAAATAATCTGATCTATACGAGCCCCTCTAACCTTGCACTAGACATTAGAGCAGATATTTTCCACGAAATGCCAACCAGTTTTATTTCCGGAATTCAAATATTAAAAATGGGAGGCAGAGGGGAAAGCCCGCAGTTTGCAAAAATGGGAATCGTTTTTCCTCGAGCGATTAACAACACATGCTCTGAAAAGGTTGTGTTCTTACCTCCGCCAAGTAGGTTGTGTACTTACGTCCGCGAAGGAGGTTATGTAGTTACCTCTGACAAAGGGATTTGTGTTTTAATCTACGCCAAGGAGGTCGTGTGAACAACTAATTAGATTTTGATGATCTGGATCATTTATTGATTACCGGCCTTTAAGGAGTTCTGTGCTATCCAACAGAATTGCATAACAAGGTTGAGAATGGCAATTGTAAGATCAATGAATGATTGTCAGATAATGACATTAAGGCCACCCCAAATTGAATACTTGGACAGTCATCGGATTTTAATTGTTTTTCAAAAAAATGTTGGATCGAGCGATCGCCAAAAAAAATAAAAATGAATAATACAAATATTACTTTTTCAATTTTTGTTATTTTGGAGCGAGCGCATGATTTTCGTGAATTTAATAGGTAATTAATATAAACAATAATGAACCATGAGATAAACAGACCTAACATAAGATATCTCTTAATATCGAAAGTGTTTAAAGTTTAACAAATATCAATGAACAGTTCAATTAAGTATTTATTAATAAACTTGTTTGGAATTTAAATGTAAAATGCAAGCTCTTATATTATGTCAAATTGTCATGCTTTGGATAAGAGAAAATAAACCATTTTGAAATTTGAAATATATTCAAGGAAAAATAAAACAAAAATATTATGGCATTTTATTGTTGGAAGTCTTGTCTGGTAGCCATTGTTTCACCCTTATAATATACTAATCGTGAATATGTGCCGTAGTTTTTGGTTTATATTCCTTAAATTTGAAAACGTTATTTTACCTTTTGAATTATTCAGTGCTCAACAATTGTTTTTAAAACATCATGCATTATGTACATCACCAACATTTTTAACTCGACTTTTCAAAGAAAAATAAGTTATTTTGGTAGTTTTTTGTCACGGTCTTTTTGTCAATTTTTTTTTTAGGAGTTATTACCCTTTTTACAACTAACAACTTTCGCTTTAGGTCAAATTTCTCAATACCTGTATGAGGTATTGACTTGAAATTGAAACTGATCACAGTGATGCATTTATTCTGTAGACAAGAGAAGGTAACTTTATCATTGATTTCGTTTGAGTAATTGCCCTCTTTTCAACTTTGAATTTTCGCTTTAGGTCAGATTTCACACTAACTATAAGAGGTATTGACTGGAGACTAAACATACTTGATCACAGTTATGGACCCATTCTGTAGACAAGATGAATTAACTATATCAAGGATTTTGGTGGAGTTACTGCCATTGTTTCAACTGAGAAGTTTAGTTTAAGGTCAAATTTCTCATGGTCTATAAGAGTTATTGACTTTCTATTAACAAAAGGCTAGAATAATATAAAATACAAGAAAGTCGAGCGTCCAGCACCCATAGGCGGTGCTCTTGTTTAAATTAGTATAAAGCTTACCCCTTTCAATTTGACGAAGTTACTAATATTTACCATTTTATAGCATTTAATAACATTCAAACACATTAAGATGATAAAATCGATGTTATTTTCATAAACATTAATATCATCATGTTTATTCAATGTTTGCTTAGATTTTTATTCATGGTACAGTTGTACGCAGAGGCTGGAGGATGCCACTTTTGATGTACGCATGTGTAATGTACTCAGCTATCTCAACAGTTAAATAAATACATAATAATTATAAATTAAACAATAAACTCAAATGTTTACTGTTATGTCGTTATTTAAATGACTCGCTCCACAAAAGTACTTTACTGCTTTTCATGGCGCGTGCGCACAGCATTTTGAAAAAAAAAAGTTTTTTTTAATTTGCATAAATTCGGTGCCGTAATCCCGATGACCGCGACTTCAATTTGGTGTGGCCTAATGTTACGTTTAAGTATGGTGATTATAAGTCCGTTACCGGTTAAACAGGTTGGGGACTGTAGGTATTCGCCTGTCCTTTTGTCCTTCCGTCCGTCCCATTTCGTATCCGCTCTATAACTCGGTCATTTCTGGATGGATATTAAAATTACTAATCAGAATTGTTGAGCATCGTGAGACGATGTGTGGCGCGCAAGACCCAGGTCGTAATGTCCAAGGTCAAGGTCACATTTAGAGGTCAAGGGTCAAAATGGGATCTGTTTTTCGTGTCCGATCCATAACTCGGTCATTTCTGGATGGATTTTAAAATTACTTGGCAGAAATGTTTACCATTATGAGACGATGTGTCACGCGCCAGATCCAGGTCCGCACCTCCAAGGTCAAGATCACACTTAGAGGTCAATGGTCAAAAAGAGGTATGTTTTTGTGTCCGCACTCTAACTCTGCCATTTCTGGATGGATTTTCTGGAGTTTGAAATAACTTGGCATACATGTTGACCACCATGAGACGATGTGTCGCGCAAAAAGATCCAGTTCCATACAGGTTTTTTTTTTTATGTCCGCTCTATATCTCTGTCATTTCTGACGATGTGGCGCTCGCAAGATCCAGGTACGTACCTCCAGGGTAAAGGTCACACTAATGCACTTATCAATATTTCCCCCATGGTGGGGGAGCGGGGGGCTGACGCAGGGGAATTGGACACATTTTTTATTTGGGGAGGGGTCTAATGCCCCACCCTAAAGCCAAGTATATTTGTCTAAATCCCCTCAGTAGATGCTATAATGTCTATCAAATGGCCCGGGGACCTGTATTACCGGGATATAAAATTCGATCAAAGTATATTACCCCGGAATCATTTTGAATGTCAAATTCCCGCCTGTCGGGAATCGCTTTCAGTCTGAAGTCCCGCATAAGCTTGTACTTGTTTTTCTGCTACCAGTTATTATTTAAACAGTACGATGAATATGTACTAGTATTATTGGGATACATTTGCATTACTTTTCCTTTTTAATGAAAGCTGCTCCACTTAATGATATTTCTGCTGATAAAGATGTTCGTGGTGGTCTAAAAGGCCTAAACATTATTGAAAACACAAATGTTACTGCATTCGTAATTTTTTCGTTTCACAGTAAATCTGTATTATCTTATTAAAATGATTAGCTGTATGCAAATGATCAAAACGCACGCTTATCAGTGCAACTTAAAATATGAAATATGATATTTTAAATTATATTGGATGCAGCAGATTAATAATTTATGAAGCAGTAGTGGTTGTGGTGGTGATAGTAATAGTAGCAGCGGCAGCAGCAGTAGTAATAGTAGCAGCGACAGCAGAAGCCAGCAGTAGTAATGGTAACAGCGACAGTAGCAGCAGCTAGCAGTACGTCAGACCAACACCAGACAGATGTCGATTTTCCATCTGAAGCACCTGTTCCCCACCCACAATTTAGCGTAACCAATATTGAGCTACTTTTTATATGGGCAATATTGGCCGTTGGGCCTAACCGGGGAAAGACCAATTCTGTGGTGGAAATTTCTCCCTATATATCTATAGAGTAGCGGCAGGATTTTGGTCGCTTCTTTCATTCGCTGAAATAGCATGGTTAGCAATAATATTTCTTAATAAAATTTACATACCTGCAAAGAGAATTTTTTCCTCAATAATGTTTCATAAATTATTGTACGATAACACTTCCATTTTGCATGCAACACCAATTTAAACCTACACACTATTGCATTTAAAACACATACCGCTGTCCTTCAATGTGTCTTTAATCGATATTCTGCTACACTGAAACAAATCCGTCATTTTGATTGGTCATTCAATTCCATTATTCATCATCCGATTGGTTGAAGCATATTTGAAGGGTTAAACAAGGCAAGGTAAACATCGTGGTCTGTACATACATGTAGATTTATACAAAAATTTAAATCGGAATTAAACGCATGTCCTAGGTAAATGTCGGCACATGTTTAAGTGTTGTTAAAGTAAAATGCGTTGAAATATAACTTTATTGTCGCAAATAATGGAAATTTATAATAAAAAAATCTCAACTTTAAGGTTTCCACCACATAAATGGTCTTTTGGCGATAAGACGTTCCAGCGAATTTAGCCCTATATAAAAAGAAACACTAAATTCGCCGCACGACTCATGAATTAGACTACCCACAATTCAGCTTCCAACAGTCGTTGTTCAGCTCCTGAAATCTCAGTTCTTCGGCGCAACATTCAACATCCAGAATTTTCATGTACACAATAACTGATCCACAAGTATTGACATAACGCTGAATGCTATTATTGGCATTAAACACAAATTAAATCCATCAGAAAGCATTATTTTCTACTTTACACACTACGGTGACTCACGTGTAGACTACAGCAGGTTTTAAATTTTTTTAATGGACATGTACATGCCAACAAATTATATCTTTATATTGCTATAAATAGAAAGTGATTGTTGTTTATTTGTGTATCAATTTGTTTAAGTTTTTGTTGCTTACGGAACGTGAATCGTTACCTAAGAAATAAATATAAAGAATATTTGGTTAGTGTTCAATACAGATAAGTTATTAAAAGAGGCTTAGAAAACTTAAACGACGGGCCTTGGCGAGTGGTTTAGGTTTTCGTGCCGAGTAAATAAACTTAATCTGTATTCAAAAATTACCTGGTATTTTATTTATCCCATCATTTTTGTCTTTATTTTGAAAACAAAACAAAAGAAAATTACTGAATAACATCAAATGGCGTTAGGAAATAAACAAAATGGCGTCATTATAATGCGCGTGTTTGATGTATTCAACAAAGTAGAATAAGTTTTTATCACATTCTATTCCTTGTTTCCCGTGTAATACAACCATTACAAACATGTGTAAGATAACATTTTGAGCGTTTTCATTGGCTACGTATTCTTTGACTGACCAATCGCATGACGTTATTTTGGGGAAATGACGTCGTCAACATGAAATGACCTCACGTCAGTACGCAACTTTTAGAATTTACCACCTTATATTTGGTAAAATTAGAAGGGTTTTTTATTTCGTTTAAAAGCATGTGATAAAAAAGATCTGACATTCGTTGTCATTTCTTACCAAAGGCTCACTTACCAACAAAATTCCTGAACTCGTTCAATAAATTATGGTATGAAATGACAACTCGTGTCAGATCCTATATATCCCACGGGTTGTTATTTCGTCAATGCAGGCGTGACGATGGGATAAAATTATTTGATTATCGTATTGTTTTATTGGAAAACAACTGGCACTACTTAAATGAGATATGGCCAGTAGCAACATAATTAAGACTTTGTTCACTTTGCAATGACAAATAAAGCACAACTGGTAAGGTTCTCAGACTAGAAGCTATGACACACAATTTTTTTTCTGATTCTGGGATGTTACCACATGTTGTCTAATAATTTTTACTCACTTCAGTGTAAATCATCTAACCACGGATACATCATTTGAGCACACCCTGTGTTCAAAATATTGGCTATGATGTTCTTTGTCCCAATATTTTGATAAAGCAGACAAAGAATTAATCAACTAGTGATTGATAATACTTGATTTATAAAATTTACTTTGTTTTGAGGAGCTAATGAAAATGATTGACAAAGTAATATCAAAGATACATCGATAATCGGTTACTTAAATCAGCAGCAATCAATTGTTTGTTTATATGCATTTTCAATCATTTAACATGTTAATACACTGTGATAAAGTAGGTCATATGTCCACGAGGAAAGATCATGTTACTAATGTTAGCACACAAATTGAAAAGGTCACTGAAACTGGCGAGTCACCAAAACTGGTACATTAATGATACAATATTCGACAGGGGTCATATTTTTTCTGTTTTGCTTTTTAATATGGATAAATTGTAAACCGTAACATGATATGTTAGCAAGAAATTGTGAATTTTATATTTCTATTTATACCATATTGTACCGGTCATATTATACCCGGTATTATACGGATAAAGTAAAGAAATGTAATGTAGTTATAAAAATGTAATAAACGGAAAAACTTGAACTTTTTACCGTGTCACCGTTGTACTGTCATAAGGTTTTAGAACCTAATCATGTGTATCCAACTATTAAACAAAACATAGCACAATTTACCAATCAAATGGATGATCACAACATTATTTTCTTGTATGATATAGTGAATAAAGAATTACAATGTGAATGTAACCAAGACTTATCCATCTACAGATGTTCATCACCAGAACAATACATTATATAATCAATGAATAGTCATTGTAAGATCACCAGTTCAATATATTATAGAACGATTGAGTAGTCCGTGTATAATCACCAGTGAAATACATTATTTCACTGATAAGTAGTCCGTGTTGGATCACAAGTACAATAAATTATATAACCAATGAGTAGTCCGTGTAAGATCAGCATTACAATATATTTTACAACAGATTAGTAGTCCGTGTAAGATCACCAGTAGAGCTACAATAAATTATATAACTGATGAGTAGCCTTTGTAAAATCACCAGTACAATTAATTATATAACCAGTAAGTAATCCATGTGTGACACCAGTACAATACATAATATTACCAATGAGTAATCCATTTATGATCACCCCGGTGCAATACTCTGTATAACGAATGATAAGTATCTGCGCAGCCACGTGTGAAAATATATAGTTTCTATGACCACGAATGAAATAAAATACGATCTTACACTGTATTAAACACATTTTGTTTTCTTTTCTTCGTGCTTTTGAAAAATAAATTTAAAAAATGCATGAAATATACTGAATCGTTACAAGTTTTGCGTATTATGACGTCATAAATATGGCGTCATTATGATTCCAAAAATGTCGATAACTGTTGTGGTGGGAAAATAGTGCCATTCATACTGCGTCGTTGTCGCTTAATTTTATTTACATTGAATTTCATAATGTGTGTTCTGTTGTTTAAAAAGGCCGATGTTTACACATACTTTCAAAAACTAATCATAAAAACAACGTGAAAAGTAGCTCCATATAACCACCAAGAGTTAAATGATCAAATGTTGTCATTTCACTCGACCTAGAGTGAAATGATCGGGTTTTACTACATCATTTTCAGTGAAATATCGAATTTCATTGGTGAAATAAAATGTTATATTTTCACTGTTGGAGCAGTGAAAATATAAGATTTTATATTTTCACTGCAGTGAAAATATAACATAAAACGGACTATTTTTCCATACATAGCATCGATCTGCAGGTAGTGGTTTACAACCCTTGGCAAATTTATATACATGTACAATATGTATATGCGTGTGTTCACATAAAACACATTATAAAATTCAACAAAATTATAATTTAGCGACAACGATTCACAAAATATGGCACTTTTTTCCCACCATTCTAACGAGTGATTGTTTTGGAATCATTTATGACATCATTTTTGTGACGTCAGAATACACGAAATTGTGACGTTTAAGCTTATCTTGCGCAATTGTATTTATTTATTGTCCAAAAGCATAAAATAAAAAGAAAATGTGTTGATTTCGGTGTAAGATCGTAATTTATTTCACGAGTGTTCATAGAAAATGATATTTTCACGAGTGGCGCAGCCTCTATATCATTCACTGGTAGTTCTCCACTCATTTACCGCACAGCATGAGATAAATACCAATACATTATATAAATGATGAGTAGTCCGTGTAAGCTCAACATTACAATACACTATATTAATAATAAGTGGTCATTGTCCGTGTAAGTTCACCAGTACAATACATTATATATTTGATGAGTCGTACATGAACAATAACCTGTACTAATACATTATTTAACCAATGATTAGTCCGTGTAAGATCACCAGTACAATACATTATTTTACCAATGATTAGTCCGTGTTAGATCACCAGTACAATACATTATATATCTGATGAGTGTTACATGAACAATAACCAGTACTAATACATTATTTAACCAATGATTAGTCCGTGTAAGATCACCAGAACAATACATTATTTTACCAATGATTAGTCCGTGTTAGATCACCAGTACAATACATTATTTTACCAATGATTAGTCCGTGTAAGATCGCCAGTACAATACATTATTTAACCAATGATTAGTCCGTGTTAGATCACCAGTACAATACATTATTTAACCAATGATTAGTCCGTGTAAGATCATCAGTACAATACATGAATTTACCAATGATTAGTCCCTGTAAGATCACCAGTACAATACATTATTTAACCAATGATTAGTCCATGTTAGATCACCAATACAATACATTATTTAACCAATGATTAGTCCGTGTTAGATCACCAGTACAATACATTATTTAACCAATGATTAGTCCGTTTTAGATCACCAGTACAATACATTATTTAACCAATGATTAGTTCGTGTAAGATCACCAGTACAATACATTATTTAACCAATGATTAGTCCGTGTTAGATCACCAGTACAATACATTATTTAACCAATGATTAGTCCGTGTAAGATCACCAGTACAATGCATTAGTTAACCAATGATTAGTCCGTGTTAGATCACCAGTACAATACATTGTTTACCAATGATTAGTCCGTGTTAGATCACCAGTACAATACATTATTTAACCAATGATTAGTCCGTGTTAGATCACCAGTACTATACATTATTTAACCAATGATTAGTCCGTGTTAGATCACCAGTACAATACATTATTTTACCAATGATTAGTCCGTGTAAGATCACCAGTACAATACATTATTTAACCAATGATTAGTCCGTGTAAGATCACCAGTACAATACATTATTTAACCAATGATTAGTCCGTGTTAGATCACCAGTACAATACATTATTTAACCAATGATTAGTCCGTGTAAGATCACCAGTACAATGCATTAGTTAACCAATGATTAGTCCGTGTTAGATCACCAGTACAATACATTGTTTACCAATGATTAGTCCGTGTTAGATCACCAGTACAATACATTATTTTACCAATGTTTAGTCTGTGATAGATCACCAGTACAATACTTTATTTTACCAATGATTAGTCCGTGTTAGATCACCAGTACAATACATTATTTTACCAATGATTAGTCCGTTTCAGATCACCAGTACAATACATTACTTTACCAATGATTAGTTCGTGTTAGATCACCAGTACAATACATTATTTTACCAACTATTAGTCCGTGTTAGATCACCAGTACAATACATTATTTTACCAATGATTAGTCCGTGTTAGATCACCAGTACAATACATTATTTAACCAATGATTAGTCCGTGGAAGATCACCAGTACAATACATTATTTAACCAATCATTAGTCCGTGTTAGATCACCAATACAATACATTATTTTACCAATGGTTAAGCGAATGACAAGATAATGCTGTATAACACATTAGTTGCATATCAAATAGGGGAATGAGTTGGCGGAGGTCTGCGCTTTTCAATTGTTTTCTTGTTATAATTATGCAATGTATATTGGGATAGAGGGGGCACTATATCATGAAATATTTGGTGCATAGCTATTAACAATATCCAAACAATAAATGTGAAATATGTTGCTTTCGTTACACAACAGGTAGTCTGCCTGCAATAAGCGGTCAATGTGTGATAAACTCCGACTGCCACAGCGTCTGTACTGGCCATTCACACACCGTACTCTGCTCTGGTGGACAATGCTCGTGTGGTAAACTGACACTTTTGGAGTTCGCAATGTTTCATTACAACATAAATATCAATCATTTTGAAACTTAATTTGTAAAAACAAATCATATCATGCCATTTATTGTGCTATGTTCTGTCAGATGGCATTATAGCGAGCAAACGCCACAACTGTCATCACTTACTGCTCGTAACTCGACCAAACATCAAGCGCGATAAAACACTTATGTATTTGTCAATGTCAAATTAGGATTTCATATCATTAGTTAATTATTCTATCATCATGTCAGACGGCGTTATAACTAGCGATGGGACATGTAGCAAGTCCCAAGACTGTCATCACATAGCGTGCGTCGGTTCGTCCTAAAAAAATCACGCGCAGAGATCACCATTGTATATGCGGTAAGGTTCACCATTGTATATTCGGTAAGGTTCACCATTGTATATGCGGTAAGGTTCACCATTGTATATGCGGTAAGGTTAATGTATAGTATTAACATTCTTCGTTCCTCCAATACTAACTAATGTCATAAATAAGTAGTTATTTTTTGCCTATATTTATCATAATTATAACTGTTTATGTACTGTATTTAATAGCAAAATCAGAAGAGACGAGCTGCACTGATCACATACGCTGTGACAATAGGGGGTCATGTGTCCATAACCAGAATTTATACGAATGTTACTGTCCACCAAATTACACGGGCAGGTTCTGTGAATGTAAGTGATATGTATACGAATGTATGTGTCCGTCAAATTACACGGGCAGTTTCTGTGAAAGTAAGTGATATGTATACGACTGTATTTGTCCACCAAATTACACGGGCAGGTTCTGTGAAAGTAAGTGATATGTATACGAATGTATGTGTCCAACAAATTACACGGACAGTTTCTGTGAAAGTAAGTGATATGTATACGAATGTATGTGTCCACCAAATTACACGGGCAGGTTCTGTGAAAGTACGTGATATTTATACGAATGTATGTGTCCACCAAATTACACGAGCAGGTTCTGTGAAAGTAAGTGATATGTATACGAATGTATGTGTCCACCAAATAGCACGGGCAGGTTCTGTGAAAGTAAGTGATATGTATTCGAATGTATGTGTCCACCAAATTACACGGGCAGGTTCTGTTAAAGTAAATGATATGTATACGAATGTATGTGTCAACCAAATTACACGGGCAGGTTCTGTGAAAGTAAGTGACATGTATACGAATGTCTTTGTCCACCACAATGGCATTCTCTGTGAACGTATGTATACGTATGACTGCGTCCCCCACAATACTCTGGCAGGTATTGTGAAAATATGTAATAGGTATACGAATGTCTGTGTCCAACACAATACACCGGCAGGTACTGCGAAATTAAGTAATATGTATACGATTGTCTGAGTCCTCCATAATTTACTGGCAGGTTCTCGGGAAGTAGTGATATGTTTACGAATGCCTTAGTCCCCCACAATACAGTGGTCCCCCCATAATACACTAACAGAGGTTCGGTGGCAGGTTCTGTGAAATGTAATGTGTCCATCGGTATGCGTGTTTGGCGTGATATGCTTAGAAATCGTATTTATCATGACTATCAAGGCTAATGTGTGTCTATAAGGATTGTATCGACGTATTGTACATGTTAACATTGTTATATAAGTTGTTTACACTCATCAAGGACCATGAAAGTGTTTTATTTACAAAACATTCGTGCCTGTATTATGCTATTACTCCTTTTGACTTCGTGATGTAGATTGATTTATAAGGTTAACATGTACAATGCTAAATGTTAATGCTAAACGTATATAATTACTGTCAAATTATTCAAATTTATATAATTGATTGTAATTTTTGTTTTACTTTTAATGACAATAGTTTCGGCTATAACAACAACAACAATGGCGTTGACAACTGCACCATCATCAACAAATGTCACGCCGTCCATCCAGTCGGACTGCACCAACTATGGTCAGGTTCACACAACTAACATCAAAACAAAGCCTGTGTGTAAATAATTTACCAATGTTAAAAGGTCTTTTTAAAATGTTATTGCAATACCAAATGATATGTTCACCCAGTCGAACTTACTGAAATGTAATGGAATATATGTGAAATGATCTAAAGCCAGAAAAGCCGTGTCTAAATAAAACATATAAAGTCATTGAACTTTGTGATCTTCAACAGTCTAACGCTTTTCACTTTCACACCGCTAACTTAGCTTTATCTGATAGTAATAAGTTGTTTTAATAATTACATCTTTTAATAGACCTTAACGAAAGTCACACAATTGGACGGTTTATGATATATTATATTATAATTGTATTGTCATTTGTATTAAATCAATCATTAAACGTCATCACTGCAAACTACTATTATTTTCCTATGTTTTCTTTAGTTCAATGCTGGTGTCTAAAGTAGACCAATGAGTTTGTTACAATAAGAACATAAACCTTCACATAATGTAGTTCAAAAGTTACACGGAACTTAACATTTTTTTATAAAGTTATTATTCCAGGAACTTAATTAAAACTATTTTTACATTAATGTCACCGTCGCAAGTTACGAATAGTTGAAAGTAAGTTATTTAATAACACAATTGTGTCATGGGCGATTAGTGACACTACATTTCGTTGCCACTCAGTTTTAGATATGGTATTTGTAATTGTTGCCTTCTTTCTATATAAATGATAAATGATATCATGGAAAATAAAACAATTAATTGTTGTAGTTGTTTTTATTATTATTGGAAGTAGGTAATACAGCAGATATTGTATTGGCATTTGGGATGAGTCGAAATGTTTTCCTTCAGTATCTGGGGCAATATTTTGAAATGTTGCCCTGGGCCTAACGGCCTCGGGGCAACACTTCAAAGTTGCCCCCTCTACTTCAGGAAAACAATTTGACTGTTCTCAAATGCCAGTAAAATAACTGTATTCTATTTCCCTCGTCGAATCGACATTACAACAGTTCCACAATCCTCACTAAAAATTCGCTAATACCTCTAATTACAGGTGTGAATGTTACCAAGTCGCAAGTGAAACAATTATGTACTGATATTTTGCCGTGATTTACAGAACCTGCACACCGACTATGTCACGACGGTTCAGGTGCAGTCTTCCACTTACCGCAGAGTTCCTGTGTCGTGATCGGAACCAAGCTCATTACTGTCCGATCACGTGTGGCTGCTGTATGCCCGAAGCAACTGTTGTAGGATATACTAGAGTTAACAAAATGTTATATAACTATCTGCAATAGTTAAATTAATGTTAGATATGCCTAATAACCAAAACGTGGAAGCTATAACCTGTTAGATTTGATTGTATTCCGCACCGAATATAATTATGATGCAACCAAACACAATTACAACAGTCATTCGAAACTCACAATTCGATAGATTGTTCAACAATATCACAATATATTACAGCGTGTAAAGGTTCATGTAAGAATTCATGATAAATATTTTTGGTGTCATTCCATGGGTCTAACGACGTGCATAAAACGCTCGGAAACCTTTTTTATATTAAAATAAACCGTTTCTCAACGTCAGTGGCTATCTATGGGACCAACTGTGAAGGCTTGATATAAAGCGATGTGTGGCCCTCTATATCCTCGTGTAATTGGAGGAGGCATCGTCAATAAATAGATGTCGTTTTTCTTCTGATCTTTTTGAAGTTGTTTCAGTTAATAACAAATTGTGCATGTATGAAATTAAATTAATCAGATCCGACGCTCATTTAATTGAATAAATATCTTATACCGCACAATATACGTACTATGTTCTAATTATTTGTTCAGGCCAGGGAGTTTGTCCTGAGTGTGTGCGTCCATCCGTGCGTAAACCTTTTCTTTAAACGACATCTGTTCCCGAAACCGGTCGGCCGACTTCGATGAAACTTCACAGAAATGTTTCTGGGCAGGTCCTCTACCAAAGTTGCTCAATGGGTTTTGGTCGCTGCACACAATGGCCACCAGAGCTATAAATAGAAAAATCTTCAAACGACATCTCCTCCTAAACCACTGGTTGGATTTCAAAATAATTTCACAAAACTGTTCATTGGATGAGTCTCTATGAACGTTGCTCAAATGGTTCCGCTCCGTTGGCCGTTAGGGGCGTGGCTATTTTTCCTTATATAACTATATTAAAAAATTGATAATCATCTGGTCAATGGTTGGATTTCGAAATAATTTAATAGCAATTATTCTTGGATGGTTCTCTACCAATATTTCTTAAATGTTTTGAGTCCAAAAATATGGCCGCTACGGGGTCGGGACATTTACTAATAAGGATATATTTAAAGGTTTGAACATCTTTATTCAGAAACCATTGCTTGGATTTCGAAATAATTTCAGAGAAGTGTTGCTTAGATCGTTCTCTACTAAAATCCTTTAAATTATTTTGATTTTTTTAAAACAGTGCCGCGAGAGGGCTGGGGCATTTTTCCTTGTATAGCATATCAGGGTCCATTCGCTTCTGACACTCCTTACTTAATAAGCCAGTGGAGCAGTACAGGCACTCGTGTGCCTCTTTTTCAACTTCTATTGAAAGTCAAATCGTTTCTGACGGAGATTTCCTTAAAGGTACATTTATGCGGTACGTGTGTACATGGTGTATAAAACATACGAAAACACTATTTATTTAATGAGAATTAACATTGAAGTAAAACTATCATATATACAACCGCTTCTAGAGATATATCCTTTACATTTCCAATCTCTTTAAAATCATCTCCAGTTTGACGCTACTATATTATCCGCTTATAGCGACAACTAATGGAGCAAAAATAATGATTTGATTTTAATCTCACCCTAGCACATAGTGCTCAAAGGTAAGCCTTTGTGGTCAGTGGTTATCCGTCGTCGTCGTCGTCGTCAACGTCGTCGTCCGTCTTCAACTATGTACTTCAAAAATCTTCTCTGAAACCGCTTGGTGGAATTTAACCAAACTTGTATTAATGTTCCTTGGGTGATCCTCTACCAAACTACTTCAAATTGGTTTGATTCGTTAAAAAGGGGCGGGCAATTTTTTTCATAATTGAAAACTTTAAAAAAATTCTTGTCAGAACCACTGGATTTATTTCGAAATAATTTCACAGAAATATTCCTTCGGTGACTCTCTACCAAATTACTTTAATTTATTTTGATATATTAAAAAAAACATGGCGGAGCCTTTGGTCTTATATGGCTATATTGAAAACTTAAAAAATCTTGTCAGTAACCACTGGTTTGATTTCGGAATAATTTTAGAGAAATGTTCCTTCGTTGACCCTCTGCAAAAACACTTGAACTCTTTCGATACGTGTAAAAGCATGGCCCCCAGGGGGACGGGGCTTTTTCCTTATAGGGCTTTATAGAAAACAAACCGTTGGTTACCACTGGTTGAATTTAGAAATTGTATCACAGAAAATGTTACTTGGGTGACCTTCTACCGAAAAACTTTAATTTATAATGATTGAATAAAAAACCATGCCCACCAGGTGAGAAGTTTCCCTTATATGGCCCAAATGAAAACTTTGAAAATATTCTAACCACTTGCTGGATTTTGAAACAATTTCACAAAAATGTTACATGGGAGATTATCAACCATTTCTTGGGAAAACCGGGCATACTGCATATGCTTAAAGTGCGGACTACATAGGCTAATCCGGGACGACACATTCCGCCTAAAGTGGATTTATTTTAAGAAGACACTTCCTTGAAACAGAAAATACCATACATGCGGAATCCTGGACTGCACAGACTGATCCAGGAAAACACTTGACGCAGATGTATTAATCCTGGTTTTCCCACGACACGCCACAAATTTTGGTTCTTGTGTCTAGCATCTGCCAGTGCAGTAAAATTAAATCTTAACCTTAATAACTTTGAAGTTATAATCTTGGAAGAAATCTTACAAATAAAGTCCACATAAGTTAATAACTCATGGTCATTTCAGATACATTTATGGTTATTGTGCATTTAGCTTCTCCCACAATGAGTTATATTAGTTTTCATAAAGGTTCAAGTTTATATATCTGAAGTTCACCTTTCAAATGAATCACGAGAAACAATTTAAGTATTAAAATAACAAAAGCCCGTTGCTCAATCATACAACAGTAAGGATACAGCCGTGGTGGTTCTTCCACTCTGCACTTCTGTTTTTAAGTGTCAATCTGTCAATACTCTGGAGGATTTTAAGTGAGACTGTGGACAATACGCACATTTGGACATACATTCTACATATGTGTCATGGGCTGCAGATCTCAGTACAAATGAGGAAAATTCACATTTCCAATTTTTGTAATTTTTTTTACATGTTAGCTCTGCTCAAATAAGTTTCCCTCTTTACAGTTTACCTGTATTTTGCTTTTATAATTCACAAATACATTTATTGAATTAGTTAAAGTGAACATGTGTTCGCATTTTATAAAGCAATTAGACATCATTTGAATGCATTAGTTTCCATGGTAAAAAATCCGTCAAAACTACACAAAAATGCCTATTTTTCATATGAAAATATTTAATTCATAAAACAAAATGCATTAAATATGTAGACAATTAACCAAGACTTCTTTTACTATACGCTCATACTAATTTATATATTTCCCGACTAAGACAAAAATTGGTGAGAAACTAAATGTGTATATGACATAAGAAAAAAAACGATGGCTTTACATTGTCTTTGCAAAATTTTGTATCCCATAAAAAATAGTTTGGCAAGTTTTATAGCTTTATATTTAATATGTAATTAGACTTATTACCAATGGTTAAAGACAATTCAGTGTATAAAAAAGACATTATTCGACGACTACGTGTATCCAATTGTATGTAAACTTAAATAAATTTAAAAACACGGATTCTGCGTTGTCTATGAATATACTGTGTAGCATAGTAGACTGTCGTACTGTAAACACGCTTCCATGATAATGCCTTGAGTCAAAAAAAAAATGCGATCTAAGTTGCTTAACTAGATCTAATCCACGGCACATGTGATCGTAATCCAAGATGGCGCTGGAATGTTTATTACTAATCCCGATTACTACGCATTATAGAGAAAATAGTGCGGACGTAATATTGTAAATGTCGTGTTGAAAATCCCCTAAATAAAAATCACACGGAAATAATATTCAAATAGCATTTAAATAAAAAGAAAATGTGTTTGTTTTCGGTGTGATACCGCTTGATATCGTCACCGGAAAGAGAGACAATATACATATTTTCACTCGCGCAAGCGCTCGTGAAAATATTAATTTTCTCCCTTTCCGGTGACGATATCACGCGTTATCACACCGAAAACAAACAAATATCCTCTATATCTCAAATTGATGAATAACAGTTACAATACAAAGCCAACAAATTAATATACTTAAATACAAATTTAAGACTTCCATGTATTCAGTAGAAAATAACAAAACCATTGTGGCATAACAAATGACTTATTCATACAGTAACAGTTAAACACAGAGTTGCAAAAACCTTTTTCATTTTACATTTGTGTGTAATTAATTACGTGTATAGTTATGCTTCATCAATATAACTGAAAAATTAATGTGAGTCTCAGTGAATGCATACAAACAGACAGAGGTTTTACTAATTATCTGGCATGATGTCTTGAAACGTCTTTAATCATTGAAAGCACAAAGATATTTCTATTTAAATTATCAGCTACATAGTATGAAAAAACAAAGTTGACAAAGACATCTTACATTTTTAACACCACACTAAATGTTTCAATTAAAACAATAATATGCCATATCTCAATATTATATGCATATATTGTCCTCTTAAACAATACATTAAAGGCTTACTAGTAAAACGCTAACTGCTGTTAGTAAGTCAAAGAATATTTCAAAACAAAACTATTCTAAGTTTGGCAAACAAACAATTATGCAGACAAATTTTGTTTCTTTGACATTGGCTTGGGACAGGTAGCTTCTCTTCAGAGTTCCGACTTGAAAAACTGTGCAATTTCTTCGTAAAGGTACCACTGCCGTTGGGTACTGAGTCCAGGTCCATACATTCTTTCTGGCATAGACTGATTGGACATCGATTCTAAAAGATCACAACTCTTCAGCACACAGTGAGTTTCAACATCAGAATTTTCTCTCATTTTGCGCAACACATAGCACCAACAAGGACATGTTGATATTTTGAAATGTTTTTAATGGTTTGAAAAATTGTGCAAGGAGGGTTTTCCAGTCAAAGAAATTAGCAGGATCATCCTTGCCTCCTACAAGCTGTGGCACATTATGTCCAGACCGTGAAGAGGACTACACAGTCTCTGCAACTTCTTAGATCGATTTCACATCACTATGTCAGTTAACAATGGAAGCAGGAACATAAAACACATTTTTATAACTTTATGAATAGTGTAATTATTTTTTTATTTCATTGTGAATAACACACATTTTTTGCAATTGATCATAATACTATGTATGTTTAACTCATTGTAGCTTCGATTACATAGTTATTGATATTCTCTAAAGAAATTTATTAGATTTAAAAGGATTCCATACACATGGAACTCTTACATTAAACTCCTTATTAAAACACGCTGGTCCCTTATATTCACCTTGTAAAAAACGGGAACCATTGCTAGCAAAAATCTACTGTTTTACTGTAGATATGATGTTTACTTGTACTTTACAAGTTGTAATATAAATGGCAAGAATTTTAACTATAAAAACTGTGTACCAAATATTAGTTCTTACCAACAATTACTCTCCACCACGCATACCAAACTGCATAGTTGTTTTTATTCTGGCCAGCACAGTTGTCAAAGTGGAAAACCGCCTCTTCCTCACCCAGGCCATATCGATGTAGGTAGTGGTGTATATAGCTTACAACAGTGTTTGAGCCTTTCCCTGGAGATTCGCCTTCATCAACTAGGTTAAATATCTTTTTACCTATAATAAAAACAAACTTCTTTAATAACATATTATTTTAAATGGTGTTAAATTGTAAGATCTAGTGTTGCTGACTTGCTGAAACAACAATTTTATATATATATAATACTATTAGTATGTTGTACACACAGGTTTATAACTTAATGCAAGATCAACTAATACACTCGATCGAACTAACTAAACTCTATAGCAATAAGTTAGAAGTATAAAAGACAAAGTAATGGTCCATGTATACTGCATTTATCCTGCATGAGATCTATTAGCCTATTAAATTTCAAGCCTATTAAATCTCTGTGTTAGTCAGATATTCAGTTCAATCTCATTAAAATCAAATCCTAACGTTGTTAGGATCTGAAGCCATCGTATAAAAAGTCACGTTCAAATGACCTTCCGAAAAATAAAATATAATCTCTGCTACGCCCAATGAAACTGCTTTTTGCACAGCAAACTTTGGCTACGGGTTTTGAAAAATGAAGCATTTCCAGCTGATCCTAGGAAATAAATCATTATAGTTATACAACACCATTTTTAAGGCAACTATTTGATTGGCTCCTAAAAAATTTATCTGAACGAGACCCCTAATGCGGAGTCATCGGGAGATGATTTTAATGAGATTTATATTCAGTTATGCCCTGGACAAGACTGTCTGACTGACGACAACAATTGCCGTATTGTTCTGTCGGGGGAATAAATCGACTTTGGTTATCCACGCTACAACAAATCCCCAACTTTCATTCCGGTCCAGTTTGCCGAATCGATAACTCTGGGTATGGGGAAAATACATGGACACGATATGAAACTACTAAATATCTTTTTAACGCAAAACTATATCGCTTAGATTCCAACAGTTTTAGAAAATTACACATATAAACGATCTACATACTTCTGTGGAAAAAAAATCCAACAAACTTTTGGACTTTGTTAAGTTAAAGACACTTACTCTTTGCTAATAAAAATAAAGCACTAAAAAGGATTGTTAGGTGGATTGTGCTATTCTTGTTACTAATACAGATATCTCTTAGGTTCCAACGGACTGAATATCTACAATAATTAATATTTGCATCTATGTGATTTATTTAAAATAAACAAAGATCTTTTTGTTTTGGTCTTTTTTTAAAGTCAAATTTTGAAAATGCAGTGAAATTTTGTCGAATCGTACACACTGTTCAAGTGTTATGGCAACCCCCGAGGCTTATCGGTTGAGAACGCCTGGTCTTATCTGGGTATCTCACCACGACAGTATTACACAGGATGTGTTTGGTAACACAGGGGCAATTTTGGATGTAAGATAACAAAAGTGTGTGGTTATTGTTCTAAAAACAAACAATCGTTTTTGTATGAACAGATTTAATATGGGGCAGTTAAACTGATTGATTACTTGTTATACATTGAATTTAGAAATAACGAATAATGTAGATGATGTCTACATGTACGTAAAGTTTGATAATTACATTTATTATATGCTTTTCAGTTAATTTATCGAATTTTATTGGTGGTTTAAAGTCTTATATTTTCACTGTTCGGACTATTTTTCCATGAATAGCATCGATCTACATGTAGTGGTTTACAACCCCTGGCAAATTTATAAACATGTACAGTATGTAAATGCATGTGTTTACATAAAACACATTATAAAATTCAACAAAATTATAATTTAGCGACAACGACTCACAAGATATGGCACTTTTTTTCCCACCATACTAACGAGTGATAGTTTTGGACGTCAGAATACACGAACTTGTGACGTTTAAGCTTATATCGCGCAATATTATTTATTTATTGTCCAAAAGCATAAAATAAAAAGAAAATTTGTTGATTTTGGTGTACGATCGTATTTTATTTCACAAGTGTTAATAGAAAATGATATGTTCACGAGTGGCGCATCCACGAGTGAAAATATCTATTTTCTATTATCACGAGTGAAATAAAAATCGATCTTACACCGATATCAACAAATTTCCTCTATGTATTTCAGTTAAGCAACATTAAAAATCAAATGCATACTTGCAATTTAATAACTTTATTCGGGTTTGACGAATATTTTTTTCCTTTATTTCTGGGAAATATATCTTGGACAAACTGACCTGACATTAATGAACCCATTATAGATAAAGTTCAGACTTGAAGAAAACAATTATCGGTTTTGTCATTACATGCGTTTCGAGTTTCGAGTCTAAATACTTATTATTTATAGTTTCTCATACATTTTAGAAAAACTAAATGTCCAGTCGGAGGCGGAAATAAAAAAAATAAAATAAAATAAAACGCATGGCTTTTGCAATAAACAAGATCATAGCAATATTAATACACTGCAACGTTTTTTTTTTTATAAAAACATGCATATGTAGTGAATATGATTGACGTTATATTAATATATTGTTCAATGTGTTTTTACATTATAGCCCGGAGTTCAAAACTATCGTTGAATAGTCACTAGGAATACGGTATCAGTGAAAATAACTGATTTTATACGTATTTATTATATAGTTTTTTTCATTGTTTAATTTGTCATTTTATTATTTTTTATTTAAAAAAAAAACGGTGGATCCAAGAAACTAAGTCAACAAACTTTGGCGTAACTGTATTTACAATTCTAAAGCCATTTAACACAATTTCAGTTCAGAAATAAAACACACATATAGTCGTTGTAATCAATATGGAATATATTTATGGATAAAAGTTAGTATCTGGCTGTATTTTTCAAGAAGCTAGGTATTATTTAGCAAGATGATTTGTGTTTGTTTAATACTTAAAAGCATCTGGGTCTGAGTTTTCGTGATAGTTGTACATGAAACTGCATTTTCAGTTAAGCGTTTTAGTAAGAGACTGCAAACGTAGCTCAAATGCAACCTACAACGGGTTTGAATTTAATAGTTAATTCATGTCCATTTTAATATTCATCCGGATTAATAATAGCCATTGAATAGTCAGTTAAGTAAAATTGGGAATTAACAAATACAATACGTTAATATTAAAAAGTTGTCGATAATTATCTTCTTATCAGATCGTTTTTTAATTTAAAATCGTCCCATATATGTATTAACTTATCTAATGTTATTGTGCTAACTGTAAACTGGCAATTGCTAAAACTTATAACAATAAAGTTATTAATTTAAAATTAATTAACAATTGTATTTAACGATATGCTTTAGATTTATTAAATAATATGTATTGGCATGCTATGTTAACGAGCGTGAGGAAAGTCTTTTTTCAACTCCAGAAAGCTCTATATGTTCCTGTCTAATGAATAATACCTAGACTCTTAAGGTTATCAAAATCTGAAACCTCACGTACAAATCTGCTATTCAAGATTATTGACCACAAATAATAAACTCAGCAGGGGTTGGGCGACTTATATCAGATATTTGATAAGGTGCTGCGAGTTCAGCCAAAAGTGCTATCTCCGTTTAGGGGGTCAGGTTGTGCGAGTTATATCTTTTAGAGACCGGAATGAAAGCTGGACATGTATAAATTTGCCTTCATAAGTTACGAACATATCGATTTTAGCGCGAAATATTATATCCAAACTGAATGATATGCATAACATTAAACAACTTTTGCAAACTTATCCGCAATGGGTGAAAAGTGGAGCAAAATAATTCAGGGTATCGACTTTGACTGCTTGGTAACCTGCAGAGTCGAAAAGTATTTCTTGCGATGCATGCTCTCGATTTACTGTACTAAAGACTGTTGACTTTCGCAAATATTTTAAGATAAATAACTTTCAACATAAGTAAAATTACTTCAATAACCGTAAAATGGCCTTAATGATCTGATGGCGAATACGGGTACTTGACCAGCCACATTTAAATATATCATTTGTAATTGGACTCTTGTTGCCTGAATCAGAAAAAAATGAAAGTTTCAATCAATATCACATTTCAAAACACTATATGCATTTCACACATATTTTTTTTGACATTTGGACTCGTACAGCTCTTCCGCATTGAATGCAAAATACAACAAAAATGTTCCTAGGCCCAAGGTCAAGGTCAAAATTCAAGGTCAAAGGTCGAATATAAGAAATAAAGCCGGAGCATATTTTTTTCCAGCATGGAAGGATTTTCAAATAACTTGGCAGAAGTGCTAAGCATTATGTGACGGTGTGTCGAGCAGGTCCACGGTCAAGGACACACTTCAAGGTTAAATGTCTAATATTCGTCTAGAAATAATATTGTCATGCATGGGGGACTTTTCAGATAAGTTCACATGAATTAACACCATCATGAGACGGCATGTCTTGCACAAATACCATGTTGGAAGGAGCAAGGTCAAAGTACAATTTAAGGTCAAAAGTCAAACATAAAAAATATTTCCTAAGACTTTGTCAAGAGTATTATATTTACCTGCATCGACAGCTTTTCAATGAACATGGCAGAAGAGATAATCCTTATTAGACGGTAAGTCCTGCACAAAAACGAACTATCTACTTTCAAGGTCAAGGTCATAAATCAATGTTACATTTTTTTCCTTTAGTTACTGAATCTTAACCCAAAATAGCTCTTTTACAGGTGAATTTTGTGACAATGGAACTTCGTGTTTGCAATTATTTTCGAATGTTAAAATGGCTTGGTAAAAAAATTAATATTTCTTCTAACTGTTAAAGATAATATATTATATGTGTTTGCGCAATTCCCCTAATTTCTTTTATTGAATTTACGAAATGCAAAGCTTGTTTATCTTGTCGTGTTTGCGGTATAATTTTGTATCGGCTTTCGCCGAGTGTCTCCACTTGTACAATTGATAGCAACGGCGGAATAGAAATTGTAGTTGCGTTCAGTGTTGAAATTATTACGGGAGATATTTTACAAGAAAATCCTACCAGTTTATTTTCTGGATTTCAAGTAGTAAAAATGGAAGCAACTAGGAAGGCGTTTGCAGAAGCTGGAATCGTTTCTCCTCCATCGACCTGCAGCACGTGCTGTGGAAAGGTTATGTTTCAGCTCCTCTACGGAGGTTGTGTTTTTACCTCCGCCAAGGAGGATGTGTATTTACCTCCGTCACGGAGGTTGGATTTTTTACCTCCGCCACGTAGGCTGTGTTTTTACCTCCACCAAGGAGGATGTGCTTTTACCTCCGCCAACGAGGTTGTCTTTTTACCTCCACCTAAGAGGTTATGTATTTACCTCCACCAAGGTGGTTTGTTCTTACCTCCATCAAGGAGGTTGGGTTTTTAATTCCACCAAGAAGTTTGTGTTTTTACCTCCACCAATGTGGTTGTATACGTAGCTTCGCCAAGGAGGTTGTGTTCGTACCTTCGCCAAGATGGTTGTGTTCTAACCTTCGCCAAGAATGTTGTGTTTTTACCTCCACCAATGTGGTTTTATATTTAGCTCCTCCAAAGAGGTTGTGTTCGTACCTTCGCCAAGGAGGTTGTTTTCCTACCACCACCAAGGAGGTTGTGTTCTTACTACCACCAAGGAGGTTGTGTTCTTACCTTTACTAAGAAGGTTGTGTTTTACCTCCAAAAATGTGGTTTTGTTCTTACGTCCGCCAAGGCGGTTGTGTTCTTACCTCCACCAAGGAGGTTGTGTTCTTACCTCCACAAAGGAGGTTGTGTTCTTACCTCCACAAAGGAGGTTATGTTGTATTACCGTTTATTTGTTTACATGAGCCACTTTCTGTTAGCAACTTCACGCAAATGTTATTAAAAGGATTTGTATGACATTTTATGGTAAGGTTGGTAATGTATGGTCCAATGAACAAATAATTAGATTTTGATGATCTGGATCAGGGATATTTTTAAAATCCTTTATTATTGAGAGATAAGGCAACTTGAAAACATTGGGTAAGTTATCGGTCTTTATGGAGTTCTATGCTATCCCACAGAATTGCATAACAAGGTTGAGAAAGACAGTGTTAGACCAAAGAATGATAGTCAGATAATGACATTAATGACATTTATGTCACGTTTAAATAAGGAGATTATTAGTCCCCTACAGGTGAAACAGGTTGGGGACTATAGGTTTGCGCGTGTCCTTTCTTCCGTCGTTCCGTCTTTCGGTCCGTCCGTCCTATTTCGAGTTTGTTCTAAAACTCTGTCATTTCTGGATGGATTTTGCAATGTTAGCAGAAATGTTCACCATCATTTGACGATGTGTCGCTCCCAAGATCCAGGTCCTAACCTCAAAGGTCAAGGTCACACTTAAAGGTCAAAGGTTAAAAACGGGATCTGTTTTTCGTGTACGTTCTATAACTCTGTCATTTCTGGATTTATTTTGAGATTAATTGGCTGAAATGTTCACCATTATCAGACAATGTGCCCTGCGCAAGATCTAGGTTCTAACCTCCAAGGTCAAGATCAAACTTTGGTCAGAGGTAAAAACTGGGGTCTGTTTTTCGTGTCCGCTCTATAATTCTGTCATTTCTGGATGGATTTTGGAATTACTTGTCAGAAATGTTTACCGTTATTAGACGATGTGTTGCGCAATAAGATCCATGTCTTTCATTATGTACATTTTTGAATTTATTCTCTTTTTCCCTTAATTATACTATCAATCCTTCATACATGTAAATTAGTATGTTTATCTGAACTAATAATAATGCACAAAAATATGACCTCATCCTCTCTACATAGAATAGGCAGCATTTTGCAGTTGTCGGTTTGTCTGTCTGTCCGTCATATTGTTTTCCTTTTTTTTTCTTAATGAAGTGATTAGCTGTATGAAAATGATGTATTATTTCTGCCAAGTCGCACGTTTATCAGTTTAGCAGTTAACCTTATCAAAATAAATTATATCAAATATGATAATAATAATGGATGCAGTAGATTATGATAAGTAAAGCCGAAGTAGAAGAAGTAGTGTTGGTGGTGGTGGAGCAGTATTAATAAAAGTAGCAACAGCAGCAGCAGTAGTAGTTATTGTAGTATTATCGGCAGCAGCGGAAGCAGCAGAAATAGTAGCAGCAGCAGCGAGCAGTCGTAATAGTAGCAGCGGCAGCAGAAGTATTAGTAAGAATTGCAGCGGTGGCAGCAGCAGCCAGCAGTAGTGGTAATAGTAGCTGAGGCAGCAGCAGTAGTAATAATAGTAGTAGCAGCTGCAGCAACAGCGTCAGCAGGCAGCAGCCAGCAGTAGTAATAGTAGCAGCGGCAGCAGTAGCCAGCAGTAGTAATAGTAGCAGAAGAACCAGCAGAAGCCAGCAGTAATAACAGAAGCAGAGGAACGCAGCAGCCAGAAGTAGTAATAGTAGCAGAGGAACTAGCAGAAGCCAGTAGTAGTAATAGTTGCGGAGGAACCAGCAGAAGCCAGCAGCAGAACAAAAGCAGCGGCAGAAGCAGTAGTAGAAGTTTTTATAATAGTAACAACGGCAACAGCAGGAACCAGCAGTAGTAATAGCAGCAGTGGCAGCAGCCAGCATCAGTAATAGCAGCAGCGGCAGCAGCAGCAAACGTTAGTAATAGTAGCAGTGGCAGCACCAGCCAGCAAGCAGTAGTAATAATAGTAGTAGTAGTAGTGGTAGTAGTATAGTAGTCGTAATAGTAGTAGTAGTAGTAGTAATGGTGGTAGTAGTAGTAGTAGTAGTAGTAGTAATGGTGGTAGTAGTAGTAGTAGTAGTAGTAGTAGTAGTAGTAGTAGTAGTAGTAGTAGTAGTAGTAGTAGTAGCAGAAGTAGTAGCAGTAGTAGTAGTAGTTGTTGTTATGGTTTTGTTGTTGTTGTTGATAATGATATTGTTCTTGTAGCAGTTACAGCAGCAGTAGGAATAGTAACAGCAATATAGTGTTCCTTTGTTGCAATCTTCAAATATCATTGAATTTCAAAGACTAGGTCAAAGTCAAAATGTTACACAGTTTATATATGAGAACGATCATTAAGTATTAATAATGAACTTTTGCAGAAAATGTTCAAATGAGTCCTTGATATCAGATTTAAAAGGGTGGATACAGATGTAAAAAATAATATATGATGATGATGGTGATGATGATGATGATGATGATGATGATGATGATATGATGATGATGATGATGGTGCTGATGGTGCTGATGATTGTGGGCTAATAACCATGATATTCCTTTCAGTGTCGAAGCTGGCAGAGTCTACAATGTTTCGAGATTGCCTTCCTAGTGACGTCACTGGTCGCCATTGTTTGCGTCATCGTGTTTACGAGCATCAATGTCTCCCACACACCCAAGGACGACCCAGATTTCACATTCGATGTTCTTCTTCTGGTTAACGCTGGTAGGGACAGGACCCGCGAGTACAAACCTTCACAAAAGTCTTAATACTCAATTTTGGCCAATAAACTCAAAGTCTGAAATGTTTGCGAACTTAAAGCTGCAATAATACAAACTGATTAATAAACTCTGATGCTGATATATAACGACTGGCCCCATGACTACGAACATACTTAAGTTTAATCTTAGCCTTAATCTGTAATATTGAACCAATGGAAATCAAAGCTTACATGTTACAAGCATTCTCATTGGTCAATATTTTAAGTTAAGACTAAGTTTGAGATTGAGAACTTTCGTAGTCGTGGGGCCAGATCGATGTCATTGGTTCAATATTTCAATTTAGATTTAGAAGTGGAAAAAGTTACATTAAAATATTTACGAAATGTCGTAAGACGTCTGTAGATTTTCAAAAGCAGGTACAAGAAACACATCCCTAATTGAAGATTGTAGATTATGAACCAATAATTGTGCGGTGTAATGTTTGGAATAATATCTTCCTAGAAAGGCGCAATATTGTGTGGTACTGAAAGAACGCCGCAATATGTTCGATTCGTACAACACAATCCCTGTGAATTTTTCAGGGATATGCCTTTATTACGTGGTGAACGGTATCCTGCAAGAACGACCGTACGAACTGGCGGTGTTCATCCTGGGAACGATTACAATCTGTGTGGACCTCGCATTGAACAGTTTCATCAGCGTCGGATCAGTTATCTCATACGTATGTAGAGCAGGCTCGTTTAAACTCGCGTGAAGATAATGTTGATAACCGTTATTCCGTTGATATTCGATCTCCCACAAGCTTTTGACGCGTGTGCATGTAATAGATATAAGCCGAAAACTGTCCATTATGTAAAGTATTAGACGATCTGAGGCGCTACGCGCCGAAGACTGTCCGATATTTTACATTATGGACAGTTTGAGGCTTATATGTTTCTTAAAACATTGCCAGACCAATTTCAATTATGTTAGCAATATTAATAGGTATGACTTGCTCAAACAATTATATTTTATAATAATACAAAACACTGTTATATTAATGATTTAATATTACCATAAAAGAATCTCTTTATTGAATCAGTACACATAACCCGAGTTCCGCGTGCAATGTATACCCAGCCTTTGCAAACTGCGAAATATTCCTTATAATAATTTCAACTGCAAATAATTAAAACATTGCTGTGACGACAGTCTTTTGTTCTCAGTTTATCATAATTTTAATATTAGACGGGTAGCCGTCCAATATCTGACGTGTTTGGTAAGATGTTGGAGTGTGGTCGGTTAATAATGGATAGCACGTGCTAGCTTAGGTTATCTGAAAACACAGTGAGGCAAGCAGACGATGTTGGTTCTGGCGCCTATTTTCGCACTGATATGACACTAATAGTTAATGTCAAAAATGCACATAGTCATCTTTTAGTTTCCGTTCAATAACTTGAATGGATTGTGCTATTGTAATGGAGCTTCATACATAGATACCTTATATAGAGACCTCGCTTGGGATTGCGTGTGAGGTGGGTCACTGTTACTAAAAATAGAATCAAAACGCTGACAGCGTAGAAAGACTGTTGGCGAGAAAAGAAAATACATGTAAAAAACAAATGAATTTTGAGAGTATTTTTATCACAAGGAAAATGTATTGAAGTAAGTCATGTGTCTGTTTATCATTTCCACAAAACAAATATCGAAACTCATAACTATACAATCTACATGTACTACAATAAATTTGTATAAGCTGGTATTTGAAATAATTGAAGATGGAGATCCAGGCCACTGTCGTTTGCAAATTAAAAATTACCGGTATATAGAGCGCGTCTAATTTACTGCTATTCATCTACGACATTCTCATCATTTTTTTTTCAAATCTTATGCATACTTCAAAAACAATATCAATCGTCAATCGAGTGGTTACGATTGCTCCGCTATCTGCACAGAGTCAATACAATGTTGATAAAATCACTCAAAATGATGTAATACGCGTATGCAGTTAACCAGTAAACAGCACAAACAGATACGCTATCATACCTCTGTGAAAAGACATAACATGAATTTACTTGCAGATGTGGACTAACTGGATTATTATTATTGTTTATTAGTGTTTAAGCCGGATCTATTTCTTGTCATCTATTCATGAACATAAAAGTAGCATCGATAACAGGAAGCCTCACTGCTCAGCTAGCGAAGCGTAGTAATTTATCGATTTACTGACTCGTAGCCTGCAGAGTAAAGAAGTAGTTCCCTCAAGACCGATTTCTGAATCCTTTTCACATTCCCTTTATCGAGTACTGTAGGAGTTGTCTCCTTTGATAAAGCGAATCAAGAACGAGGCTGACGATGTATTGGATGGAATAAGTCTATAATTGATGAATTAATTGCAGTTGACATAATTAATCATTAATTAATTAATTAATATTTAATTAAAAGAAGCAGTGTCGGCTGGGGTAATTATCTAACAGCCTGACAGTTACAAGTAACATTATTAATGTTAGTATTATTATTATTATTATTATTATTATTATTATTATTATTATTAATTATTATTATGCAGTATGAGCAAGAAAGTGATCCCGGAGCATGCTTTTTTGTTCATTTGAGTGAAACAACTTAAGAATTCTACCGAGTTAACCAGAATTGATCAAAGGCGTTTTTCGTTATATTCTCTAATGATAGAGAACCAAAAACAAACACAAATATGACTGAGAAATGAAACATCATTATTTGATATAAAAACGTTAAAAAGCAGTTTTAGTTATCATTATATGTCTTCAAACTTTGTGTTCAAATGCATATGCATTCCTTTTATAAACTATCATGAGTTCAAGCAAATGATCAGGATAATTGCGAATACAATTATTTTTTGTCTTTATTAAAGTTTTTTATTGCTTATTTTAAATGATGGTTATTTCACTTGTTATCAATTAGATTCATGAAGTCAGTGGCATAGCTGTCAAGACAATAACCCGAGTATTACTTCACTAATTGATATGCAATTTGATTACGAAATTGTGCCACATGTTATTTTAAAATTAGGACCTATATATACACATGCTGGTTACATAATAATGGTAATGTGTTTATACAATATTATGATCTTATAGGTTAGATACCAGTAAATCATTGTGTATCCCTCCGTGGTCCATTCTTCGAAAGTAGTGCCTATAACTAAAAGGTTTCTTTTCTTTTCTGGTATGAAAGCCATTTAGCAATCTCAAACATGCCTTTTGTTGTGGTTATTTCTTATATTCCACGTGTGTCTGGAACATTTTGGTGTATTTCATTGGAGGCTAATTTAAAAGGTGAACTTTTGGGGTGTGTTTACCGTGGTATGGGGCTTTTGTCGACATATGACTGCCGAAACCCTGTTTTCTACCAGAGTCTGCATTCAGGTTGGATGCATTTTCTTAGAAGTAACATGACATATCTGTATTATTGCAAGTTTTGAAAGAGAAAAGATTCATCTTTAAATTGATACCACGCTTGCACAATGTGAAATACAGGAAAGGCTAGAAAACTGCTTGGAAAGTTCGCCGTTTTATAAAGGGACCCTATGGGCACTGGAATTACTGGTATCTAACCTTTCAGAAAACCAGGGTCCGGCCCTTTAGGGTCCACTTTTACATAAAATCACCGTGTACTTGTGTTATTTTATTTATTTTATTCATTTTATTACTTTTCACGGGAAACAATGTGATTAATATCATAACTGACATGTTTTCTACGACTTTTAAAGCGAAACCTGGTTTTTGGATAAAAAAATGAAAAAAAAACAGTACGGAAACACGTCTTTTTTTTTTATCTCACAGCATATCAAATAATGTTATAAGCAAAATATTGTACGTTTTATACATTATTGATGTTTACTGCATTAAAATAAATCTAAATGAACTGGTAATTTGACTGGTTTATATGATTTAGGTAAGAATTTTAGCTCCCGCTCCCCAGACAATCCAAGTAATGAAAACGTAAGCCAGATGGCTTATCATGTGTTATACTCAAATGTGTTTTTGAAGCATTTTTACTAAGCGGATCGACCTGAAATTTTGCATTTGTGGTACAAGCAGGTTAATAATTATGTCAACAAGTTTTTTTAACGATAGCAAAATTTTGAGTTTTCTTTAAGGTTAGATACCAGTCAATCATTGTGTATCCTACCGTGGTCCATTCTTCGAAAGTAGTGCCTATTACTAAGGAGTTCCTTTTCTCTTCTGGTATAAAAGCGATTTAGCAATCTCAGACATGCCTTTTGTGGTTATGTCTTATATTCCACGTGTGTCTGGTGTATTTCATTAGAGGCTAATTTGACAGGTGAACTTTTGGTGTGTGTTTACCGTGGTATGGGGCTTTTGTCGACATATGACTGCCGAAACCCTGTTTTCTACCGGTGTCTGCATTCAGGTGAGACGCATTTTCTTGGTAGTAACATGACATATCTTTTTTATTGCAATTTTTGAAAGAAGAAAGATTCATCTTTAAATTGATACCACGCTTGCACAATGTGAAATACAGAATAGGCTAGAAAACTGCTTGGAAAGTTCGCCGTTTTATAATGTGACCCTATGGGAATTGGAATTACTGGTATCTAACCTATAATTTATAAGACCAGGTTTGAGCAATACGAAGTCTGTGAGTCCTAGAGAAAGTCTAAATTGCATTTTTGTTCCATTTATAGCGACGATATACTAATTAAACAGACACTATCTTATCATATATTATATTTTATATTTGAACCATGCCATTTCTGTTTATTAAGAAGTAAACAATGAAAATATTTATAACATTTTAAAAGTAATAAACCGTAAAATACCACTATGCAACCAGTATTAACTACTATCAATACATCGCGAGCCTTGTTTTCGATTCGCCGATAAATTATTCTGTCGAGATAATTGCGAAAAATGGGAATGTGAAACTCGTCTATTCAACTACTAAATCCTGTTGGCTTGCGCCAACTGTCTAAAAACGGATTCCGCTCAATAACTCGATAACAAATTTGAATATTGCAAGGAAACTTCATATATAGATACCTTATATCAAGACCTTGGTTTTGATTGCTTATGGGTGTGATTGGGGTTAATGTCACTGTCACCGTTGCTGAAAAATAACGTTTCGTTTGGGGTCAAAATCACCGTTACATAGAAATATGGTTTCCGCTAGATATCTGGAGGACGAATTAAGATATTACAATGAAACTTTACCGATTTTTAACTAATATCAATACCTCGCTTGGGATTGCTTCTGTGATGGGTGGGGTCACGGTCAAGGTCACCTTTACTAAAAATAGAAATATGGGTTCCACTTAATTACTCAAGAACGAATTGAGATATTGTGATGAAACTTCATCCATAGATATCTTATAATAAGACATTGCTTGGGGTTAGATATGAGGTGGTTGGGATTAAAGGTCACGGTTACTACAAATAGACAACCGGTTTCCACTCAATAACTCTGAATGAATTATGATATTTCAATGAAACTTCATATATAGATACCTTAATTCGAGAGCTTGTTGGGATTGCATATGAGGTGGTTGAGGTGAAGGTCGGGATCATCATCATTACTTAAAATAGAAAAACGGTTTCCGCTCAATAACTCGTGAACGAGATGCAATTTTATAGATAGATACCTTATATTGAGACCTACCTTGGGTTTGAATATGGTTTGGGTGCCGTCAAGGTGAAGGTCACTGTTACTAAAATAGAAAAAAAGTTTGCTCAATAACTAAAAAACGAATTTTTTCATAGATACCTTATTGCGAGACCTCGTTTTGGATTGCATATGAGGTGGGTCGGGGGAAGGTCAAGGTCACTGTTACTAAAAATATAAGTACGATTACAAAACAAGAACACTTTATTAATGCCGCATAACAGTTTTGTCGTTGGTGATAGCTTATGTTTTCAAACATGTCTTCGTTAAGGGGAGACATCCGCTTTGGATGTGCGTCGACGAAAACAAGCTCTAGTTTATTATTATAACTGATGAGTTTACTATTATTATAGCATGATCTCACTAATTCATATGCATGAATATTATTATCTTCAAACACCATGTTTAGAAGTTGTCACTTTTTGCAATACATGTCTCTTTAACTCGTATGCAGAATATTTCACTTTAACGCACGTCTTGATGTGACCGGTATTAAGAGAGATGAAACATATACGGGCATACTTCTACATTCATCTCCTGAAAATATTCGTTGGTAATCAAGAAAAATGGCGTATTAGAACAAACTACTGCTTGAAATAATCTGATATTTCTTATTATGAAATCTTGTTACTTTTTGCGACAAAAAAATAAGCTTTCCATGAACAATAATACGTTTTTTCCGCGAAGTAAATATTTTTTGCCACGCCAATGGCCAACATTTAGAGATAATATTAAACTTTCGCAAAAACAAAATTCGATTTTTAATTTGTCATCGTATGGAATGCGAAAAACATAGTTCGTGAAAGTTTCAACTTGAAATGGTGACGGTACATCAAGTGGACTTAAACGTTTTCGTTAAAAAAAACGTACATTTTTATAAAACTTCACAGTTTGATAACTTTTGTTGAAATTTCGTCCCGTTTTCCTGTCCGGAGTGTTTCTCAGCAACTACTGACTAGAATTCAATGAAACGTCATGGGAAGCTTTATTACCAAGAGGAGGTGTGCACTGTACCTGGACGTTCCGCTTCATTTTTCTTAGAGTTAGGGGACTTCGAAGATTTCTGAACTAAGCATTTAGTGCTTAATTATTGTCTGGTCTATTTTTATGCAACTACTTGTCTGAATTCAATGAAACTTTATATGAAGCTTTATTACCAAGAGGAGGTGTGCACTGACCCAGGACTTTCCGCTTCAATGATTTTTCTCATTGTTATGGGACTTTGAAGATTTTCTGAAAATAGAATTTAGTGCTTAATTTTTGTCCAGTCTATTTAAACGCAACTACTGGCCAGAATTAAATTAAACTTAATAGGAAGCTTCATTACCGAGAGGAGGTGTGCACTGAACAAGGACGTTCTGCTTCAATGATTTTAATAAGAGTTATGGGACTTTGAAGATTTCTGTAACAAGTATTTAGTGCACAATTTTTGTCCAATCTTTTTTTACTACACAACTACTGGCCAGATGGCAATTAAACTTTATGGGAAGCTTTATTTCCAAAAGGAGGTTTGCGCTAAACCAGAACTTTTCGCTTCAATGATTTTCTAAGAGTTGTGGGACTTTGAAGATTTCTGAAATTAGAATATAGTTCACAATTCTTGTCAGGGCTATTTCTCCGCAACAACTGGCCAGAAAACAATGAAACTATATTATTCTTCATAATCAAAATGACGTGTGCATAGTAATGGTGTTCCTGTTTAGTGATTTTCCTTGGAGTTATGGGACTTTGAAGGTTGCTGAAAGTAGTGTATAATGCACGTCTGGACTCGTTCTAAGCAACTAATAGCCAATATTCAATAAAATGTTATGGAAAGGTTCATTACCAAGAGGTGTGCACTGAACAAGGGCGTTCCGCTTGAATGATTTTTTAACCAGATTTGTTTTTCGGTTATTAGATTTGCGTATGTCGTTGGGAAGGAAGGCGTGCGTAGTGGCGGCGTCAACTTTTCGTTTTCCTCTCTAACCCGAAAACGGATTGAGCTAATGTAAAGATACTTCATACATAGATACCTTATCGCGAGACCTCGCTTGGGATTATATATGGGTTGGGTGGGATCAAGGTCAAGGTCACCGCTCAATAACTTGAACACGTATTGAGATACTTTAATGACACTTAAAATATATATACCTTAAATCCAGACCTCGCTTTGGTAGCATATCGAGTGGGTGAGGTCAAGGTGGTCAAGGTCACTGTTACTACAAATAGAAAAACTGTTTCCGCTCAATAACTTGAGATATTTAAAAAAAAACATAATGCATAGATACCTTATATTGAGACATCGCTTGGGATTGCTTATGGGGTGGGTGGGGTCAAGGTCACTGTTACTTAAAATAGAAAAACTGTTTCCCCTAATAACTTTAAAAGGAAATAAGATATTGAAATGAAACTTCATACATATATATTTTATATCAAGACCTCGCTTGGGATTGCGTATTGGGTAGGTGGGTTCAAGGTCAAGGTCACTGTTACTAAAATATATAAAACGGTTTTCGCTCAATAGCTTGAGAACGCATTGAGATATTTCCATGAAACTTCATAAATATATATCTTATATCTAGACCTCGCTTGGGATTGCATACGGGGTGTGTGAGGTCTAGGCCACCGTTACTAAAAAGAGACAAACAAATGCCGCTCAAGAGCTTAAGAAGACATTGAGATATTTTAATGAAACTTCATATGTAGATACCTTTTATCTAGACCTCGCTTGGAATCGCATATGGGGTTGGTGGGGTAAAGGTCACCATACTAAAAAAAATTGTGCTGACTTTAATGCATTTTGTTTGAAACATTAGGTTTTCGTGGAATTTCCAAGTTTCTTGTTCTTACAGTTATGGAACTTAATGATTGCTGAAATTAATATATACAGCATAATTGTCTGGACTCCGCTCTTCTGATTGCGTTCCTATTATTAAATATTTGCGGACGCACAAATATTGTTGAGTCTAAGTCTTTTCTTTATTGTAGATTAGTCTAAGAATAGGTCGGTGAGGGCCAGGTCCGTTTACCGCTATTCATAATTATTGTCTCTATTGTTACGCCATCTTAATTCAAAGGTCTGGATGGGCGTTACCATAGTTCTTTGCATCCCTGTGGTTATCCTGGGCGGGCTGGCCTGCGTAAGGTACCAGCGCTCCAAGAACCTTATCTTCCGGACCGTGGGGGCCAACTCGGACCTCCAGAACATGTGTGCAAAGATGTTTATCTTTATTGATGTTATTAAAGTGGATTTTCAAATTTCAGTAAGTGTTTTGAAAATCGAACAAAGGTGTATAACTTAGACAGTATATATTCATTATACACTTTTTAATAACATATATAATGTCATTGGTGAAATAAAGTCTGATATTTTCACTGTTGAAACAGTGAACATATACAATTTTATATTATCACTGAAGTGAAAATATAACATAACACGGAATTTATTTTCTACTAATAAAACTGTTGGAACAGTGAAAATATAACATTTCATATTTTCACTGCAAAATAAAAAAGTAAACGGACTATTTTCCTACAAATAACATAAATCTACCAGAAGTGCTTTACCTCCCATGGAAAATTTATACATATGTACAGCATTTGCATACATAAGTTTGCATAAAACACATAAAATTCAACACAACTACAGTTAAGCGATAACGACTCACAAAACATGACACTTTTATCCCACCATACTAAGGAGTGAAATGTTTATGATTTCATTAATCACGTCAGAATACACGAACTAATGACGTTTAAGTATATTGCACCGTTCAATATTTTCCCCCAGGCGTGGGCTGCGGGCTGACCCAGGGGAACTTGACAAATTTTATTCTTTGGGGTATAATTCCCCACAATAGAGATGCTTAGGGGCCCAATATTACCGGGATCTAAAATTCGACGAAGTATATTTCCCGGAACCTGGAATTATTCGGTGTGTCAAATTCCCGCCTATCAAGAATCTCTTTCAGTCTAAAGTCCACTATATGCCCGCCGCTCCCTCCCAGAGGGGAAAATATTGATAGATGCATATATCTCGCGAATTTTAAGCTCGACTATTCGAAGAATCGAAGAAAAGGTGAGCTATACTACTACCCCCGGCGTCGGCGTCAGCGTCTGAATTGGTTAAAGTTTTTATTCAAAAGTCTTGTAACTTCAAAACTACATTAGCTATACACTTGAAACTTGGAACTAACCTTTGTCATCAACTAACTCTTTTTGTATTTTGACAGCGTTATGCACCTTCTGCACATAGATTTTTTTGGTTAAAGTTTATATTCAAAAGTGTTGTAACTTCAATGCTACATAAGTTATTCACCTGAAACTTGGAATTAACCTTTGTCATCAACTCTGGTATCAGAAGCAACATTTGCCATAAATCTGTTTTGTATTTTGACAGAGTTGTGCCCCTTTTCACATAGATTTTCTTGTTAAAGTTTATATTCAAAAGTTTTGTAACATCAAAACTACGTAAGTTTTTTAAACTTGGAACAAACCTTTTTTCATCTACTCTAGTATCAGGGGCAACATTACCCATAACTCTGTTTTGTTTTTTGACAGAGTTATGCACACTTTTTACATAGATTTTGTAGTTAAAGTTTTTGTTCCAAAAATTTATAAGCTATACAAGGCTTCAATTAAATGTTTTGTATTTTAACAAATTTATGCTCCTCCCACTATCCTAAATATGTACCAACTGAAATACTTCGAATAGTCGAGCGCGCTGTCCTCTGACAGCTCTTTCTATTTAATTTATTGCCTTAAAGCATAAAATAAAAAGAAAATGTGTTGATTTCGGTGAACGATCGAATTTTATTTCTATACAAGACCCTCTGTATATATATACCAAGGTCGTTTCAATGAATCGTTGATACGGACATTAACATGCGTAATGTTTTATTTATCTGCACGTTTTTTGGGACAACCCCGTGTGATACTGAGGACCCTCCAAATGAAAAGTAGACACGAAAACAAACATATTGTTAGCTTTTTTATTTAAATGTATGCTTGATATGGACAACCCTCGTCCTCGATTTATATGGGTGTTTTAATAGTCAAGACCTTATAATTGCCATTCATAGTGTCACGTAATTATGCGCCGTTTTAGTACATATTTGACACTCACGTTCTACCACGTTACTACGCTGCGCCTCGATTGTACTATGTACTTATTGTGTTGCCTATCGTAGTTTAAACGCAGCAAATAACGCAGTATAACGTACCAATTGAAAAGACTATCGTTATGTTCAGGTTGTGCTACGTAAAGGCAACGTTGTTCAACGTGGTCCTACGTTCTGCCACCTAGCTAAATGAGGCAGAAGTACGTAGCAGGATTTTGAACATATTCACAAGTTTGATTGTTCGTTAACGTTGAACTATTTACCTGCTAACTTGTACCACGTTGAGGCGCGTTACGGCCACGTTGAACAACGTACCTGCCACGTGGCGCAACGTCGCTAAACGAGGCGACGAAAACGTGACACTATGACTGGGGTTTTAAAGGGATTATTTAAACAATTAAAGTTATGGTTTATTTTAGACCATGCAGGGATCCGTTTTTAAGACATTTATTCACTGTGAGCATCTAATAAGAATTGATAATTAAACAATATGCAACATATTGCAAGCCTCCTAATTACCGAGCCTGGATGTGGCTCGGCTTATCGGGCATTGCTGATCATTACAGTGGTGCTGTCGTTTGCAGGTTTCCATGGCAATTCTAGTCTTGAACAACGGTCGGGATCTCACCCTGGAAGACAAAATACTACTTCCCGTCATGTGCTTGGTCAGCGTCGGGGCCTTCATCGCCGGTTATCTCTTTGTATGTTTCAACTTACTACAATACAGTATTCTAAGCGAAAATGACGCGAGATGGAAATTATTTCTTAATATATAAATAATATTTAAGAACCAATAAATACATTTGAGTCGCCCTAGCTGATAGTTAATAGTGGCATGAAGCCTCATTGCATAATCTTATGCAATCGAGCGGGCCGCGTTACTTCGATTCACGTGATCGCGCACTCAGATGTTGAACAGTTGTGGAAGCAGAACAAAGACAAATTGTAAACATCCGATTTTTATTTTCGTGGATTTCATAACCAGATAAGTAATCATATTATTTTCTAACTTATCAATTTATTTTCGTAGTACCATCGTTTCCAGCGAGAAATTAAAGTGAACATTTACTAAAATCTAAGGATCGTTCATGAATCCTTTATTTGTTTTGTAAACATAGAAAATGGCACTGAACGTAGCACTTTGGGGGCATAGTTTCGTTCGTCGAATCAAAGCTTTACAGGGAAGTGATTGTTTTGCTCATAACTTTGGTCTGAATCGTGAGCTGTATAATATCACACTCGAACGGGAATGTGGATTGAATACGAAACAACGGACAAGGCTTCATTCACGTGATTGTATTCTCGCTGGAAAGGATTTGGTGTAAATTGACATTGGATCCAATGATCTGTGTGATCCACATGTATGCATTGATCAGTTTGCGATCAATCTGGTTAGTTATGCAACATTTCTAGTTGTTGGGTTAGGAGTTTAAAACGTTGCAGTAATGCAGATTATGCGTAAAGAGTTCACTGGATGTAGTACAAATATTGTTAATGCCAATTGAACCATTGAGGCGTCTCTAAAGACCTCAAACCTAACAATTTACTTCTGGAAACACCGTGGTATGTGGAATTGCCAAGAAAATATTTTTTGCAATGATGGTGTACATTTATCAGCAGAGACTGATTACCCCAAATATGTACGCAGCATCCGTGACGGTATTATACGCGTGTCAAAATGGGAAAAATAGTGTATTCAGTTTCAAGCTATAGATGTTGAACAATTTCATTGTTAGGTATTGGTAGTTTCGGTTGCATATAATTTGGCCGGTTTTTCTTATCACTTGTTTAATGCACAATTGGTGTGGTCTGTGTATTTATTTTGCATAGGCTGATAGCCACTACATCATTTGAGATAATTCCTGGACATCAACTTGAGCAGAATATATTTAATCAGCTTTTCTATGCAGAGATTTTGTACAGGCTGATGGCTTTTCCATCGTTGGTAGTTGTTTGTCCTATGCATGTATTTTCTATTTTGCATTGGCTGATTGCTATTCCATCACTGGTACTTGCCGTATGCAGGTATTTTGCAGAGGCTGATGGCTTTTCCATCATGAACGGTTGTACTTGCCTTTGCATTGTATTTTGCATAGTCTGATGGCTCTTCCATCATTTTAGAGATGTATATGTCCTATGCGTGTATTTTGCATAGGCTGATGGCAGTTACATCATTTGTAGTTGTACTTGCCTATGCATGTATTTGCATAGGCTGATGGCTATTCCATCATTTTTAGTTGAATTTGTCCTATGAATGTATTTGCATAGGCTGTTGGCTATTCCTTCATTTGTAGTTGTACTTGCCTATGCATGTATTTTGCATAGGCTGATGGCTATTCCATCATTCGTAGTTGTATTTGTCCTATGCATGTATTTTGCATAGGCTGATGGCTCTTCCATCATTTGCAGTTGTATTTGTCCTATGCATGTATTTTGCATAGGCTGATGGCTCTTCCATCATTTGCAGTTGTATTTGTCCTATGCATGTATTTTGCATAGGCTGATGGCTCTTCCATCATTTGCAGTTGTATTTGTCCTATGCATGTATTTTGCATAGGTTGATGGCTATTCCATCATTTGTAGTGGTTCTTAACCTATTCATGTATTTGCATAGGCTGATGGCTATTCTATCAAGTGTATATTTCATATGCTTGTTACCCGCATAGGTTAATGGCGGTTCCATCATTTGCGGAATTTCTTGTTCATGAAGTTTGGGCTGTCTGATTTCTTTTGGTATTTTGTCTGTACATCTATATGCATAGGTTGACGTCTTTTCCGTCATTTTTACTTTGATCCATGTGTTTGGACATACTGTTTCATATATGTTTAGATTTGTGCAAGTACTTTATATAGGCTGATGGCTATTCCCGGTGTTTTGATTTATTTCACATCCATGTATCATTTGTAGAAACATACAATATTTACTTGGATACAATATTTACTTACATCCATTTATCATGGTAGGAACACATAATAGTTACTTATTCACAAATTCAGGTATATGTCATGTGTCTTTTTGCAGAAATAGCCTACCGGTATTTTTTCCAATCATGTCATCGCTTAAATTGCCTCCTTAATTGCTTATTTTACCAACATTTCAGGGTGGCTATTGCTGCAAAACGAAGAAGAAGCGAGAAAGATGCAGCATTGGTGAACAATACGGTTGAGGCAGTGTTGCTGGCTTTGCAACAGTAAGGGGTGATACCTATATCTGAAGGTGGAAACTCGAGACCTGTTTCAACAACGCCAACTGTGACCACTGCTGGGTCCACTGCATAAAATAACGATGACGCAGATAACTTGTTCTGGCTAGCGGGTCCAGTGTGACAAACGTGCCATCACCGACACTGTCTCCAACTCTCAGGACATTTATACTCTGCTGACAGGGTCATGTCCAACAGCTGGCAAGGTATAACGCCTACAATGGAGCATCCGACTCATCATCCTTGGGAGCATTAGTGCCCCTAAAAACGACGCAGGCCATCTGGAACAATACATTTGTGGAGATGTCTGAACTCCTCACAAGAAATGACAACAAACAAGTTGCGATTCATGTCACTTCTGATTGGACTCTAGCGTTTGGGTCAAGCATCGACAAAAAATTGCTAGGCATGGACCAATGGATCACATTATTTACAACATTTATAGACATTTATGGATCAAAGCTACCACTTTGGTGGCTAAAGCTGTCACCTCTAAGCAACAGAGGGTCTGCTTCAAATTTAACAAACAATCTGAATGTTTTGACCGACAATGTTCATTCTTGCATATTTGCCGAACATGCAGGAAAAGTCATCCGGAATTTAGATGCTACTCTAAACAAAAGGGCACCATAAAAAACCGTCCATCAACCACCTCCAGTCACAGAAACGATACGAATGGGAAGAAAAATTATAATTTTCGTCCCAACACCGGAAAAAAGTAGAATTTAAGAATATTACTTGTCAGGTTATCCCACAGAGAAAACGTCATTTCTGATAAGCGGCTTTTTTGAAGGATTCCGAATACCGTATAAGGAATATAATTTTCATGCTCCAAGCAAATGCAAAAACCATCCTACAGCAATTCAAAATAAGGAATCGACTGAAGAAAAAATAAATTTTGAATTGCGACATAATCGCATCATAGGTCCTTTTAATGAACGGCCGCCAAACTTAATATGTTCGCCGATTGCTTTAGTTCCAAAAACTGAAGGAAAATTTAGACTTATTCATGATCTTTCTTATCCTAAAATGTAGCTCAGTTAACAATACCATAGATAAGGAATTCACTCAAGTACAATATGATTCTATGGATACAGTTGTTAAAAAAGTGAAACATTGTGGTAGGAACTGTTTAATGGCAAAAACTGATATAGAAAATGCTTACAGGTTAATCCCTATTCATAAGGATGATAGATTTGTATTAGGATTTTTGTGGGCTTTTATGGTAACAACTCTATCTTTTGTAGATTGTTCTTTAGCCATGGGTTTGAGCGTATATTGTCAGATATTAACTTGTTTTAGTGATGCTTTGCAATGGATTATATATATTTTCAAAATAGCTTGTCTTCTTTTTTGGAAATGTGCATTCACATCAATATTCCTATCAAACCGGAAAAAATAGTATTTCCTACAACAATTGAGGTTGATTCTAAGGAAATGGTTGTACGATTACCTAAGGAGAAAATTGACAAAATTAAATGTAGATTATCTCACTTCGAACATAGGCGAAAAGTATCATTGAAAGATTTGCAATCTCTCATTGGTTTATTAAATTTTGCATGGGATGTGTGGTTCCAGGTCTAGCTCTTCTGAAAAGGTTGTATGATTAACTAGAGGTATCCCAAACCCTTATAACTGGATAAGGTTAAACAAAGAGGCTAGGGCGGACTTGTGGTCTTGCTTCATGCATTTTGTTAATGGAAAATGCATGTTTTTGAATGGCGATTGGGTTGAGTCTGATCTGTTTCATCTTTATACTGATGCAACATCAACTGTTGATTGCGCAGCTGTCTTTGGCTCAGAATGGGTTGCTGAAAGAAGGACAAAAAAGTTCAGACAATATCACAATAACATTCTTAAACTGATCCCCATAGTTATTGCAGTGGAGATCGGGGGGGGGGGCTTAAATGGCCAATCACACAATTATTTTCCATTTTGACAATGAAGCAGTGGTTTATGCGGTTAACCGATTGTCCTCTAAAAACAAAACCATGATGAATTGGCTCCGAAGGCTAGTGTTTTTATCAATAAAACACAATATTTTGTTCAAAGCAAAACATGTCCCTGGAATAACTAATTCAGTGGCTGATCACTTGTCTCGCTTTAACTTTCAGAGTGCATTTGTGGCGGCTCCATAGGTGAAGCGCTCTCCGATAAAAAAAATCCCAGAACATCTGTGGGAAATTTACGCCTCCAGACTCAAACAATTTTGTCACGTGCTATAAGTGAAAGGACTAAACAATTTATAATAATTACTGGCAACATTACTTGGCGTTTTGTAAAGACAATCGCATCCATGCATCACTGCCTGAATCTGTTGCTTATTTGCTTAACTTTTTTGCAGGCCTCTTTTTCAAAGGTTATACAACTAGCACGGATGCTTCTTATTCGTCAGCATTGTCCAACATCCATAAATCGTTTGGTTTTAATGATTTTAGCGACTTGTTCTTAGTAAAGCATTGTTTCAAATGGGCATATAATATTTTATCTGCCCAGCAAATTTCGAACAACAGGTTATCAATCACATACTCTTTGTTGAAGGACATGATAAATGTCTTACCTAAAGTTATGGCAAACCAATATGCGAGAATCATTTTTGCTGCTATGTGTGTTGTAGCATTTCACGATTTTTTGAGGATAGGGAATTTTGTGTCAAAAATACCAAGGTAACAGACTCTGTTATTTAGTTTACAGACGTACGCCTCATTGTAAAAAAGGGCTGTGAGGTTGGCCTTGAACTGGTGCTGCGGAAGTTTAAACAGTCAACAGGCTGTCACTTTATTTTTGCCGATTTGTAGACAAGAAACTTGCATATGCCCAGTAAACTGTATTTGTCAGTAGCGAAACATAGGTCGGGTCCATTTTTTCAAATTCAAAATGGTTCTGCTGTGTTATACAATGTCTTCAGTTGTTATCTGAAAACCGTTATAACTTTCCTGGGTTTAGATGCATCCAAATACAAGTCTCATAGTTTTCGAACTGGTGCAGCAACTCACTACATGGGTTTCAGTGAGGATGCAGTTAAATGAATGGGTCCCTGGAAATGTAAAGTCTTAATAAACTACGTAAGATTGCCAATTGTATCTTTACAATGAAACGCTTACATTTGTTATTCAAATGATGGCTATTTAGGAACGTGAACATGATCAGAGGCCAGCAAAAGGCTGCTCTGCTGTAATGAATGTAGTTTGTTATACGTGCTTTAATTTCAATTACAAGTCCAGCGTAAGACTGCTTGTTTTAGTTATGTCATTTTTCTATTCAATTATCAATGTTCAGTAACAAGGTCAGCACAAGGCTGCTTGTTTTAGTTACGTTATTGTTCTTTCAATTATCAAGAATCATTTACAAGTCCAGCACAAGACTGCTTGTTTTAGTTATCATTTTTTTATTCAATTATCAATGTTCAATTTAATGTCCTACTCAGGGCTGCTTGTTTTAATTAATTTATTTATGTCTTGTGTACGCGACTATGCTTTTAGTTTATGATTTTGTATTGTGCTTTGATTGAATTGCTATAGCATGAGTGTAACTGTCCAGAAAAAGGCTGTACTTTTATGAATCAAAGTGCATATGTATTCATAATGTTCAATTTATCTTCTCAATTTTGCAAAGTACATCATTAGGCTGCTATGCAACAGCTTTGACATTCAAGTTGATTTTTCTCTGGTTTTTGTGGTGGGGGCAACTCACAGATCTCTATGGGCTCTGTGAGTTGGTGTGGCGGATTTGTTCCCCACCTATGTGGATATGTATTATTCATTAATATGCCCCATTGTATTGATGATTTTATACACACTGTCGTCATTACAAATAAATTACATTTCCGCTTACAACGCCTTGTTGTTCCACATATAAAACAGAAACAAGAGAATCGTTTTAATGTATTGATTAATTTAATTAATTTAATTATATTTAATTATATTTAATTATATTTATTTAATTATATTTATTTATTTATATTTATTTATTTTTATTTATTTAATTATATTTATTTAATTATATTTATTTATTTATATTTATGTATTTATATATTTATATATTTATGTTTGTTTGTTTGTTTGTTTGTTTGTTTGTTTGTTTGTTTGTTTGTTTATTTATTTATTTATTTATTTATTTATTTATTTATTAAGAACAGAATGTCACACTTTACCTTTTGCCTATTGAAATATGTCAACCGTTAAATTCCTCATTTCGTTAAGTTGTTCGCCCGCGTACTGCTTGCAATGTAAGCGCGAAAAAGGAAAATTCATGACAACATTTGCAAATGACGTGGACATATGTTCTTCAAAAGAGTAACTTAACCTATATTAAGGTTTTAATATTTCAGGTGCGATTTGAGTCTCGGTTATCAGCCCGGTTCTACGTAATTCTGTGGTTTGCTCTTCTATTTTATACAGTGTACCTTGATGTTATGGTACGTAGCAATGTTAAACTTTGTTTTTCATTAAAATACCTCATGGACAAGTTCGGATGTCATGTGGATAGCATTTTAAGACAGTCATCTAAAAGAATTTGACATAATCGTACTTTCTGTCATATAACCTAATTATCTGTCCGCCCGTCCGTCCTTCCGTTTGTATTTCTGTCTTATTTCTGTTTGACCGACCACCCATCCGTTTGAAACCCCGAAACCCGTCCGCTTGCGCGTCCAAAAGGTCTTGACAGCATAGCCGCCTACCCGTAAATCGGCTGGTCTATCATTCGGTCGTTCTGACGCATTGGTTGGTCTGTCTGGTTGGTCGCTTACACAGTCAGTCAAAAATTATGTCAGTGAATTCTTTCGGTATTGAAATTTCTTTTCAGGCAATTATAGACCTCCTAGATACGTCCAACGACTCTAAGATGGAGATAAGTCTTTACGCGGTGCTGTTTGTGACGTCCGCGTTTTCATATGCGCTGCGCATTACGTCATTGTGCTTCGGGATAAAAGTGTACAAAAATTTCGAAAAAGGATTACCAGCAAAAGGTAAACGTTTATATAAATGTATAATATCAACAAAACTTATATTTAGTTAGTAAGATATTTCAAAATTAATATAAAAAACACGCTGTGTCTATACTTGTTATTACACGACCTGAATTGTATTGCGTTATTAATTGGCGGTGTATGTTGAAAGTTTACTCAATAATCACGAATATAGTGATTTGCCGATTCTACTGCCTTATCAGTAATAAAAATGTTTGCCCATTTGTTTTTCCATCTTAAGCTGTTATAACTGCAATGCAGACTGTGTACACGTTTTCAGTGTTCGGAGACAAAGTAGAGGATGAATCGGCCCCCTTGATCAACTGAGATCCGGACATATAGGAAAAGAAAGTCGCCCTACAAATAAAATGGTGCGAAATGACACTCCTGACACAGATATATTTGAAAAAATGTTTGTTGATGAATAATACAGATATAAAAGTATATTGATAAAAACAATGATCAACATAGTTTTCGATGATGTCGTATTTGTACATGTGTTTGCGTACTCGGAAAGCAAAATATTTGTTGACATAGTGAATGACATTGACACAACTTGTAAACTTTCGGTTTCGTCGGTAATTCATAATTTGTTCCCATTATCCATTAATCATGTTAGTATGCATACCATGACGGCAAATAATTTTTAATACATTATGAACACGACATATTATACTAATATTTTCACGAAAACTTTGGACATATAACAAAATTACAAAATTGACACTGTTTTCACATCAAGTAAACACACCGTTGTACCGGCTCTGTTCAGCGATTGTCTTTGAAAATTATAGCCGGGTTCTTTATCATGAGCTTTTCAGTGCCAACTCTTTATTGCCTCTGACATCCATAAGCAGTATGAAGTATTTAGACAACCACAAAACAATTACATTTACAAACCAAGGTATATTACACCCATTGTCGTTATATTACCTCTTTTGCTGAACATGGAACACCAAGTTTGAGATAAATTCAATCATTATTAATTACCGAATCAGGATTACGCCAGTTAAAATTTCGCGAAAGTTTGTATCAAGTTCAGTTTTTGATGTATAGTGCTATCTAATCACCAATTAATAAAATCTATTAAATGTTTCATGTGTCGAATTTTAGCTCACCTGACCCCATGTTCACAAAACAAGTTAAGCCTGATTTTCAGGCTTAAGATCAACTTGAGCCAGATATTTGAGTCAGGCTCAAAAATGGCGTTCACTTATAAGCTGTAGGATGCATTTTAATTGTTGTTCAAATATTTATTATACATGATTATGAACTTCTCTTTGGGTATGTTTCTATCTGATTTGAATATTAAATAGAAATGTAAGAAAAATGTATCTTTATTTAATCTAGAACCAAAGTTATTTCAAAAATATAACTTACTCATTTCTTGAGTAAATTTATTGTTCTCTATTCTTAAAATACTGAAACATTGAATCAAAAAGACTTGAAAAGACATCACCATCATCAGCATCATCATCACATAATAATTATGATAATCTCATCAACATCACCATCATTATCACCATCACGGTCACCATAATCATCATCATAATTATCATCACCATCATCATCACTACGACCATCAATCTTCATTCATATCAATACAAAAACGCAACACAAATAGCAATGGGAATTTGTATTTGACGGCATTTTCGAACAAACAAAGAGAGAATAAATTAACGTTATAAATTAAAATGTATAACCTTTCCTCAAATCGTCCACACTCGTCTTAACGCCTGTCAAAGTATTCAACTGAAAAATAACAAACTGTCCACTGACGGTTTAGCCAACTGGCCTACATGTCAAACTAACCAACTAGATTTCCAAATGGCCAACTGGTCAACTGGCCTATACATGTCATTAACAAAATAGCCAATCGGCTTTCCAACTGGCCAACTGATCACCTGGCCTACACATGTCAACTGACAAACCAGCCAAATGGCTTCTCATTCTGGCCAACTGGCTTACACATCAAACTAGCCAAATGGCTTTCCAAATGGCCCACTGGCCTACACATGTCAACTGACAAACTATCCAACTGACTTTCCAAATTGCCAGCTGGCCTACACATGTAAACTTACAGTCTGAAATTTTTTACCAAAATTCTTTCCGATGAAGACTGTCGCATAACGAACGAAAAACTGTTGGAATAACTGCTGCCGTCTAGAGCACACACTCTCAGGTACTAAAATTATACAGATTTATATAGAACGTGTTGTGATTATCTCATATACACATACTCATGTATCCACCTTTGTGGCTAGCAAAAACATCCTCCATCCACTGCAAGACTATTAATAAAAAACAAATGAAAGGGCAATATATTAAAATCGCATAAAAGTGCACATACTGATGCATTAAGTTTGTTCAACGCAGCTGCAATATTTGTCGGATTTATCCATAATCACCAATCCAGAGAAGTGCGCATATTATTTCACGGGCACTCCATACATGAATCCGTGATAATGAACGATTCAGGTAACTGCGAGCGGGATACGCAACCCTACTGGTCATTATATTTGTTTCTTTTCTCTTTTGTTTTTCTTTTCTCTTTGTTTAATGCCAGGGGGGACGTATGAGGACCCATGGCTCTAGATCAGTGTTAAGGCGCCTTCATCACCTCCCTAACCCTCTAATTCTAGAGAAATCAGCAAATATGCAGCTATTAACAAAGCGAAGACACTTTTGTATTACCCTAACCTATTACATGAAACAAAAAATGAGGTGCATTCCGATACGCATGATTAAAATAACATATTATAAATAACATCATGTATGCACTTAATAAAATAACAAGAAACATGAATATATTATATATGGGCTTTTACATACATACACCGATAGCTCTAAACATTAGAATGAAATATAATTTATTCAAAATTATAAACTATAAAACGCATGTCACACATTGAGTCCTTAATAAAGCATCAATAACCAGAGAAATTAAATATAAGCAATTACACACACACCGATATCTCCCAAAATTGGACTGAAATAGACAATATTTAGAATTACAACACTATAACATACGCATACCACATCTTGAGTGACAACTGTCAATAAATTGTATTCAATCAAATCCCCATTCACCAATACTAATCATGTTTATTACTCACCTGTCACGCATGACTTAGCATCTGCTGATCACATTTCTATCCTTACTCTTTTATCACACTTTGTGTACAGATGTAAAGATTAGAAATAAAGAATTAACATAACGTTTCAGGTTATTTTAAGTTATTATTTTTATAATATAACTAGGAATATTTTTATTAAAAACTGTTTAAATTTATATAATTTATAATTATACCTACATTATTAAATGTTTATATTATGTATGTCTTACAATGATAATGTAATACCAGTCATCTTCAATTATAATGTTTATATATAATTATATATTATTATTATATATATAATTAATTGATAATTGTACCTTTATTACACTTATTGTACCGCTATAAAGATTAGAAATAAAGAACTTACATTACGTTTCATTGGTTAAATAATCCTCGGACAAAAGAACCTAATCTCCATAGAAAATAAATATAAGCAATCACCCACATAGCTCCAAAAATTGGACTGAAATATAACATATTTAGAATTACAATACTAAAACATGCGCATACCAAATCTTGAGTGACAACTGTCAATAAATTGTATTCAATCAAATCACCATTCACCAATACTAAATCATCTTTGTTACTAACCTGTCAAGCATGACTGAGTATCTGCTGATCATATTTCAATCCTTACACTTTTATCACACATTGTGTACAGATGTAAAGATTAGAAATAAGAACTGACATTATGTTTCAGGTTATTTTAAGTTTATTATTATTATTATTATTATTATTATTATTATTATATTAAAGTAACTAGGAATTGTTTATTAAAACATGTTTAAATTTATATAATTAATAATTAAACCTACATTATTAAATGTTAATATTTTGTATGTCTTAAAATAATAATGTCCAGTCATCATCAATTATAATGCACGTTTATATATAATTATATATTATTATTTTATATATAATTAATTTACCGTTGTACTTTTATCATACTTATTGTACAGCTGTAAAGATTAGAAATAAAGAATTGATATTCGTTTCAGTGGTTAAATAATCCTAGGACAGAAGAACCTAATTACACACACACCGAAAAATACATATACGTGTCAACTAGGCTACGTTGACAAAACCACGCCATTTGCCATTTATGTATCCTACACAATCTTGCATTACACGAGTAATTTCCACCGCAGGCTACGAATTTATATTCCTTAGGTGTCACACGGGACCACGTGCTTACTACATGTACATTATTTCATTATGAACTGACATACTGTAACCTTGATTATTTGTCTGTAACATACGACCTTGTATCATAAACTCCACATTTCTGATTTATCGAATTTAAATATATATATATAACATAACCGCGGTCTATTTCAGTCACAAAATCAGAAAAAGATCGAATATCTCCTACCATAATTTCATTAAGTGTATATGCAAGACTACCTTCTACCAACCAAACGTTCAGATAATTACACTGCTACTCAATCTGTCAAAACCACAACCATAATGAATGAAAATAACTAAATAAACCACACTCAACAAATATATACTTATCATCATTGATAAACTCTACACCAGCGAACGTGGTGTCCAACAAATGCATTTCCAACATGAGCAGCGCGCTTGTAAAACACTGCCTGTCAAAGTCTTCAACTGAAAAACGAAAAACTGTCCACTGACAGTTTAGCCAACTGGCTTCTCATTCTGGCCAACTGGCCTACTCATCAAACTAGCCAACTGGCTTTCCAAATGGCCAACTGGCCTACACATGTCAACTGACACACTAGCCAAATGGCTTTGCAAATGGCCAACTGGCCTACGAATGTCAGCTGACAAACTAGCCAAATGGCTTTCCAAATGGCCAACTGGCCTACACATGTCAACTGACAAACTAGCCAACTGGCTTTCAAAATGGCCAACTGGCCTACACATGTCAACTGACAAACTAGCCAACTGGCTTTCTCAACTTACAATCTGAAAAATTGAATATTACACTTACATATACATGGAGCGAAATCGAGAATGCCGATGCGATGGCTAAAGAAAATATTTTAATAAATAACATCCTGTATGCACTAAATAAACAATAATAAACATAAAAATATGTATAAAAGCTATCGCATACATACAGATAGCTCCACAAACTGGACTGCAATATACATTATTAAGAATTACAACACTATAATCACGCAAATCACACATTGAGTGAAAAACTACGCCGTCTGCCGTTTATATATCCTACAAAACTTCGCCATACACGAGTGTTTTGTCGTTTTAAAACGAAACAAGCTAAGAATTTATATTCCTTATGTATCACGCGGGACCATGTGCTTACTACATAATTTTATTATAAACTGACATACTGCAACCATGATTATTTTCAATTCTACTTAGATAGAATTATTCAGCTAAAATGAATATGTATTACACAAAATAAAACTAACATGTTTGTAAACCCTTGTTTGTGAATAGATTTACATACATGTGCATTACGTGCACCCTAGGATTGCATAGACATGTGTCTGTAACATACAACCTTGTATGACAAACTCAACCATTCCGAATTATCTAGTGTAAAACGAGGCTTAACGATAAAAAGATATAACATAACCGTGGTCTATTTCAGTCATAAAATCCGAGATAGCATCGAATTTCTCTAAACAGAAGTTTAGAAAGTATATATGAAAGACTACCTTCTACAAACCAAACGTTCAAATACTAGTAATTATACTGCAACTAAGCTTTTTTAAAAACACAAGCATAATGACTTAGAAGTACTCAATAAACCACACTAAAAAAACATATACTTATCTTCGTCGATAGAATCAACACCAGCAAACGTTCTGTCCAACAAATGAAATTCCAATATTTAGCGCCGCACTTGTATAACACTGCCTCTTTCTTTATCCACCTTGTTGCTGCCAAACACATACCTCGAATGACGATACATTTCCTATACACGGCTCAGATACCCGTGCACGAGAATTTCGTGCATAACCCGCCAAACTTTGCTGTAATCACTCTAAACATAGCTAAATACCGTACAATACCGTATTTTTCGAAACGAGAATGATTTCATATTTTTTCAGATTCGGCTTATTTGAACTGGGAGATCAAGATAAGCTATGATTATTCTTGATCCTGCAGTTCATCCTTCGTGACCACACGGCCTGAGCTCTCCTGCATCGTCTGTCTTCCAGATGCCGTCAACAATTCCACCGTTATCTCGATAAAGACTCTTTTTTATTATTCAATCTTGACCTATCTTGCACAGTTTGTGTATGACCAAAATCTCACTTGGGATTGCTAAAAGGCCATATCGGACCAAGAACACCAGAATGCCCTTTTTATGTGAAAAATGCTAAATTGCTTTTTGCAAACATTGTCACTTGATTTTTCATCCAATCTTGACCAAAACTGCAAAGTTTATATATGACTAGATGGTTTTTGTCTGAGTGGAATATGGGTCAAATTAGACCAGACCCACCAAAGTTAGTGCCCCTTGTTTGAGTAAAATAATGCAAAACAATTGGATTTTGTGCAGGATAGAGTCTAAATTTTTTAATTTTTTATCCAATCATAACCAAACTTGTACATTGTATATAGGACGATAAGATATATCGGCCCATTCAGATATATTTTATGAAAAAAAAGCAAAAATGGATTGTGTTTATATTTAGACTTAATTTTGCATGCTATTCCGAACTTGTACAGATTGTACATGGGTATTATATCTCATACCAGTTTAATAATAACTGTTTGTTTGGATTTTTGCCGTATTCAACAGTATTTCAGTCATATAACGGCGGTCAGTTAACCTTCTCACACTTTTCCTGGGTAAGCTGGTTTACCAGTACTAAGTGCACGTACTTATGTCAGTAACTAACAACTGCCTACTTGAATCAAAGATAGGGAGAGAATGGCCGTATAAATAATTTCACGACCAATCCCCACACAAGTTATGTGGCCGGGCTGGGAATCGAACCCGCGGACTTCGGATGACTAACAACTGAGCTAGCTGGCCCGGCTATTAATAATAACTAGATCAGAATGTTAATACAAGAGCTATAGCCCCTGTTTTGTTATAAAATGTAAACATTTACTTCCATTATTTCCCCCCAAACAAAATCTTTCGAACATGTGTTATCGCCCTGAAAAATAAGTAGCACGCCACAGAGCAATACATTACATCAGCTATGACTAGAAACTTGATATTGGCCATACTATCATAATATAATACATAATATAAAAATAATTTGCAAATAACGAACAAATATTTATTAGAACAAACTATTACATGCAGACGTAATTATATGAATAGCAGTAAACCAATCAATATGCAATGGGCCAGAATAACCGATGAAGCGTAGCAGTTCAGAGCACTAATAGTGCTTTGTAGCCTACATAGTCAAAAGTAGGCCCCACAATGCGTGCTCTCAGTTTTCCATACAACAGTTTAAAAACCGAGTACATCGCAGTAATTTCGATTTACTGTTGGCGACAAAAGAAACTAAAACATATGAATTGTGAGTGAATTTTTGCTAAAAAGGAAACATTTGTTTGAATGAATTTCAATTTCCCAATTGTAATCTTGATAATATGGCTTCTTATTCAATAGCATACGATATCATAATAAAAAAATTATTCGTAAGTAACGAACAAATATTGTTTTTAATAGTATCTAATGCAAACAGAATTATATACATGCCATTTAACAATACAACCTGCAACGAGCCATGCAGAATAACCGATAATGTTAGGAGCATCGATATTGTTATTGATTCGTAGCCTATTGAGTCAAAAGTAGGTCATACGATGCGTGCTCTCGAATTTCCATACTACAAATTAAAATTAATACATTGCAGTTATTTCTTGTCCAAATATTCAGAATAAGAATCGGTAACAAGAAATAACACTTGCAGAACGAGGCAAAATAGCCGATGTAGCGCATTCAGTTAGTGGTCTTATTCCAAGACACCCAGGTGAATATTTAAAGGTGAACGGCCAAGTTTCGACATACTTTTGATATTTTGTAGATAAAAGTCAGTATATTTACGATGTAGCTTATGTAAAATTTGAAAATTATTTGTTTGATGCTTAAACACGAAGATTTTGTTCATTGGCAATTTCCGTACGCCGCTCGGTAATTTCCGCCGCCATTTTCTTGATGACGTAGTTAATCCTCAACGCTCCTTTATTAAGATAGATCGCCACTATTACTTACGAAATGTCTTTAACAAAAAATAAGCAATTATTTTATGACAATATTTTGTTTTTAGGTATTGTAGGTCGTTGTGCTTGCGTTCTGGTTACTTTTAACATGTCACAACAGCTATTTAAAATGAATTTTATCATATAAACAACGTATAAATGGCAATTAGCACATGCATCATTTATAAGTAGATTATGCCAAGTTTTATTACTTACCTTTTCGTTGTTAGTCCATCTAGCTTACCCATAATTAGTTTGTGTCTTTTATATTTCCATAATAATAAAGAATTACGATTTAAAATACAAAAGTCCCATCACTTTTCAGGCAGATTACACATCGTATGTTTGGTAGTTAATCCTCTTAGTTGTTTATGTTGCTCATTTATATTATTTTTCAGATATTTTAAAATCATTTGTTATTTAACCGTTGCATTTTTTCATTTTCAATTACATTCAAGATGTCAGTCTTCACAGTCAATGTGTCATCTTGCATTGAATGAATGGAAGATTGTACACAACCCCTTATTATTCATGTGACAAAGAGGATGTTGTTTTGATAATTGGATACTCCTCTTACAGATGTGCGACAACCCTTTCACAGTTTGCTAAGTGTAATGACTATAATTATTAACATCTACAAAAAGAAATATCTTCGTGTAGTGAACGTCTATGATAGTAAGTTTATATCTTTTCTGTACAATCACGATATAATATGTTTAACTGAAACTTGGACCAATAAAGACTCCACAATAGACCTAAAAGGTTAGAGCAAACCTATTCATTCATACAGACGATTGCAAAACCGTAGAGCGAAGCGCTCGAGTGGTGGCATTGTGATTTATATTAAAAACTCTATCCGTAAAGGTGTAACTTTAGTAAAAAATGACATTGATTGCATTGTTTGGCTTAAATTAGATAAGCTATTTTTTAATATTGAATCTGATGTATATCTATGTGTTGTATACATTGCACCTGAAAATTCCCCTGCTCATTCTTTGTATACTTATGATATTTTTCAAACTATTGAATATGATATAAATTTGTATCAAACCAAAGGAAAGGTATTCGTAACTGGAGACACAAACTCGCGAACGGGTCATAAAGCAGATTACATCGAGAATGATAGGTATATAAGCGATACTGATTTTGATATTAACTCAGATATTGAAACCCCAATCCCACGCTCAACTTGTGACCCGGGTACGAATCGATTTGGTGACTACTTGTTAGATATATGCAAAGCTACCAATATTCGTATCGTGAATGGACGGTTACATAACGACCTTAATATAGGCAAGATAACGTGCTATACACATAATGGTGAAAGCTTAGTGGATTATTTATTAACTGCGCGTACCAATTTCAAGGATATTTCAGATTTTACCGTTAACAATTTCACGGAATTCTCCAATCATGCGCCGCTGACATTTGATCTCCGCACGAATAGCGCTACTTCAAAAAGTATAAGTAATCCGATTGTTTATTTTAAATGGAAACCTGAGAACAAATGCGACTTTGTATATAATGTATCATGCGATGTACATAATCTGGAACAAACGCTATTATCGCAAATTGATTCACACTGTGACCCTGATATCCTAGTGGGAGAATTTTCAAACTATTTAAATTCAAAAGGAGAAAAATATTTTAAGCATATTATAAAACCGCAAAATAAAGGATTTATAGCTCCTGATAAAAATAAACAGAGATGGTTTAATGAAGAGTGTAAAAACAAACATCCGGAGTTATCATACCAATACATAAACGTGGGGACATTTCAGACCCAAATAATTATCGAGGGATTACATTAATAAGTTGTTTTGCAAAACTGTTTACAAGTATATTAAATGAACGTCTTAAACAATGGGCAGAAACAAATGACATTCTAACGGATGCACAATTCGGCTTTAAACCAAACTGTAGCACAGTCGATGCAATATTTATTCTTAATGCACTGATAGAAAGGCAGTTGCAGAATAAAGATAAACTATATTGTTGCTATATTGACTACCGGAAGGCATATGACGTCATCAATCGCGGTCAATTATGGAGTAAAATGATTAATGTGGGCATCGACGGAAAACTCATAACCCTTATTCGATCCATGTACGAAGAAGTTAAATTACAGGTTAAACACATGGGTAATTTATCAGACATATTCAGTAGTAACGTTGGTATATTTCAGGGGGAGATAACCTCACCCATATTGTTCTCGCTGTTTATTAATGACATCGAATTCGATTTGCAAAATGGAATAAACGCTGGCATTACGCTAGATCAAATATCGATCTACCTATTATTATTCGCTGACGACGCGGTTTTATTTTCTGAAACCCAGGAGGGCTTACAAGAATCATTAAACAATTTAGAAACCTACTGTGATAAGTGGAATTTAACAGTTAACATTGAAAATCCAAGGTCATGGTATTCCGAAAGGGAGGGGCAATTAGTAAAACATTAAAATGGACATATACAGGTCAAGAATTAGAAATTGTGAACAATTTTAATTACCTTGGAATTGTCATGTCAAGTGGTGGATCATTTGTGCCCGCAACAAATACTCTATATGGCAAAGCAATAAAAGCGATGCATTCTTTGTTCACCCTAACAAAAGACATGAGCGTACCTATAAATATCATGTTCAATTTATTTAACGCATATGTATTATCAATTTTAAACTATAACTGCGAGGTTTGGGGATTTATCAAAGCGGAAAACATTGAACGCGTTCATCGTAAATTTTGTAAAAGACTATTAAATGTAAAAATGTCAACAAATTCATTATCGTTATATGCCGAAGTTGGTCGATTCCCCCTGTATATAGACAGATATGTCAGGATCGTTAAATATTTTTTTAAATTATACACTTTAAAACAGGGAAATTGTATTCTTAAACAAATTGCGTTATTACAGAGATTAGAAATTGAATGCAAAAATAACACAAACAATTGGACATCGAAAGTACGGGACATTCTTAACCAAACCGGTTTTGCCGATGTATGGCTATTCCCTGAATCAGTGAACACAGATCAATTTATCCCGTTACTTAAAAACAGATTACGAGACCAGTACATCACTAGCTGGAATGTCAGTGTCACATCATCTAGCTCAATGATTCTATATAAGGAACTAAAACCAGTATTCGAAAGATCATCGTATCTTGATATTGTTGAAAATATCAAACATAGGAATATTATTTCTAAATTACGTTTGTCGTCTCACAAATTATTTATAGAAACGGGTAGACACCATAACATTGTACGAGATCAACGCAAATGTGTGTTATGCAACCTAAATGACATCGAGGATGAATATCACTTTGTTCTTAAATGCCCTTATTATGCTGATGTCAGGAATACATTAATTCCAAAGTATTATAGATCCCGTCCAAATATGTACAAGTTTATCGAACTAATAAATAGTTCAAACAAAATATTGTTAAGAAAACTAGCTATTTTTTGTATAAAATGCTTTAAAATACGAGAAAATGTCATATATATGTAGTATAAAATATTTATATTTTTTCACAAAGAAAACATGTACAAATAATGTAATATTGTTGAAATTGTTAAAATACGTGTGACATTTTGTAGTCACTATGTATTAACCTCATCCATGTGACATTCTCACGAAAACATGTTTATTTCGTGTCTATTTAAATTGATTTATCTTCGAAATGATGTATGTTTTGTATTTACTTCAAACGCATGTTGTTATTGTATATGTGTGTTAATGACGATGAGCTTTATATGCTTAAGTCGAAAATAAACTATTCTGAACTATGAATGTGAAGTATTTATGTGTCGTTTTCAATGTGTAATGCACGAAAAATAAAAAACATACCTATGTCATGATGTTTCAAATAGAAAAAGCATATACATGTGATATGCTGACGCAGATATAAGCCGACAATTAATGAATTGTTTCAATTGCTGTTGAACAACCGATCAGCATGTTGCTGTACTTGCTATTTTGTTAGTGTCACCAATGCCGTGATTTATTTCAAGCGTTTTCAGCAACAGGCTGTGTATTATTCACTGTTGAACCATTTTGAGCACCACCTTGTATCCAACCATTGTGCGTGCGTGCTTAAACTTTTCCTTTAAACGACGTCTCCTCTGAAACCGGTTGATTAAATGGTTAAAAGAACCGTTACTCTGCATCACATACTTTTGGAGTTATTGCCCTTTGTTTATTTTCATACTTAATTTTTGTCCGGAGCATAACTCTATGAAAGCTATCAACTTCAAACGTCATAGGTAGATAGATCTCATTTGGGAGAAATTCAACCAATCAGCAATCAGGATTTGCCATGCCCAAAACTTGGCAAACCTTCATATTACTTTTGACACGTTGTTGTGTAGGAATACACACGATATCGTCATCGTTGTTTGTCGGAGCCCTTAAAAGTTGTGATCTCGGTCGTGGTGACAGCAGACTACTAAGGATCCATTTCCATTGATCTCAAAGATAAAATATTTTAATCCTTTGTCTAGTAGTTCAGATTAAAAATTACTGATAAGTTGATGGCACAAACTGGCACTAAGTAAACGATCTCTACAGCAGATGTCTAAGATGGAGACTATGTGTAGTCTATTTTTAACAAATATTGCCAAATATTTACATTATAATATTTTTTTTAACATACATTAATCTGACACAACATACTTAATATAAATTGAGTCTGATGTTATTATAACTTAGTGAAAAAACGCGAGTTTTACAGTTATTTTTATAGTCTATATATAATACATTTAAAGCGTTGGGAAGAATATACGTCACGTCCGGTTTGAAACAAAATGGCGTATCGATAGAAATATGCTCAAAATCCTGTTGTCTTTTATGCTATAGCGGCTTATAAGCGCGTTATTTATGAAAACTTACACGAAAAGTTGATTTGTTATGGCTAAAACAATGTTACTCTAGAATAAATAAAATGTGTTAATATCTTGACCGTTCACCTTTAAGTTCCATTCAAGTAAATAGCTAAAATAGAGGTGTCATTAATTTGACGTCATTTTTAATAAATTGACTTTTTAGAAACTGTAATTTTAATAACGTGTAACAAAGCAACGTCTAAGTTATCGGTGAAAAAAAGATTAATACAGTTAATTATAATTATTATAGTATTAAAATGATTATTGTCGATTATTGTGGATGACCAAAATGCTTAAGAATTACTAACATTTTTTAAACAAACATTTTACTGGAAAGAAAAGATATCAGACAAAACATTTACAGTAAATCTACTGGCCCTACCTTTAGCTCACCCGAGAAGTCGACGTCAAAATCGACTGTTTCTGCGTTTGTCATAACTGCTTTTGACTTAATGAAAATTTTCCAGAACATTCTTTCAAGAAACATGATCTGAGAAACATAAGCGAAAACGAAAGTAACAGCACCACCCAGGCAGGATAACACATCGAACTGCCTGACACAATAAATCAAGGGGACCCACCGAACTCGCATACGCGTGTATTATTTAGGTTTCGTCATTAATACGGGATACCCGGGTAGAGAAAATTTACCCGAGTGCCGGCGTGCCTGTAAAGTCCTTACTTGTCTATGACTATGAGTTGTATTGTTTGGTTTTGATATCCAAGGGTAAGCCGAAGACAGGCCTTTTTTTTACCATTTTGGGAATATGACATATTCCCGTGACATTGGGAATTTTAGCATCAATTCACCTAAAATTTGGGAAAAGTGTAATTGTTCAATTAGTAAAATTTGAAGGATTTTTTGATCAAAATACATCACATAGAATGTTCTGAACAAAAACAAATCAGTAAAATGGTTATTACACTTCAACAGGCTTTATTCATAGACTGAACACCTCTTCCAAACATTTGAAAGTCAATTGGAAATTTTGGAACCGGATTTTGGAAAAAAGAGTTTTGTCATTACGAATATGACTCAATAACGGCTATAAAATTGGCAAAAAACCTGGAGGAGTTAAAGAAATATGGCAGTAAAGCACCTGGTCAAATGATTTAAGACCATTATCGTAATAATAACATTTCTTCAAATCTGTCACAAAAAGTCAAACCGTCAATTGAAAATTTTGGGAGCGGATTTGGGAACAGAGATTTTTGCCGTTGGGAATATGACCCAATAACGGCTATACAATTGGCCAAAAGAAAGCCCTGGAGGAGTTAAAGAAATCTGGCAGTTAAGCAGCTGGTCAAATGATTTAAGACCATTATCGTAATAATAACATTTCTTATAATCTGTCAAACAGTCTTATAATCTGTAAAACAGTAAGGTCTTCGTCTTTGCTAGCACTAATGGCCCTCTTGATTTCCCCTTCGTTTGGTGTTTGATACAAACCAGACAATGTAAGGACCCCTACAACTAATGTTGCGCAAGACCCCGTACATGTGTACTGGCACTTGGACGGACATCTTGTGCAAAGTGCATGCACTTTAAACATCAGTTTTATCCAAGACATTGTTACCGCTTAACTGCTTTATGATTAAAAACTCAAACAATAATATCAGTTAGACGAAGTTAACTCTGCGATGTACTTTTGACATGATGTCTGTCCACGTCTTCCAAGTGCACATGTACGGAGTAAAATTCAGTGTAAGAGTCCCAGTGAGTGGTAAGAGAAATAACGACACGTTTAGTCTGTCATGATAACAGAGTATGCCAACGTCTTACGTTTGTAGTGAATTTGTATCTAGTGAACGGGACGTCTACCCATATGGCTATGTACCCCAGAAGAGTTGTTACTTAAGTTACGGGTAATAGTGCAAGATACAGGAGACACCCCCGTTCCAGAGGCGGCCCTAGGTCTTTTAGTGCCCGTTGTGGAGCAGCTAGTACACTGTACCTCTGTTTAACGTTCATGCGAAATACGAGTTTAAATGTTAAGGTGTAGGGAGAGCTCGAACCTGCGACCCCTGTGAAGTCAGTGCGTTACCACTAGACCACGGATCCGCTATCAAAACTAATGTCTATCATTATGCTTACCATTATGTTTCATTTAACTCAGATAAGCGACCCAGGACCATTTGGGCCCTCTTGTTATGATATTGCCATATTTCAAGCTCAAGATAGACAATCTATCGAGCTAGTGAAACATAAGTTGTGCATAGTATGACCATCTAGCGCTGATATTAAAAAACATTATGTTAAAGTTTCTAACTTGTAACAAAACAATTGATACGATGGTTAGACTGGCAGCCCCACCTTTGCAACGCGCATTAAATTTTGATCACATGCTGTGTGTTTGTATGCATGTATTGGTATATTTTTGGTTAACAGGCGGATTTAGTTGGGGGTTTAGGCGGGTTTAGTTGGGGCGGAAACTGCTTCTGTTACTGCAGACGGGAAATTATCTAGGAGATGATGCCGATGAAAATAATATTGAGTCGTGTCGTGGGAAAACCGGGCTTATTGCATGTGCGTACAGTGTCGTCCCGGATTAGCCTGCACAGGCTAATCCTGGACGACATTGTACGCACATGCAGTGGATTTATGTTTAGAAGAGACTTCATTGAAACAGAAAATACCATAAAAGCGGACGGTTTCATCCCGCATCAGCCTGTGCGGACTGCACAGACTGATCCGAGACGACAATTTACGCAGATGCACTAAGTCGAGTTTTCCCACGACACGCATATGGAATTATGTTTTTCATGCCTTACATCTGTCAGTGCATTAAGTGTTTACTCAAAACCTTTATAAGTTTGAAGTTATAATCCTGGAAGAAATCTTACAAATACAGTAAATAACTCATTTTTATTTCAGATACAGTTACCAGTATTGTTTTTGTGCATTTAGCTTCTCCCTCAATGAGTTCTGTTAGTTTAGGTTCAAGTTCATATATCTGATGTATACCTTCCAAAATATTCACCAGCTTAAGTTTAAATATTAAAATAACAAAAGCTCAATAACACAAACATGCAACAGTAAGGTTACAGTCGTAGTTGTTCTTGCACTCTGCACTTCTGCTCGATGAAGGTTTTAAGTGCCAATCTGTAAATATTCTAGAGGATTTTGAAGTGAGACTTTGGACCATACGTACGCTTGGAAATACATATAACAACGGTACAAAAATGTATGTAAGTCATAACTACTAAAGACGTAGTAATGATTCTTGTACACTGCATTTACCCTCGTTGACTTCGATTAGCCTATTAACTTTCAAATCAATATGTCAAAAGAGATATGAAGTTATGCCCTTGACACAACTGTCGGACGGGCGAATAAACTGCCATATCCTTCTGTCGGGCGAATAAAATCAAATTGGGAGATCTACTCCACAATGAAGCAGCTTGCGAGGTCATGTGGTGCGCGGTTAATAAATGCTGCTATTTACAATATTTGTACGACATTCGCATTATAATTACAATTTTGCATTCACATGTTGCAAACATGAAGTTTAATTGATATTTATTTTATTAAAACGGAATCATGTGTATAGCAGGAATCATTAATCCGCAACGTGTAATAAGTTACCAGTTGAGCGTCATAACTCGGGGTGATTTTTACTGCTTCGTAACATGCAGAGTCAAACAGTTGTTCTTGTAATTTATGCTCTCGATTTACTGTACTGAAGACTGTCGACTGTCGCCAAGTGTCTTAAATCAATGGAAAACTGTAACGTTATGTAACATATGATCTCTATGGCTGTAAAATGGCCATTCTGACCCGATGTGACTACCTTCGAACCGTAACGGGTCTGAGCGTCATGTAAAATATAATTTGATGCGTGTCTTGGGAAACCAGGGCGTAAAGCATGTGCGATAAGTGTACTTTGATTTTCCAAACGAATGCAAATTAAACTCCGCTAAATGGAAAGCCAGAGTCCATTTCTTGTAAATTGTTTTGTAACGGTTTTGAAAGTTAAATTTCTCACTTAAAATTGTAATTCTTGTGGCTTACAAATTCATCATGGATAACTTCTGCACAAGTCCCTTACGTGTCATTGAATGTGTTAAATATTGGTTTAGTTTATCTTGCCTTTCTGCGGAAGAGATAACTTAAATGATGATTGTGTCTCTGTTTACATACTTGAACAGCTTAAAGCAAAGGCGGAATAGAAACTGTAGTTGTTGGAATAACGTACTAAAGCTGTGTACTAAAAAGACGGAAATTTATTCTAAGTGAAGCTATGATTTTTAAGGAATATGTCATGAGAGACGTGATTCTTGCGATTACGGATTAAATACTAAAACAACACAGATACAATAATATTAAAATACTTGAATATAAATTAGTAAACCATTCAACGTAGACATTATTTAAAGCGATATACGTACGCCATTGTTTACGGTAGCGCGATAAAAAGACTTAATCAAGTAGAAGGATGTGCGAACGCCACAGAGAAGTTTAAAGGACTACTTTATTTCATGACGGTTTTTCTTTCTGTACTAGACATTAGGGGATATATTTTACCAAGGAAATTCATTTAGTTTGTTTCTGGAAATTAAACGTTATAATGGGGGACAGAGTGGAAAGCGCAGGGCCATTGTCGTTTGCT